>NW_024121910.1:2522911-2870411 GCF_016745375.1 Pimephales promelas
TGCATTTATTTAAACTGCATGTGTACAATTCTGTTTACCTGTGCAAGTGTATCGCCATGACGACAAGGTGTAGCAAAGGCATTGCTCTGCAGTTGCTAAGGTGTTTCCATGACGACGAGGTGTTGCAAAGGCATTGCTCTGCGCGCGGTTGCTAAGGTGTTTTTTTCCTGCTTACCTGCGGAAGTTTATCACCATGACGGAAAGGTGTTGCGATGTTTGCTGAGGTGTTCTTTGTGTGTGTACATTGTTTTGAAGGGAATGTGAGTTCTGTTTACCTCGCTGGCATGATGACAGGGTGTTGCAAAGGCACTGCTCTGTGGTTTCTAAAGTGTTGCCATGACAACAGGGTGTTGCAAGGGCATTGCTCTGTGGTTTCTAAGGCGTTGCCATGACAACAGGGTGTTTGCAAGGGCATTGCTCTGTGGTTTCTAAGGTGTTGCCATGACTAAAGTGCGTTGCAAGCACATTGCTCTCTGGTTTCTAAGGTGTTGCCATGACGATAGTCTGTTGAAAGGGTGTTGCTCTGTGTTGGTAAGGTGTTTTTTTCTGAATGAAATGTCAGGTCTGTTTACGTTGTGCCGTTTATGTTTTAATCACATTATTTCATTCAAATAAGGGAAAAATAAGCACCGTAATCAAAAATGAAATATTTTTAGTGTTTCCAGCAGGGGAGTTGCAATCTGATGGGGAGAAAAAATAAAGAAACTAAAAAAACACGGTTATAAAGTAGACAAGTTTTCCCTATTACAAAATATTTTTAATTATTTCCTATATATTCTATATTTTCCTTTCTTATTATTTTTCTATATTATTTATATAATACATTTATGATAATTGAATGTTAGTATATTTTTTATATTGGATTTTATATAATTTCTATTCTATTATATAATAGAATAATTATATAATATTCATATTTTTACAGCATTAAATTTAATGATATGGGCTTATTTTATTTTATTTTTTTTCATTATTTTAATTATAAAATGTTTATAATTTGTGTCATTATATAATGCTCGATTCCAAGTAATAAATGATGTATCAGGCTCACGCTGTAGGAGAAATTAAGGCATTTCACGTGTCAAAGCCAGTCAGTTTTATGTGTTCATGACGTTTCTAAACATATTCACAGCGAATAATGCCGTAACACCTGATGAGTTCAGATGTGATGAGGAAGGCCTCTACTTGTGTCCATCCGTTTCACGACAGCCTCGTTTTAACAGGAGCACAGCGACTCGAACCTCTGTAAGACATCAGAAGCGGCTCAACTGTTTCTCCAGGAGCAAATTGCACCTTTCACGGTTTAAAAATATAACCACGGCTTTCAAGAGCAGAGAACAAATCCATCGGCTATTAGCATTCGTGGCACTCATGAGTCAGAGAGAGAGAAACTGAGCGAGAGTGGAGGGAGGGGGATTGATCCGGTGTTTCCAGACACACACACACACACTGACCTGTCAGCTCACACAGACGTCGCATCTAAAACAATCAGAAACGAGTGTGATTTACTTGTGTTGATTCCCATCAGTGTTTAACATGAGCTTCTGTTCACTTCACTCTCAAACCCAAGCGTTTGCTTCGTCTCGGAAATATTCCTGTAACACACCTGTGAGGTCAGAGAGAGAGAGTGATTTATCGAACCCTGGGAGCCACACAGGTCAAAGGGCAAGCGACAGAGAGAGAGAGAGAGAGAGTGTTAGAAGATTGCATCAGTGTTTGAGCGTGTCGAGACGCTCAAAAGGTCACGACTGAAACCCAATGCTGCATTTCATCAGGGTTTCCACATTCATTCCTGTTGTTCTGCTGTTCCTGCAGGGCATTGTGGGAAGGGACCGCAGATTAACCCTATAATTCATCATTTACTCGTTCTAAACCTGCATGAAGTTTGCTCGCAAGATATTTGTAACCAAACTGTTTTTATTCTTATGTTTGCATTTGAAGCACTTACAAATAAATGAAGTATGAGAATATTCTCATATTTTTTTATTTGCTTAGTTTTACCCAGTGTTATTTAAGTTTTTATTATAGTTTTATTTGAATTTCATTTTTATTGAGTTTTCTTAAAATATTGCTATTTATGTTTAATACATTTTTAGTTTTGAGTTGATAATTATAGTGCTTCAACTTAAATTTGTTTCAAGTAGTTGCCAAGGCAACATTTCTTATTTTCATTTAGTTTAAGTTTCTCAACTGTTTACATTTTATTTTATTTTATTTCAGCTTTATTTGAATTAACAGAAATAATGGTAATCCTGATTTTGCCGTAAATCATGAGATGAGGCGGTGTGCAAGATCATAAAATCAAAGACACAGATGCAATGTTTGTTAAAGGTCTATTTATATATTTTATATTTATAAGATTTATAAGATATTTTATATTTATATTTTTATTTAATTCAATTAATGTTGTTTTATTTTTTATATAATTTTCTTATTTCATTTTATATTAATATAATTTATTTTTTTTACTTAGTTTTACCCAGTTTTATATAAGTTTTTATTATAGTATTATTAACATTTTGTTAATTTGACTTTAATTTTTGAGTTTTTTTATTTTTTATTTATTTATTTTTTGTTATTATTTTATTTTTTTGTTTTTATTTCAACATTATTTTATATTAACATTCGTTAAACTGAAATGAGCAGAATTACTCCTTTAGTTCTACCGCAGTGTCGGTTCACTCAGCCGTAATCGACGCTCTTAATTCCAGCCATTGATCTAAACAAACATTTCATCAATAGTAATATTTTTAATACACTTTGATCAGGAAATTCATCCATCAGCCCAGAGGAGGTCCATCATACACACGAGTGTGTGTGTGTGTGTGTGTGTGTGTGCGCGTGTGTAAGCAGAAGCCGTCTGTCTCGGTGTGTTTGTCAGACAGATGTGTGTGTGTGCTCTCTAAAATCCTCACTATATTATTCTTTTCAGTATATTTAGTATCAGTATCGTGATATTGTTACACCCCTAATAAATATAGGATTAATGTATTTGAAATGCATGTAAAACGCAGTATATCTGTCAGTCATGCTTCAATGAAACAGCTCAGATTTCTTTGGTTTTGTTTCTGAAGTTAAATAATTGAGTTAGTTGAGGCTCAGATCACACTAGCGCGAGACGAGACGGAGCCTCAGATGTTCTGGGTTTGATTCTGAGGAGTAAGTGCAGATGAAATATTATATCCTCTGAACACTGATCTGAGACCTGCGTGAAAGCGAGCGAAGGCTTGACATTTTACCTTCGCAAGGCGGATAACATCGACTCAACTCAGGGCTGTTTTTAGCTCCGCAAAGACTGAAGCAGGATAACAGCTTTATCATAATTACACAGAGACGAGAGAGAGAAGGAGAGATAAATTCAGCTGCAAAATTCCTGAAAGTCTAGTTTTTCTGTAACTAATCGTGCATCTGTTGATTCAGCAGCTCAAACTTGCTTTTGTTTTGATTTTAAAGTGTTTATTTACAATCATTGACAGCATATTTAAGAAATATTTGCATGTATATACTGTATATACATCTACATATAATTTATATTATATATAAATATTAATATTTTATGTATAAATAAAAAATATTCTTAAATATATATCCAATCCAATCCACTTTATTTATATAGCACAATTTAAACAAACACAGGGTTTCCAAAGTGCCGTACACCACAACAATGAAAAAGTAAGATGTACAATAATACATAATTATAATAATAGCATAAAAATAAAATCAATTCAAATTGAATAATTTTGTGAGTAAAGTGAACACATTTAAACCACATCAATCATGATTAACTGGTGTTAAAAGCCAGAGTAAAAATATAGATATACATGCATGTGTGTGTATTATATACAAAATAATGAAACAGAGCACACATACATATATTATGTGGACACAAACTTTTATTGTGGTTTGATTAATCATTCCACAGCACTAATTATTATACTTACTGCTTAATATACATGTTTGGGCTCTGTTGTTAATTTGAACCTCTGATAATATGATGTACAGTACCTGTGATCATTTACAGTGTGTATGTGTGTATTTACAGCATTAGTTAGGAGCGATTTTCAGTAGTTTCTAGTACGGGTGCATCTCTAGTTTCAATCATCTCTGTCTGAGAGAGTGTTTTGGTGACTGTAATCATTAGTAAATTCTCACATTCACACATTAACACCTCAGATTCAACAGCAGGAGAATATAATGATCCACTCAGAGGGCAGAAACGAGCTTTGTGCTGCACTTCTCTATGTGCGTGTGTTCCTGCAGACGGAGGCAGTGAGAGTCATAAAGATATTGCCAATTATTCGGTAACTCATTGCATAATTAATTTCCACAGTAATGCACAACTCGTGGCCAATCGCCTGCAGATGTGGTCAGATGCATTCGTTTCATTTATTTTGCATGCATTTAGCAGGGCTTTTATCCAAAATCACGTCATGTCAGATCTATTTATCCAGCACTTTTTACATCACAGATTGTTTCAAAGCAGCTTCATGGTAATAAACAGAGTCAATTATGCAAACTTCATCATCAAATTTAGATTCAGGAATTAAGCAGCTTTACAGAAGACCGAAGAGTCTTTTAATGACCAAAAATATATTTATTTATCTATCTCACATGATTTTCGAACACATTTCAAAACCTTGTGAAAGTGAATATAAAATAAAACAAGCTTGAATTAAATTTAGTTTGATCTCCAGAATTCTGTTATTGCACTGTATTGCATTAGCTTTTATTATTTTTTTCTTAAGTTGTAGTTATTTTAGTACATCAAGATTAAACAAGAAATTTGCCTGAAATAAAAGACTAATTCTATATTTTATTTTAATTGTATTTTCAGTTTGTTATTTAAGTCAGTTATTAGTAGGGTTTTTATGATTAACTAATACTAAAACTAAAATAAAAATAAATTAAACCTTAATAGCAATATTGAAATAATAATAATAATTTGAATATGACAAAAGCTAAATCAATCAGCTAAATGAATAAATATAAATGTAAAAGCACATAAAGAAATGAATTCCCTGTTATGCAATAATTTGATCCCTTTAAACTAGGGCTGCGGTTAATCGCATCCAAAATAAAAGTTTGTGTTTACATAATATATGTGGGTGCACAGTGTATAATTATATATATATATATATATATATATAAATACACAAATATGCTTGTATATATTTAAGAAATATTGTCATGTATATCCTGTATATAGATTTATATTATATATAAATATAAACATTTTATATATAAATAATATTTTTTTCTTAAATATACATGCCTGTGTGTGTGTATTTATATATATACAAAATAATTATACACAGTGCACCCACATATATTATGTAAACACAAACTTTTATTTTGGATGCGATTGATCGCGATTAATCGTTTGACAGCCGTACTTTAAACTCATCTTCGATCACCAAAATGACATTTAAAACTCGACACCCTCGCCTCATTTAGGATGTGCGGTGCTATGAATATGCAAATGAGCCCCGCCTCCACTCACTCACCCACTCACTTGATCTGATTGATTACAAGGTCGTTTGTGACGTCAGAAACACCAGCGATTTCAAACCGTGTTTTTGAGGCTGTCTTACAATACTCAGCAATGCTGTCGACTTATGAATTTACACATGGAGTGTCTTAAAGTGTATTAAAAACACCACATACACACAAACAACATTAAAAACTTGATTTTCCCCACAGGGATTAACATGAAAACAAAAGATCTAGTAGAACACAGGAGTGCAGATGTTTGACTGATGAAGCTCCGGCGCTTTGGGAGTTTCAGTGTTTTGGTGTCCAGATGCTGTTTTCTCTCTCTGACGTTGGTGTGTGTAAGTGAGAAGATGAAGCCTGTGTGTGTCTGTGTGTGTGTGTGTGTGTGTCTCCTCTCCAGGCAGTGTTGTTTGTAACTTATTACAGGTAACTTGAGTAATGTAATCTGATTACTTTTTCAAGTAACTAGTAAAGAAACACATTACTTTTTCAATATACAACAAAATAGCTAAGTTACTTTTTCACACTCATTGACTGACAGCTCTCCTGTCCTCATGTTGAGGGAAATAAAGTGAGGTGTGTGTGTGTGTGTGCGCGCTGTATAAACATGATGGTTATTTCAGTTCTAGACTAAATTTGATCATGCATTTATTTGTCTCACTTTCACGAAAACATTCAGTTTTCCTCAAAATTAATAAATAGTAAAATGACGTCCATAATTATAATTAACCATATTAAATGACACAAATATACTTTATGTATTTAATCTCACTTTATTAACCGATGTCTTTGCTGCTGACCTTCAATGATCTGATTCAGCCAGACTTATAAGCAAACATGACTTTAGATGAGATTTAGTCATAAGAGTGTTGACTTCTCTGTAATCCAGAATATGAGCAGCTGAAAGGGTTAAATCTGTATTTACTTCATCATGAGGATTATTCACTTCTCTTTCGATGAGAAAGGCAGTGTTGTAGTACTCGAGACTCGGACTCGTCTCGGACTCGGTCTCGAGACCATATTTTAATGGTCTTGGTCTTGTCATGGACTCGTGTGCATTTGGACTCAGAATTGACTCGTACTCGAACATTTTTTTTTTTTTCAGGACTCGGAATTATTCCCGAGTCCACTCCAGTTCAATTCAAAATATATTTTTTATGATTATTAATGTATGTTATAAAATATTTCTTCAAATTGATTGACACGCCCAGTGATTGGTGATTTTCTAGTGCGCAACAGCGCATGACAAATTGTAATAAAATTACTTTTAACACCACCTACTATGTGGCCTTTTTACCCTAAACTGATCATATTTTTTAAACTCTAAGTAAATTCAGTAAAAAAAAAAAAAAAGAATTTCTCTAAGTAAATAAAAGTAAATTAGGTAATCAACCCTCACTGGTCTCGGACTCGACTCGGACTCGACTCTATCTGGTCTCGGTGTCGACTCGGACTCGAGTGAGGTGGTCTCGACTTCAACACTGGAGAAAGGGCCTTAACTTACTTACCAAAATGACTTTTTTTGTTGTTATTAAAAAACAAACAAGCAAGCCCAGCCCTGCAGGTAAGAAAAAGTAACTCAAAAGTAACGTAACCCATTACATTTCATAAAAACTTTTTGCATTATGCATTATGTTAAAAGTGACTTTCGCCACCACTGTGTGCAGGAGGGATCTTCGAGTCGATCGAGAGCGGCCCATCTGGACCAGAAGAACTGGCCTTTAAATTCGCCCTGAACACCATCAACAGGAACCGGACGCTTCTGCCCAACACGACGCTCACGTACGACATCCAGAGAATCAACGTCTTCGACAGTTTCGAGGCGTCCAGGAAAGGTGAGAGAGTTTCCCTCCCAAACGCTCCTGAAACGGGCTCTTTTGTCTTCCCAAATGCTGCCCTATTTTCCTGTGCACACCCAAAACTTCAGCTCTGGCCTCGTTTGTAATTTTAATGACCTTTTTTTTTACGCCGGAATGAAATTGGGCTCATTTAGAGAACTAGCATGTGAGCTGTGTTTGCGGTCAAAGAACATCCAGTTTAAAACTGAGACTGAGATGGACGAACAGAAGCAGCTCATTTGAATATGTGCATTAGTGACCTCGACTGCTGAGGGGAAACTGTGTTTTTATCATAAAAGCTAATCTCTGTGTTGCTCAGACAGCATTCTGTCATCACGTCGTTCCAAAACGAAATACTATAAGTACATTTATGCTGATTTATACAGTCATGCTCTAAAGGGAACAAAAAAATCACTTCAGAATTGTATGATCACTTTGTGTGACAAAAGAGGAGCCAATATTAAAGAAAGTTCTGGTTTCTTTAATTTCACCGTATGAACTGCATCATCTATAAATACACAGAAAATAATTTGGATTTAAAAACACATCCGATGGCTGTAAACTCTAGAATACACTCTTGCAAAATAAACCTGCAAGACCTCACAAATTATGTATTTACTTTAACCACTACACAAGAATGTACACATTTGTAAATAAAAATGTGATGTTTGTAAATAATAACTTAAATATTTGTAAATAATAATCAAGAATGTAAATATATGCAAATAAAAAATCCCAAAATGTAGTTAATAATGAAATCATGTACATTTTTGTAAATAATAATCAAATATCTAAATAAACAATCGTAAATAATAATCAAAAATGTTTATTATTCTAAAAAAGAGAATGTAAATAAAATGTGTACATATATATATTTGTATTTGCAAATGTAAATATTTCTAAGTTAACCCCGTAATGTAAGTAATAATGAAATCATGTAAATTTTTGTAAATAACAAAACAAAAAATGTGAATATTTGTACAAAAATAATCAAAAATGTTTATAATTCTAAAAAAGAATCAAGAATGTAAAAATTTTCTGTGGGTCAGCGTTTGATTGGTCATGTGTTGTTTTGTTCTGTCCAATCGGCAGCCTGCGAGCAGCTCTCCCTGGGCGTGGCTTCGATCTTTGGCCCCTCCCACAGCTCGTCAGCCAATGCGGTGCAGTCGATCTCGAACGCTCTCGGTGTCCCTCACATTCAGACCCGCTGGAAGCACCAGGTGTCGGATAACAGGGACTCTTATTATGTCAGTCTGTATCCCGACTTCTCCTCGCTCAGCCGGGCCATCCTGGACCTCGTGCACTTCTTCAGGTGGAGGACCGTCACGGTGGTGTACGACGACAGCACGGGTGAGCACACACACACACACACACACACACACACTTCTTCACACCAACTACATTCACATCTAGGAAACTAGAGAACACCAGCTCAGTGCACACTGTGTGCTGCGGACTACTTCTTAATGATAGTTTGTGCACAGTGTGCTATTCAGAAATAAATATGCTTATTTTATTTTTATTTAAAAATTCTAAATGTTTTTAATCTAGCGGTGTGTAAATTATTTGTATTTTTTATACTTTTAAAGTATATATTTGTCACGCCTTTAAAATGACTATTGATGACAATACAAATAGAAGAATTCAGGAAATTTGTAAATATAAATGTAAAGATGTGTAAATAAAAAGTGTAAACATTTGTAAAAAAAAAAATTGTATATATATTTTTAATTGTTTGGATTATTTAAACTTTTAAAATATATATTTGTCACTCACTTTTTGATTTAAAAAGTTACAAATAAAAAAGTTAAAGACTTTGTAAATAAATCAAGAATGTAAATATTTGTAAATAAAAATGTAAAGTATTGTAAATAGTCTAAACATTTGAAAAAAAAAAGTAAATAGCTTTTCATAAATTATTGGGATTATTTATACTTTTAAAATATACATTTGTCACTCAGGAAGATTGAAAAATTGCAATAAAAAAGTTAAAGAATTTGTAAATAAAAATCAGAACTGTAAATATATATAAATAAACATTTGTTAGAAGTGTTTTAAATAGCTTTTATAAATTATTTGGATTTATGATATTTGTTACTCAGGAAGATTATAAAAAAAAATGTAAATAAAAAATTTCAAATTATTGTTTGGATTATTTGTACTTTTAAAAAAAAAACGTTTGTCACTCTGCAAATGTTTAAAATGATTATTGAGGACAACAATAGTACAACAAATGTTCCAGGACCTAAACACACACATTCTCTTATGCAAATATGTAAATTTGAACCTAAAATCTCCACGTTAAGTAAATAAAAATAGAATATTTCACCGACAGGTCCATTTGTCGACTGCCTAGTTGGTCATCTGGGTGTTTTATGCATATAGAAAATTAGCATAATGTGCAGTAATTCATCACACTGATAGAGCGAGTACAGCACGAGCTCGGGTTATTGGAGAAGAATAACGTTGATGATTATAATAAAGACTAAATAACTGGCTTATTTGCGTACAGTCGTATCAGATCTCAGTCTCTCCCGCCTCATGAATCTCACCGCTGCGTCTCCTCATTAGTCTGTTCTAATTAATAGAAAGTATTGTATTACGTTCTCCGAGCGTTTTGCCTGTAATCACGCAAATTGAATCAAACTGGGAGCCGGAATCATTTGTTTTAATTAGGCGTTCAGCGGCGGCTCCTGCTGTCGGCAAAGCAAACGCCTGTAAACATGTTCAACGGCCATCGTGATGTGTGTGTGTGTGTGTGTGAGACTCCTGCTGTTGGCAAATCAAATGGGCCCCGATGAAAACATGTTCAATGGCCACCGTGATGCTGTGTGTGTGTGTGTGTGTGTTCTGAAGGCTTGATGTATTATTTTTTACTGCATCTTTTGCTGAAGTCCTCAGTCTCACCTAGAGTAGCAGGAGGCAGTTGCCAGGCGACCATTAGTTACCGTTGTTAAGGTCACATGAAGCCCCTCCCTCTGAGTATCCCAGAATGCTCTGCTGCAATGAGACGAGTCCCAGCGGAGCGACATCATGTCCACACATGTGATCAGATCAATTCAGACCTGTCCAAAACTTTACACAACCCTAGAGATGGGTCTGCTGTGGTGTGTGTGTGTGTGTGATCTGGACCTGCTGTTGTTCTCCTCAGGTCTCATTCGTCTGCAGGAGCTCATTAAAGCTCCTTCTCGTTTCAACATCCGGCTGAAGATCCGGCAACTCTCCGCCGACACCAAAGACGCCAAACCGCTCCTCAAAGACATGAAGAAAGCCAAGGAGTTCCACGTCATCTTCGACTGCAGTCACGAGATGGCAGCCTGGATCCTCAAGCAGGTGAGCGTTCCTCACACACACACACACACACCTTCACGAGGATGCTCGTCTCCATTTCTCATGTTAAATCTCAGTGTTAGAAATTCTATTAGTGTGACATTATTACAGACGCCTCGAAACCGAAATGGGAATGTAATTAAAAAGGCGGTTTGGCCGCAGGGCTTGAAGATCTGATGAACACACTCGTTTATCCCCGCAGCGCTGATGATGATGATGGAGGTGTTTCTGACTATCCTCCGTCCTGTTACGTGAACAGAAGTTCAAAGTTATCTGCTCTTTAATGATGAAACATCATCGCTCATGGAATGTTTCAGTTGATGTGTGTTTTAAATGTAACGGTTTTTGAATGTTTCTACTTTATTCAAAAGTAACGTTCCATAATGTGTGAAGAACGATACAGTGTCACGGATGGTTGTTTTGAACATCTATATCGGTCTGTTACTCGCATGTCCCTCGACCGTCAGTGTGTGTGTGCAGTGCCGAGTTTGATGTTGTTTGGAATAAAAAATGCAAAAGATATCAGTAAAAGAAGCACTTAGAAGGTTGTGGTTTAAAAATCAACATTCTGACATAAACACTGTCAGATAAATATAAAAATAAAAATGTCACTGGACTCAAACACAACTAACAAACACTAAACACACACAAATATATGTTAATAAAAACGTTCTTAGAACATACTTTTGTACGCTGGGACAGCGTAATGATATATTATTTAAACGGGAAAGGATTTAGAGATCACAGTTTCATTTTTTGTACTGATAATTAATCTATGGTTATTTCAATAATGAATCATTATATTGCAGTTATGAGAATATAAAGAGATTTATTATTGGGATGGGATTATAAGAGTTACTAAAAACTCTCAAGGTTTCTTTGTGCTGCTTCATTCTCAGGAAAATAAAAGTAAAATAAAATGGTAAAAGCTGTAAAATGTAATTTTCTGTTTTGTTTTGTATTTGTTGAAATATGACCTATTCATGTTTGTGTTCTTTTATTTCACACAGGCTCTTTCAATGGGGATGGTGACAGAATACTATCATTACATCTTTACAACTCTGGTGAGACTCGCGTGCACACACACACACACACACAAACACACACACACTCTCTCACTGACTCACTCACTCACTCACTGACTCACTGACTCACTCACTGACTCACTCACTCACTCACTGACTCACTCACTCACTCACTCACTGACTCACTCACTGACTCACTGACTCACTCACTCACTGACTCACTCACTGACTCACTCACTGACTCACTCACTCACTCACTGACTCACTCACTGACTCACTCACTCACTCACTCACTCACTGACTCACTCACTCACTGACTCACTCACTGACTCAATCACTCACTGACTCACTCACTCACTGACTCATTCACTCACTGACTCACTCACTCACTGACTCATTCACTCACTCACTCACTCACTGACTCAATCACTGACTCAATCACTCACTGACTCACTCACTCACTGACTCATTCACTCACTGACTCACTCACTTACTGACTCACTCACTCACTCACTCACTGACTCACTCACTCACTGACTCACTCACTGACTCAATCACTCACTGACTCACTCACTCACTGACTCACTCACTCACTGACTCACTCACTGACTCAATCACTGACTCAATCACTCACTGACTCACTCACTCACTGACTCATTCACTCACTGGGTGCTTCTCATTTCTTATTTGTGCATCCTCGTTTCCTTTCCTTGTTTCCTTTCCTTGCGTCTCAGCTCCACCCCCTGTAGGACGCGAGGGAAGGAAGCGAGGAAAGGAAAGGAGGACAGAGGAATCGAATAAAAGCTTTTGGAATACTTGATCACTCGAGTGTCAATTCACAGTGTCATCAGCAGCGCTAAAAGGATCTGCCCTTATGATGCTGAAGTTTGGTTATTTAATAAATTCATAATAAATAATAATAAAGATAGGCTATACTGTTGAAATATCTGAGATGTGTGGTTTATATAAACTGCAAAGGTAAAGTATAAATTAAAATGATTGTGACCGATGTGAAGGGGGAGGAGAATTGACACGTGCGTCACGTTTAGTCAATATAACAGTTCCGCGTAGGATGCACCTGTGTATCCTCGCTTATGACTCCTCAGGAAGCCTCCTCACTCCTCGATCCTCGACTCCTCACGGTGCAATTAGAGAATTGAGATGTCCTTCAAGATGGCTGAGCTCGATCGGTTTCCGGGTCATAGGAGGGAGGACGGAGGAGCGAGGAGACGAGGAGGGATATTGAGAAGCACCCACTGACTCACTCACTCACTGACTCATTCACTCACTGACTCAATCACTCACTGACTCACTCACTCACTGACTCATTCACTCACTGACTCACTCATTCACTGACTCACTCACTCACTGACTCACTCACTCACTGACTCAATCACTCACTGACTCAACTCACTCACTCACTGACTCACTCACTCACTGACTCATTCACTCACTGACTCACTCATTCACTGACTCACTCACTCACTGACTCACTTACTCACTGACTCACTCACTCACTCACTCACTGACTCACTGACTCACTGACTCACTCACTCACTCACTGACTCACTCACACACACACACACACACACACTAACTCACTCACTCACTCACTCATACGTACTCTCTCACACACACACACACACACACACTCACTCATTCACTCACACACAAACTCTCACACACACAGTTTTTTGTTTTGGAATGTTCGAAAGCTTCATTTTGAAGCTAAACGGTGTAATTTGGACTCTTCTTGAAGTCGCATCTGTCACTCGGGTGTGTTTGAGTCTCGTCTGCTTTGATAAGAGTGTGTGCGGAGAGTAAAAGCGCTCGAGTCTTTGCTGGAGAGTGTGAAAGAGGAACGCTGAACTCGTCTCAGACTCGGAGCGCTGTGGAGGTTTGATCTGAGATCCTCCCGTGACTCCAGAGGCTCGTCTGAAACGACAGGCTTTGATTCACTCACGGTGTGTGTGTGTGTGTGAGAGATCACGTCCTCAGTCAGCTTTATGTGGAAGCTTTTTCATTTCGTGTGTGTTGTCCCTTTAATATTTATATTGATTTTATTTCAGCTTAGTTTCAATTAAAAGAAATGTTGTTAACCGTCTGGTGTGTCGGTCAAAAATGAAACGAATGTACAATATTTTAGTTCGATAATGTTTTTTATTTAATATTTAGTATTTTTATGGTATTGTATGACACTACAGTATACGTGCGCTGTATTTATAATCCATTTATTCACATTTTGAGCATTACGACTGAAACTGGTGAATCTGGAACGTTTTAGAGGACAGACTGAAGATCTCTACTCAAACACGACACTTGCAGATTATTCCTGAAGTCAGAAACATTTATTGTTATGAAAAATCCACAAAAATACTATTTTCAATTTTTATATGAAATATGTTTTTTGTGAATGTGAGCCGTATCTCAGTGAATGATCTTCCAGTGAGATGTTGTTTAGCTGCAGTTCCAAACGCGTCCACTAGAGGAAACTCGCTCTTCATTTCCAGTGCGCCGTTTCTGGCCGCGAGGAGCACCAGTGTGAATATTGTTACAGGACCATTAAACCTGTTCACATCATGACCCTGATTTATGTGTGTGTTCACACAGCAAGTGCCGAAACCTGTAGCGAGTTAGTAGAAAATAAAAAAAGAACATTTTTGGGTAGTTTCAGTTGTAGTTAAGGATAATAACACTGTTGATCATAAGTGTGTGTGTGTGACTCCACAGGATCTGTTTGCTCTGGATATGGAGCCGTATCGGTTCAGTGGAGTGAACATGACGGGTTTCCGGATCCTGAACACCGAGAGTCAACAGGTTTCGTCCATCATCGAGAAGTGGAGCATGGAGAGACTACAGGCGCCGCCCAAACCAGACTCAGGCCTGCTGGACGGGTTCATGACGGTGAGTGAGTGTGTGTGTGTGTGTGTGTGTGTGTTTGTGAGTGAGTGAGAGAGTGAGTGAGAGTGAGTGAGTGTGAGTGAGTGTGTGTGTCTGTGTGTGTGTGTGTGTGTCAGCAGTTTCATATATACTCACATATACACCAGTTTACTGTGTTTGGGAGTATTAACCGTCTTCCAGTTTCTTCGATCTGGAAATCCCACAGAGAAATGCTCTCAAACTCGGCTCAGATCTGCAGTAAATCATCAGCTGAACTATTATTAACATGAGTAGATGGAGGACTGGGCTTCATAATAAATAAGCGCTGTAAGTGTGGAGACGTGAGTGTGTGTGTGTGGAGACGTGAGCTGATGAAACGCTTCATTAGCGTTACGGATGTTTATGACTGAGTGAATCTGCTCTTCAGATTTAATCAGACTCTCGGATAATGGGACTCGTCGGCGGGAGGAAAGTTCATCTGCAGTTTGTTGTCTGTCATTTAAAGACAAAGAGATGAAGCCGGTGATTTGATATCAGATGCGAGTTTATAATAATGAGTTAACCCTATAAAGCCTGCTGTGTTATATCTGATGCATGCGGCTCTAAAGCTTCTTTGAGTTTTAATCAGAAAGCATTTAAATTAGTGCAACGATCAATCACATCCATAATAAAAGTGTTTACATAACATATGTGTGTGTGCTGTGTTTTATAACTATTTTGTATATATAAATACACACACACACGTGTATATTGTGTGTGTATATATATATATATATATATATATACATAATTTATATTGTATAAATATATTTTTTTAAATATAATTTTTTTCTTAAATATATACATGCATGTGTGTGTATTTATATATACAAAATAGTTATACACTGCACACACACACACACATATATTATGTAAACACAAACTTTTACTACAGTTGTGATTAATCGTTGCCCTGCACTAATTTAAATATCATCTTAATAAGACATTATTGGCAGATATAGAGTGACGATTCATATTTATATGCATTTGATGTCAGTATCTTCTATTTGCATATTTTTGCTAACTTTGGGCCTCTGAATAAAATGTAGATTTTTCATCATATTCTCACTATATCAGACTATATGAGCCATAAACGCCTGATGTATCAAATATGATGCTCAACAAAAAACACACGCAAACTTAATTTTTAGATTTCCTTAAAGTATTTAATAAACGGTTGCATTTAAAAACAAAGAAAGCTTTACAGGGTTAACAGTGCCGGTTCTCCTGTTCTGATCCTGTTGCTGTTGCCATGGAGACGCTCTTCATTGGAACGCTGTTGCCATGGAGATGCTCTTCATCGGAATGCTGTTGCCATGGAGACGCTCTTCGTTGGAACGCTGTTGCCGTGGAGACGCTCTTCGTTGGAACGCTGTTGCCGTGGAGACGCTCTTCGTTGGAACGCTGTTGCCGTGGAGATGCTCTTCATCGGTAACGCCGCGCCTGTTCGGCTCCGAGAGAAAAACACAATCTGGCAACTTTTAAAAACACACCCTTCATGAAGACGAGCTAAACCTGATTTGAGAATTTTTTTTACTTCTTTTGAGAAGTTAAAACTTTAACTATGCGTGTGTGTTTGTGAAATAGAGAGAATGTCTGTGTGTTTATTTGTGCATGTGTCAGACAGAGTGTGTGTGTGTGGGTGAGGATGTGTGAGAGTGTGTGTGTGTGTGTGTGTGTGTGTGAGAATGTGTATCTGTTTGTGAGTGTGTGGGTGTGTGAGTGTTAATTTTTTGTTTATACAGTAAAAAAGATATAAAATATCACATACCATCAAACTGAAAGTCAATAGAGAGAGAGAGAGAGAGAACCCCCCCCTCTCTCTCTATCATCTTGACAACCGTTGCTGCCAGTGAGTTGCCATGGAAACCGTTGCTGGTGTGGTGAATCTTTGTTGCTAGGGTACAGCAGGATGCCTGTGATGGGACTAGGGTTTCCCTGGTGATTTCAGTCCTGTGATTGGTTCTAATTAAACACTGTAGTAATGAAGAGCTCATCATCATCCTGTAGTCTATCAGAGCACAGCTCAACACACACACACACACACACACACGGCTGATTTCAACACGTCACACACATGCAGAGACTGAAAACACTGTAGGAACGTCTCCAATTCTTCTGTCTGAGCTGGAAGCCATCATTAGACACACACACACACACACACACATACACTTACAAACACACACCCACTCAAGCTCACTCACTCACTCACTCTCTCTCTCACGCACACACTCAAACTCACACACACATTATCCAGAAGAGCAGTAATGAGAGGAGCATCCTCTTGGTAACAGTGTGTGTGTTTAAATTGTCAGTCATGGGATCTATTTATGAGCCTTAAGGATCTCACACTAATTGGGACGAGTGGTTGCGTGTGTATGTGTGTGTGTGATGGGTTTGGTTAGGGGTTGGGTTAGAGTGTGTGTGTGTGTGTGTGTGTGTGAGATGGGTAGGGTTAGTGTTGGGGAACGGAAGATACAGTTTGTACAGTATAAAGACCATTACACCTATGGAATGTCCTCACAAGTATAGCTAACCAAACCTGTGTGTGTGTGTGTGTGTGTGTGTGTGTGTGTGTGTGTGTGTGCAGACGGACGCTGCGCTCATGTACGATGCGGTTCACGTTGTCGCTGTGGCCGTCCAGCAGTCGTCTCAGATCACGGTCAGTTCTCTTCAGTGTAACAGACACAAACCCTGGCGCTTCGGCGGGAGATTCATCAGCCTCATCAAAGAGGTACACACACACACACACACACATCATTAGCATATACTGCTCTTAAAGTGGCAGTGCAAATATTTATATATATTTGCATATAGAAGATCCATGAGCTTCATTAAACATCTCAGCGAGTTCAGAGATCTATACGTATATTAGTGTCGTTACACAGAGCTGTTATTAAATATCAGATGAGAAATCATGAACAGAGATGAGTGAGAAACACCATATTCAGCTCTTACAGTGGAACATTCATATGAATATTAGATTAAACCCAAACTAGTTGATGCCTTGATGAAACTAAATTCAAATGAAAATCAACTTAAATTAAAATATTAATACACAAAAATAATAGAAATCACAAAAAAATAAAAACAAAATATGAAAAAAGTCTAATAAAAAAATTAAAACTATAATAGTATGTAAAATGTAGATAATACTAAAAAGAATTATTTTTAGCTGAAATAAAATATAAATATTAGAATATTAGAATAAAAAACAAATTTGCCTGATTTATATAAATCAGTTTGATCTGATAAAAGTGATTGTTTTCTCTGTGTGTGTTTGTGTGTGTGTGTGTGTGTGTGTGTATCATTATCTCAGACATAAATCACTCTTTGTCTTTGACTGCAGGTGTGTGTGTGTGTGTGTTCTGCGCAGTAATGTTCAGATGGAGAGTCTTCTGTGTGTTCCTCAGATCTTTGGACTCATAGCTGGTAATTTGTGGAAATGACGCACTGAACCTGCAGTGTTTGCAGTCAACCATCATCCTGAGGAACAATGCGTCTCACACACACACACACACACACACACAGAGAGAGAGAGAGAGAAAACACTGCCAATAAAACGCAATAAGATTAATATAGAGAGAAATGAACACATTCTGATATAAAGCCTCTACTATACGTGAATAATAATAATACATTTGATTTGTAATGCTCTTTTCTGACATCCAAAGCACTATACTAAAATAAACAGAAATATCAATTATTTATTTATTTAATGAGTTAAATTGTGAAATATTATTAATTTATAAATATTTATATATCCCTGATATCTCGTCAGGCATCATGGGACGGACTAACGGGGCGAATCCTCTTCAACAAAACCAACGGCTTGAGGACCGACTTCGACCTGGACGTGATCAGCCTCAAAGAGAATGGCCTCGAGAAGGTGTGTGTGTGAGAGAGAGAGAGTGGTTTTTTGTGATAATATATGAGTGAATTTGTGTGTGTGTGTGTGTAAGTAGTTTTTTTGTGATAATATATAAGTGAATTCATATATTGGTGTGTGTGTGTGTTGCACAGATCGGGACGTGGGACCCTCCGCGTGGACTGAACATGACAGAGAATCACAAGAGTAAAATCACCAACATCACAGACTCGCTCGCCAACAAATCACTGCGCGTGTCCACCATACTGGTAAACACACACACACACACACACTCTCTCTCAGCCACATTCATTTATCTATTTTAATCTTATTATTCATTTGTTCAAAAGAAATGTACATGGTTTTCTGATTTTCTGTACACGCTGTTGTCCACATGCAATATGTGTGATATTATGAGGAATATTTAACATTTGTAGACAAAATTAACCTAAAAAATGGACCTAAATTACCTAAATCTAATTTTTGCATGAACTATTTTCGATTTTTTTGATTTTGACTCACTGTAAACACAGTTCTGCTAATCACGTAACTAATGAACGCGATGCGTGTGTGTGTGTGTGTGTGTGTTCAGGAGGAGCCGTACGTGATGTTCAAGAAGTCGGATAAGCCGCTGTACGGTAACGACCGCTTCGAGGGCTTCTGTGTGGATCTGCTGCGCGAGCTAGCGGCGATCCTGGGCTTCCGCTACGAGATCCGGCTGGTGGAGGACGGCAAGTACGGCGCCTTCGAGGAGAACACGGGCCAGTGGAACGGCATGATCCGCGAGCTCATCGACCACGTGAGTCACACACACACTACCAGTCAAAAGTTTTCAGTAAGATTTTTATTGTTTTTAAATAACACTGACTTAAACAGCATTATCATCAAAAAAGAAGAAGAAATATATATATATATATATATTCACTTTAACTTAAACAGCATTATCATCATCAAAAATTTTATATATATTTATATATACATTTTATATATTTTGTATATTCATAATTAATGTTTTTATATATATATTATTATTATTAATGTTATTATTAATATCTTAAGGGAGCATTACTCTTTATTGTATTTGGTGCCTTCTTGACCGAGAAAAGACAAAGTAATTTTAGGGCTCATTTATATGAAAGACAACAACTCCCACAATGCACCACATTGCACAGCTCCGCAAGCCACTCCCATTAATCCAGAACAGCGCCTATGAGGTATCCGCCTATCAGAGAAATCACGCCATTTGGCCATCGTTTAAAAGAAGTCTCTGCATATACTTGAAATATTATTAGAATGTGAAATATATTTTAACCGTTTCCAACACTGATCATAATCATAACTGTGTGTTGATCATCAGATCCTCATATTAGAGCGATTTCTGAAGGGTCATGTGACACTGAAGACTGGAGTAATGATGATAAATTCAGGAATAAAGTACACGTTACTGTATATTCACATAGAGAACAGATGATTTACATTAGAATAATATTTCACTGTTTTCCTGTATTTTTGTTTAGTTTTTATCAAAAAAACGGAGCCTCGGTGATTCATTTGAATCTTTTGTTTGGTTCTGAAGCTTCAGTGGTTGTTGCTGCTAGAGAAGTGTCATTGGTGTGTCGTGTTGGTGATTGACAGAAAGCAGACCTGGCCGTGGCGCCGCTGACCATCACGTACGTGCGAGAGAAGGTGATTGACTTCTCCAAACCCTTCATGACTCTGGGAATCAGCATCCTCTACCGCAAACCCAACGGCACCAACCCCGGCGTGTTCTCCTTCCTCAACCCCCTGTCCCCTGATATCTGGATGTATATTCTTCTGGCTTGCTTGGGTGTCAGTTGTGTGCTGTTTGTCATAGCCAGGTAACATGTGACCTCGCGCTAGTGTGTGTGTGTGTGTGTGTGTGACCGTCTTCATCCTCATGCATCCTCAGTCTCGGGAAACCGGGCGGTTTGTGTCTGAAATGTAATTAAATTAACCCGTGAGATTTGGATGGCATCAAAGTTCAAAGCACATGATTTCCAGCAGCCGCTCAGCGCCGGCGTTTAGTGTTACTGGCGAGACGTGACCAATGCAGAGCCACGACTGTCACCTAAGTTAGTTTGGAATATGCACAGTGTGTTTGTGAGGCATTCTGGGTAAGTTCTGGATGATTCCAGCTGTATTTGTGCAGAATGATGTGATGTCGACAGCTTCCCGCTCATGTTTGCTCCGCTCTATAATTGCAATATTGACTTTTCAACTGCTTTATTGATTAGAAAAGCCCTGAATTACCTCTAAACACACATAGATGTTCCTGAACCTGCACACACACACACACACACACCGAGAACTGGAGTTATTTTATATTCTGATGCATCCTATAGAAAGAGTCACTTAGAAAAAAAAAATATTATATGATATATTACAGTTTTTTCCAATTGCTAACACACAATTTTGCAAACTAGTCTGGTTTTATCAAAACCACAAAACCACACACCCAAACTGCAAAATACCTCATATATCCTGCAAAATGAAGCACTGCAACCGAAACTACACAACTTTTGCATGAAATGGCACACACTTCATTCATATGACCAGATTTTTGCCTAAACAACTACACACTGTTGGGCATAATGAAAAGCACTCTTATCTTTAGGATGCTGTGCCATTATACTAAAATATGTATCAGATTGTTCACCTGCACAGAAATATTTGCAGACACACACATGCTGTTGAAACTTCATTTTACAGTAATGTATTTTATTACTACAGTAAACAAGTCAGTGCAACGTATGCACAGCAGAAATATTTACATGGGACTGAAAAAAAAATACTTACAAAAAAAACAGTAAACTGAAAAAGAAACTTCCAGAAAATATATTACAGTAAAAAAAAGCGACAAGAAAAATAATTTTTATAGTTTTTATAGTGCTTACATCCTGATTGAAGTGTTCACAATGGCCAGATGGCACATGTAATTGGCCAATTAGTGTCATTTTGAATGGTAGTGTTTTGACTTTATGTCCGATTGTTGTGTCTTATGCAGAGAACTGTGTTCAGTGCATTTAAAAAGTGGCATTTTGAAATGCAAAATGTGTGTAAAGCAGAAAATGTGAAGAAGTTTTGCTCTCTGTGTGTCTGTTTAAAGAAGTGTGCTGTGCATGTCATTTTAGTGTGTTAGCAATTGGAAAAAACTGTAATATCCTATTTTAACCTCAACACTTTTCTGACTGAACCACTCAGTGTTCATATACAGTACAAACACACACACACACACTCTCACACACACACAGCCGATATAAGGAGAGTCTGAGCAGAGCATGTGAGTGTTAGATGTGTGTGTTCACTGGTGACGTCATGATCAAACTCGCCGCCTTTAAATCTAAAATCTACACACACACAAAAAACAGAAGTGCCGTAAAATAAACACTTAAATGTGTGTTTGATGTTTTCTGTTATAGAGCTCGAAACTGAGCAGTGCATAAACAACTGTGTGTCTGAAATATTAATGTTTGCTGTCAGTGTGTTAATGTGTGTGTGCTGTGACAGTAAATGCTTGCATCCGTGTGTGTGTGAGTTTGTTACAGTAATGTGTGTGTGTGAGTGTGCGGTGACTGAGTGTGTGCTGTGACAGTAAACGTGTGAGTGTGTGTGTGTGTGTGTGGTGACACGTGACCGTAAAGGCGTGAGTGAGTGAGTGTGTGTGTGTGGTGACAGTAAACGCGTGAGTGTGTGTTCTCGCGCAGGTTCAGTCCGTACGAGTGGTATAATCCTCATCCCTGCAATCCCGACTCGGACGTGGTGGAGAACAACTTCACTCTCCTCAACAGCTTCTGGTTTGGTGTCGGAGCTCTCATGCGTCAGGGTGAGCTGTGAACACACACACACTCGCACACACACACACTCACTGTGGTCTCTCTTTAAGATCGGAGCTCATGCCGAAGGCTCTCACACACACACACACACACACTCACTGTGGTCTCTCCTCAGGATCGGAGCTCATGCCGAAGGCTCTGTCCACCAGGATCGTGGGAGGGATCTGGTGGTTCTTCACGCTGATCATCATCTCCTCGTACACGGCGAATCTGGCGGCGTTCCTGACGGTGGAGCGAATGGAGTCGCCCATCGACTCGGCGGACGATCTGGCCAAGCAGACCAAGATCCTGTACGGCCTGGTGGAGGACGGCGCCACCATGACCTTCTTCAAGGTACTGCATTCAGTCCTGCACCAAAGACAGCTAGTGGTCGAGATCGGCACTGCAGTCCAAATGCAGAATATCAGAGATCGTTGTTTCGACGCTCCTGAGCGGACAAACGCGTTTGGTCACTGTGTTGTTCTTCATGATCAGAAGCTGCTAAAGTCAGCGAGTAAAACACTGACACGATGATGAACAAGTCACAATAATATTCGCCGTTTTACTGAATAATTATAGGGTTAGTTCACCCAAAAATAACTCCAACCCCGTAAGACCTTCGTTCATCTTCGCAACACAAATTAAGATATTTAAGATATTAAGATCGCTCCTGCATACAGTCCATAGGCTTCTTGAGGGAATGACTCTTGATGGCCTCGAAAAGTCATTAAAGACATCGTTAAAATAGTCCAAGTGACTACAGGGGCTCAATCTTAACTTTATCAAACGACGAGAACACTTTTGTGCGCAAAAACAAACTTTATTTACAACTATTCACTTCCTTCTCCATGAGCCTGTAGTCAGTTAACGTAGTGTGATTGCGTAGAGCTACGTCACACGTAGGCTCACTATTGGCCGACGCTGGTCATGTGTGTGTGATGCGTGTGACGTACAATAACAGAAGCTTACGCTATTAAACTAGTAACCTGACTCGCGCAGAGGGAGAAATAAACCAATAGTTGAAATAAAGTCGTTATTTTTGTTGCGCACAAAAGTGTTCTCGTCGTTTGATAAAGTTAAGATTGAGCCCCTGTAGTCACTTGGACTATTTTAACGATGTCTTTAATGACTTTTCGAGGCCATCAAGAGTCATTCCCTCAAGAAGCCTATGGACTAGTATACAGGAGCGATCTTAATATCTTAAATATCTTAATTTGTGTTGCGAAGATGAACGAAGGTCTTACGGGGTTGGAACAACATGAGGGTGAGTAAATACTGACAGAATTTTCATTTTTGGGTGAACTAACCTAACTTATTAATGTATCTTTGTGAAGAAACCTCATCGTTTAACTGGCTACTCTCTCCACATCACTTCCTGTGTCGGCCACCGTAACTTCTGTTGGGTGCAGTTCGCAATCTCACCACTAGATGCGCTAGACACCACACACTGCAGCTTTAACTGGCTAACGTAAAGTTCTCTGTGTGCGCTTTGCGGTAGAAAACCAAGATCTCCACGTACGATAAGATGTGGGAGTTCATGAAGAGTCGCAGTCAGTCTGTGATCGTGAAGAGCGTGGAGGAGGGCATCCATCGAGTGCTGACGTCGGATTACGCTTTCCTGATGGAGTCGACGGCCATCGAGTTCGTCACGCAGCGCAACTGCAACCTCACGCAGGTCGGAGGACTCATCGACTCCAAGGCCTACGGCGTGGGAACTCCCATGGGTAACACACACACAGATGGTTGATGGATTGAATCTCCACCTCCGCATCACACACACACACACGTCGACTGATTCCTCTCCCTGTCCCGCAGGCTCCCCGTATCGGGACCGCATCACCATCGCGATCCTCCAGCTGCAGGAGGAGGGGAAGCTGCACATGATGAAGGAGAAGTGGTGGCGGGGCAACGGCTGTCCCGAGGAGGAGAGTAAAGAGGCCAGCGCTCTCGGCGTGCAGAACATCGGGGGAATCTTCATCGTTCTGGCCGCCGGGCTCGTGCTGTCCGTGTTCGTGGCCGTCGGCGAGGTGCTCTACAAGTCCAGGCAGAACGCTCACATTCAGAAGGTACTTAAACATCAGCCAGTTTAACACACTACTGACTCACTCGACCAGGCCCCGCCCCTTTCCTGCATATGAATTATTATAATGAGGAATATTGTGACGTGTTCGTTCCCGGAAGAAACTCCAGACTACAATGGAGGAGTTCAGAAACACTGACACTGATATAGAGAAGAACTTCTTGCTCAAACAGCTGAATTCATTTGTGTATTTACCTATTTTTTATATTTATTTAATTATTGATTTTATTTATTTTCTTGTTTATTTGCATTCATAAAATATTATTTTATCAATTTGTGTATTTACCTTATGTTCTTGTTTTTATTTATTTGTTTGTGTATGTACTTGTTACGGAGGCGTATTGCATTCACTTGAAGAAAAAAAATCTACTGTTTTTCTGAATTAACGAGTTGATTTTTCTTAAGAAAAAAAGTTTTTGCTCTGTTTTTCTGAATTAATGAGTTAATTTTTCATGAGAAAAAAAAAATTTGTTCTGTTTTTCTGAATTAATGAGTTAATTTTTATGGATATTTTTTTTTTGCTCTGTTTTTCTGAATTAACGAGTTAATTTTTCATGAGAAAACATTTTTTTGCTCTGTTTTTCTGAATTAATGAGTTAATTTTTCATGAGAAAAAAAGATTTTGCTCTGTTTTTCTGAATTAATGAGTTAATTTTTATGGATATTTTTTTTTTGCTCTGTTTTTCTGAATTAATGAGTTAATTTTTCGTGAGAAAAAAAGATTTTGCTCTGTTTTTCTGAATTAACGAGTTAATTTTTCATGAGAAAAAAAGTTTTTGCTCCGTTTTTCTGAATTAATGAGTTAACTCAGAAAAACAGAGCAAAAAAAATCCATGAAAAATTAACTCGTTAATTCAGAAAAACAGAGTAGATTTTTTTTCTTCAAGTGAATGCAATACGCCTCCGTACTTGTTTTATATTAATTAATATACCCGTTTATTTCTTTATTCATTTATTTATTTTTGTTTTTACATGTTTAACATTTTAAACAGTTATCGGTAAATACACAAATTGTAAATACATAAATTTTTATTGATTAATTTGTTTATTTGCCCATTTTATATTTATTTATTTTAATACTTTAAATTGAACTATAATCTAATTTGATAAAAAAGGAACTGATGATGGAAGTCAACACAACAAATGTTTAAATACACAACCTTTTACATGCAAAGCCATTATATTTAAAAATAGTTCCCCCATTAATGAGTATTTCAGTCATTATTTACTATAATAATGACCTGAGCAGGTGTGTGTGTGTGTGTGTGTGTTCACCTGTCTTATGTTGATTTCTCTAGCGCTCGTTCTGCAGTGCGATGGTGGAGGAGCTCAGGGTGTCTCTGAAATGCCAGCGGCGGCGGAAACAAAAGCCTCAACCTCCCGCCATCGTCAAAACAGAAGAGGTCATTAACATGCACACCTTTAACGACAGGAGGCTCCCGGGGAAAGAGACCATGGCCTGAGATCCCGCGGGATCCTCCTGTAACTCTCGTCCCGACGACGGACACAAAGATGTTTCCTGTGGAAATCCGGATACGCGAGCGACTCGGTGATCGGTCTCTCTCTGTCCTGCGGCGTCCTGTGTTGCTTATCTCTGTTTTCTCTGTGAAAGACATGTAGGATGCTGTGAAATGAAGTAGATGTTAAACGGATCGGTTTTGATGTGAGAGAAACGCTGCCTTCAAGAGCGCCGGATGACGACAGACTCCCAGAACTTCTCCAAACGTTTATTAGACGTTGTTATTGGTAGGGACGCACGATGTATGGGTATCGGCCGCATAAGTAAATGTAGCCGATATATTAAATCTGATAAATAATGTAATATTTCCTTCAGCTGAGACGCTTCAGATGCGCGGTTCAACATGATGGATTTGAATTGCACTTCAAAAAAGGAAAATACAGTAAAGTCATATCGGCTACGGAACATTATAACATTATGATTGTGTGTTTGGGACGTGGATTTTAATGGTGAGACTTTTGTTTTTGTAATCAGGCTCTTAAAAATTAAATAAAAATATGGATTTAGATTTTATCAGCCTTCAGCTTTCAAATATAAAGAATTATCGGTATCGGCCAAAATGTTCATATCGCTGCAACCCTAGTTATTAGACGTTTATTTAGACGTTTAGAGAAAGTTCTTGTTAGTTTTGTCACATAGACGCCTTCCTGCAATGTTTTTAGAATGTTTGTTACTCAAAATAGAACCTTGAAAGAACGTTCCATGGAATTGTTAGATGTCAAAAGTCTTGATCCTGATCTGATGTGCGTGAACGAAAACTGACAAATACAGGAAGCGTTTTTGCATCAATGCAACAAAATGATGAGTAAGAGACCGCTAAAGCTGGAAGGCAGAATGTGTTAAACACAGAAATTAATTTAATTAAAATTATCTTACGCAATAATGTCTTTTAAAACCTTCATCTTTTCCTCGCACTTTGTAGCACATCTTTCCCTTGCGGGTCAAAATGACCCGAAGCCCTAAAAGTATATATTTTGTTGTTGTCCAGAAAACTTATTTTGTTTCATTTTGATAATATTTTTTACATTTTTTTTATGCAATTTTTTGGGGAAATTTTTTTTTTCCCATTCCCCAACTTAAAAACAAAATAACTCAAATTTCATGCATAACCCTTTTAATTCAGCTCTAGCAATCTTACATTGTGAGTGTTTGACCTCTTGTGGAAATAAAATAATAATAACACATGATTTAAAGCCAGTTTCTCTTCAGTGCACATTCAGACACACGTGCACTCATTAAATAAATGATTTTTGGTACATTTTTAGCATTTTTATTTAGAATTTTGAGCATATTTATGTTTTTCTATGTGTACTGAAGAATTCCTCACTTTCATTCATTCCTAAGGGGCTCAAATTGACCCACAAGGGAAGCATTTGTTACTCTTTTAAATTTTAACCCACAAAACTCCTCAAATCCTTTTCATTTTCTTGTGTGTATTCGTGGTTCAAGTGCGACAAACGTCCTGGGGTCTTGGACACTCAATTTGTAAAAAAGAGTTTCGGGTCAAAATGACCCGATTGAAGACGGATGACGTTGGAGCGCACAGAAACGCCACATGAATACTGACTTGAAGGCACCAGTAAAATACACGAAACAATGTCTGTCAGTTGTATGTCGTGCTAAAGGCTGCGTCCTAAATCACATACTTCTCTGCTATATAGTGGATGAAAAGCAGTATGTGTGCTGAAAGTACCCGTACGACCTGCTATTTCCGGTGGGATTCTGAAGTGTGCATCTGATGGACACTTTATGACTGTGAATGCCGACTTGGCACATGCACTACATCAGGATCGCATTCATACTCTATAGAACATGCTTTTTTAGTGGTCGCAAAGTCATTCCTGGCCATTTGGGACGCAGCCGCATTCACACTCGGAGTCATGAAGATCAACCACTCAAACCAAAGTTCTGTCGTTTAGATAAACTTCAACTTTTCTAGGAAAACTTTCTACTAGCGTCCATTCTGTCCGTCACAGGCAACTCGACTTTGTCATTCAACGGAGATTTATATCGAGAAAAAAAGAGAAAAGCAGTTTTTGTACAGACAAATTTTGTAGTAAATCTTTATATTGCTGTGTCTGATGCATATGTAGGTTAAAGAGGACGGCTGCGCATTAGACACCCCCCCCCCCCCCCATACACACACGTCCATCTAGCCGAGAGCAAGCAGCTTTTCTATCCCAGACAGCAACATAGTTCGGGCCCACATCTGACCCACATCCGGCTCTCATCCGGCCCACATCTGACCCACATCCGGCTCTCATCCGGCCCTACATCTGACCCACATCCGGCTCTCATCCGGCCCTACATCTGACCCACATCCGGCCCACATCTGACCCACATCCGGCTCTCATCCGGCCCACATCTGACCCACATCCGGCTCTCATCCGGCCCTACATCTGACCCACATCCGGCTCTCATCCGGCCCTACATCTGACCCACATCCGGCCCACATCTGACCCACATCCGGCTCTCATCCGGCTCACATCTGACCCACATCCGGCCCACATCCAGCTCACATCCGGCTCACATCTGACCCACATCCGGCTCTCATCCGGCCCTACATCTGACCCACATCCGGCCCACATCTGACCCACATCCGGCTCTCATCCGGCTCACATCTGACCCACATCCGGCCCACATCCAGCTCACATCCGGCTCACATCTGATCCATATCCGGCTCTCATCCGGCCCACATTCGGCTCACATCTGACCCACATCCGGCTCACATCCGATCCATATCCGGCTCTCATCCGGCTCACATCTGAATACGCGTAGAATCCACATGTACCAGATGTGGCCCGGATCCGAGACGACACTGTGTTGCAGTACAAACCCAGACAGCATATTCCCAAGCATATTTTCTGTTTCCGTGTGCTGATGTTTGTGTTTTACCTGACGGCGAGTCTCTCTACTGTATAATAGTGTGCTGAGCAAACACTACGATTTCTCCAAACCGCGTTTAATCTACAGGGAATTGGACCATGTGCAAATTAGCATCGGGTGGAGAACTGGTCAAGCTCATCTTGTAATAAAAAAAAGAGATTATACTGTGTAGAACGTGTCGTTCCCTTTCTGTGTGTGTGTGTGCTCACGGTTTATCATTTTTAATTGTAAATCAAGTTATTCTAGTAGATCAACTGGACTGTCTGTTACTAAAGTCAGTATGAAAGGAAATTTTACACTCTTATTGTGTCGTGTATAGGAGTGAAATGCTTCTGGAACAAGAACAAATGTGGGCGGGACTTGATTTTGTCCGTGGGGAATTGATTGGATGGTTGTGGTTTGCTATTGGTGGATCTCATCAGAGTGACAGGTCATCAGAGAACCAGTTACGGGGAGAGTCACAACACTTTGATTTGAAGCGAAAATGTTTCCGAAAATCAGACAAAAAGACAAAAGTACTTAAAGGCTTTAGTGAGGGAAAGAACTACAATCCCATAAAGCATTGCAAACAGCATGATCGAATTAAAAATGGAGAAATATATAACTACCCATTTAGCGTATAGGTAGATGGACTCGGATTTCATGGGAGTGGGCGGAGCTAAAGAGCTATTTTGACGTAGTTGCTTTTTTCGACTGTGATTAGTGCAATTTGCACAGCATCATGGGTAATGTAGTTTTCACCAGGAATTTCACTCTTAAACAAGATTAAATAGAAAAAATATATAGCAGTAAATAATAAATAAATAATATAGCAGGCTGATTAACCTTGTAGCTCACAGTATGGCTGTCTTTAATGATTTATTAAAGTTAAAGTAAAATTGATTAAAGTTATCCATAAAAATCAATTTCTCTGTGGAGAAAATTAATGGAGGATTTACTCTACAAGACCATCTCTATAGAGGAGATTAGGGGAAGTTATTTTGACTAAACATTACGAATAAAAATCCGATGTGCATATATTTATAATAGCCTTAAATATTGCAATATGTCTTAAAAATAGGCACTGTTCATTTTAATTTCATGGGGACTTTAATAATGTTACAGGCTCTAATAGTTTGTTTGATTTTACTTGTAACATCCAAATATTTTGTGTGTATGTGGAACTTCCTCGTGAACCATCGGTCAGCTGATGCTGCGTCACATGACATGATGCGGTCACATGACCGGCTGACTCACACACACACACACACACAGAGAGAGGGCATTTTACCGCAGCAGAACTGAACCGATCCGACACAGAAAAAAGTGACTTCTGATTCGGAGTGAGAGAACTTCTGGATCCGGATCCGGTGAGTGATGAAACCATGATCAATCGCGTGCATCAGTTTCATTCAGGCTTTTAACTATATTGATTAAACAGATCAACGCAGTTCTACAGAATATCAATACATGTGTAGATTTAAACAATTCTTCTTTTCTATAGGCTATAATGTATGCGATGCACATAGATTCGTGTTGTGCATTTTAGCAGGAAGTGTCTAACAGGAAGTAAAAGACGTGCACATTATTGTGATGAGTTATCATTAAAATTAGATTGATATCGCTGTTTGTTCCAGTAGGCTATATATATATATATAAGTGAGGAAGATTTCTTAAGCTTGGGGTTCTTAAGGATGTCATTACCTGTGTGTGTGAAAGTCACGTGTGTATCATGTGAGTCATGTGACCCTAACAGGTGTTTCTCTCATGATGTTTACAACAGACATTCAAATAAAGCTTTAGTAGTGCAAAATATAATTGAAATGGTCTAATTCCACATTAATGTCTGTTTAATACACAATTATGTAATCATTCAGTGTTTGCGTCAAAAATTCCAATTACAATGTTCATTGTTACATTGGTTTACAGAATTGCTACATTTGGACAAATAGAATGTAACGTCACAGTTTTTTTCACAGTATTTGACATTGAACTGTCTTGATCTAAATAATGTCACTATTGTCTTATGAACTTGAAGGCGTTTCATAATTGAATTCAATACAATCTGTGTAAATAAATGTGACTTGACATTAAATGATATTCTTACTTCCTGTCAAATTCAATTCACGTTTATTTGTGTAGCGCTTTTCACAATACGCATCATTTCATGAAAGTGCACGAGTCCACGTTACAGTTAGGATAGTTCTGTTATCAGTGGAAACTGTCAAAGTTATGTATTTCAAAAATGTGCAAAGTCACAGTTTGCTAAAAATGTATTATTTAAACAATGTAATAATTTAACGAGCTCATTAAAGTAATGAACACAAGGAAAACTTTCTATTCTCTACTCAAACATGTTTATTTAAAATGCCATGCCGTCAGAATGAGTCTGTTATGGTTATGTGTTTCAGACATGCAGGGGTCCGCGCTGACTCTGGTTCTGGCGTTCTCCGCGGCCACCTTGGCTCTTGATAACGGTCTGATGAGGACCCCTCCCATGGGCTGGTTGGCATGGGAACGCTTCCGCTGTGACATCGACTGTGAGAACGACCCGCAGAACTGCATCAGGTGATCCAGAACCAGCCTTTCGTTCACTGATCCAGAACCAGCCTGGTTTTCTGTTTTCTCTTTATTTTTAATAATTCTATGTGCTTTTGTCTATTCTTTTAGTGAGTATTACTATTAAGGTTTAATTCATTTATTTTTAATTAATCAATTTCAGCTTTATTTAATCAAAAAATGTTCTTTTAGTCTATTCTAATCTATTTTAGTTTATTTTTAATACTTTTATGTGCTTCCAGTTCTTTTAGGAAGGATCACTATTAAGGTTTAGTTTATTTATTTTTAACTAATTTAATCAATTTCAGCTTTATTTTATTAACAAAAATGCTTTAGTGTCATTTATTTAGTTTTTATTAAATTTTGAATTAGCTTTTATTGTGTCATTTTCTGTTTTGATTTTAATTTTGATGTATTTATAATCATTTTATTGTGCATTGCTATTGTGTTTTTATTTTATTATTTTGATTCAGTTTATTTTAATTTTAGTTTTAAATTTAGTTATATTTAAAACTAAAAGTTTTAAATTTAAATTTAGTTATAGTTTATTTGTTTAAAACATTAATATTGTTTTAATTTTAGTTAAAAGATATTTAGAATTTTTTTATGTGCTTTTTCAGTTTTGTTTTTTTTAAATATTACTATTTAGGTTCAATTTATTTTAATTTCAGCTTTAATTTAAAATTATTTCAGTAACAGTTTATTGCCAAGGCACCATTTCTAATTTCCATTTACTTTGTTTTCTTATCTAATATTTATCCATATTTTATTTCAGCTTTATTTCAATTAATCAAAATATTTTTATAATTTGTATTAATATTTTGAATTTGCTTTTATATTAATATTTTAATTTTAGTGTATTTTTTTATCTTTTTGTTATTTTTTGATAATTTTTTTTTAAATATGTAATGTTTCATTTCAGTTTTTACTTCAGTTATATTTTATTTGTTAACAGTGAATAATTTCATTGATTTAACTATCATTTATTTCAGGTCATTGCCAAGGAAGAGAAAGTTTCTAATGTTCTTCTAGTCTAAGTGTTTCATCTAATACTGATTCTGTTTTGTTGAACGCATGAAGAATCCTAACGCTGCCGCTGTGTGTGTGTGTGTGTCCCGCAGTGAGGCGTTGTTCACAGACATGGCCGACAGACTGGCGGAGGACGGTTGGAGAGAGCTGGGTTACGTCTACGTCAACATCGACGACTGCTGGTCCTCCAAAGAGAGAGACAATCAGGGCCGACTGCAGGCCGACCCCAAACGGTGCTGACCTCTGACAGTAGAGTCAAGCACTGACACGACGATGTCACAATAATATTCACCGTTTTACTGAATAATAAAGTAAACGTAACTTATTAATTTATCTTTGTAAAGAAACCTCATCGTTTAACTGGCTACTCTCTCGACATCACTTCCTGTGTCGGCCACCGTGCAGTTCACAACCTCACCACTAGATGCGCTACACACCACACACTGCAGCTTTAATAAACATGGGAACTGTGATGAATCGCTCTACAGCAGACTCATGTGATTGTGAATCGATCTGCAGGTTTCCACATGGCATTCCTCATTTGGCGCGTTACATCCATGATCGTGGGTTAAAGCTGGGCATTTATGGAGACATGGGCACACACACGTGTGGCGGATACCCCGGAACAACTCTGGATAAAGTGCAGATGGACGCCCAGACGTTTGCGGACTGGGAAATCGACATGCTCAAGCTGGACGGCTGTTACTCAAACTCCAGCTATCAGGAGCAAGGTGAGGAAACCAACACTAGAGTCCTCATTATAATAATTAATGCGCAGGATAAAGGGGCGGGGCCTGGGTGAGTTAGTTAGTAGTGTGTTAAACTGGCGGTTATGGAAAGGGGCGGGACATACCCAAACACACTCGAAGCGCTCGACCAATTCCTCCGTGTGCCGACCAATCAGAGCGCAGTGTGCTTTCAGGAGGAGGGGCTTCATAGAGACAGGAAGTAAACAGAGCGTTACTGACAGACTGGGAAGAGAGGAGCCGCAACAATGGAGAATATGAGGAGAATAATCAACATTCAAGCAGGAAAACCTGTTCTAGTAGAGAAACGACAACATCACGACTGTGTGAAAGGATAATAGGCAGACATAGTCAAAACTTTTATTCAATTGAAACCGATTGTTTAGTAAAATAATTCAAAAGATGCATAAAAAACACCTTTTACACACCAAATGCTAAAGCTTGATTAATCAGACCAACAGAGACTATAAACTACAGACGATTCATTATACAACGTGCCGTTAAATGACTACAAGTTTATAAAACAGGTAAAAAATCATGAACAGAAACAGTCACGTCAACTCTAATCAGCTTTATTCAGTTATTTGTTTACGGATGACGTCGCGCTCATGTTTTTTACAGTCTATGTCTGGCGATGGTTTCTGTTCTCATGATCTTTTGTTGATTATATTCAAACACAGGTTATCCAATGATGTCGAAGGCCCTGAACGCTACGGGCCGTCCCATTGGCTACTCCTGCAGTTGGCCCGCCTACCAGGGCGGCCTCCCTCCTAAAGTGAGTCCATATCTGGAGTGTCTCTAGTCGGACACATGATGAACTGTATTGTACGACTAACAGGAGTGTATCGTGTCACAATATATCGCAATATAAAAAAGCACCAATATGTATTGTGGATAGTGTAGTTCACTCAAGATTAAAATGAGTTTTAGTGTCAGTACTCCATTAAACTACTGTATATAATGTATAATAATCAGGCTTCTCAAGTCTCACGCATTGGCCGTGAGACACACTCATTTCGACCGGTTCACACGCTCACACGCCACACTGTGTATTTCTCACGCTGAAAAGGCAATGCCAACCAAGTTGTCCTGGCTGAAAGCTTTCTAACGTTGTATACGAGGCGCAGGCAAACAAAGTGAAGTTTCCTGCCGCCAGCACGTATCTCCGCCAGATTGCGTTCGTTACTAGGCAACATATATGCGCGCTGCGTGCACCACTGATCTATACATGACATGTCATTCAGTAGCGCGAACACACGGAAATGGACGGAACATCCTCGGTCACCGTACGTTCGTTACTAGGTAACCAACAACATCGCCCGAACACACGTGTCGTGATGGAGAAGAAGGTAAGTTGGAAGAAGCTCGTCTAACATTTTTGGGCTAGAACATTTAATATGTAGCCCATCGTACATTATTATTGATGCAGTCAAAAACTCTACAACTACTTTGCAACCAGGCTCAGTTTGGCTATCTTACGTTATCTGAAACTAAGAGAAATGTTAGTGGGTATGGAAAGGAATGAAGATTTACTGATTTTATTTTAAATTATATTATACTGTAATATTAATAGTCTTTCTAGTTACATTAAGGATGTATTACAGCAGATTGCTCTGGGTAATATTTAATCATTGTCATAATGTTGCATTTGTATTTTTCAAAGATGTCAGGAAAAAAGCAGAAAGATATTTTGTCATTTTGGGCACCAAAGGGTAAGCCCCCTAAAAAGGTTGCCAGATTAGAGGAGGAGACAGTGGAAGAGGTGGTGCACTCTAATCTGTCCATTTGTTCTCAATGTCCCACCACACAATAAATCATTCGTCTAGATAGAAGACGCATTCAAAAATCAAAATGCAATTTTTAAAGATTTGTTTGAAACTGTTTGGAGCAATTTGTTATATTTTTGGTTAGCTATATTTGTAATACTGCATTAAAGAGTATTTGATGTGATGAATTGCTCTGTCATTTATCAGATTTACTAATTGTTATAATTTTAATTTGTTCTGGTTAATTATGAACAATGGGTAAAATTGGGGGCGGGGATGGGTGGGGCGGGGCTTCATTATGGCTCCTCCCCTAACCACGTGTGATCTCACTCCAAGCTTTTGCTCAAACTTGAGAACCCTGTAATAATGCATATTAGTGTGTCCTGATAATGCCACGTCTTGTTACCAGTAAAAGTGGCCTATACATTAGTTTAAATAGATCTAATCAGTGAAAGAGTGCAAGCATTCGTCTAAAATAATGATATTTTCAGCTTCAGGATCATGAATATTGTTATTTTGGTGTCTCTATTGTTCATTGGGTTTCAGCAGCAAGTCCAAGTCTATTCATTTACACACATAATATAAACACACACCAGAGGGCGTCTCTCACACACACACACACACACACACCACATATCACATATCTATCTGAACACCAGAGGGCGTCACACACACACACTCTACGTATCTATCTGAACACCAGTGGGCATCTCACACACACACACACACACACACACACCACACACCACATATCTATCTGAACACCAGAGGGCGTCACACACACAAACAAATAATCAATTTTAGCATTTTAATCAACAGTTTTTTGTATCACGTGTCTTGTAGTATGTCAGTAATATGGTGTGGTGAGTTCAGTGTGGTGATGTGTGTGTGTGTGTGTGTGTCGGGATGTGTTCCTCAGGTGAACTACACACTGCTGGGTCAGATCTGTAATCTGTGGCGGAACTACGGTGACATCCAGGACTCGTGGGATAGTGTACTGGGAATCGCGGACTGGTTCTTTGACAATCAGGACGTCCTGCAACCGGTGGCCGGACCGGGCCAGTGGAACGACCCCGACATGGTGATCATCGCCACTGCCACAACAATCCCATCTCTGCTCACACACCATTCTGATGCACACAATGTTGTAAACACAAAAATCCAAACCAGATTTATCCGCAAATTTGAATTAGCTGAAGTGCGACGGTCCAGGGTCACATGTGATCAAACGATTGGATCTGTGCATTAAGAAATGCAGCCACTGACAGCCATGATTTATGCTAATGAATAATGATTTATTTACTCATTTGCATTCTCCTCAGTTGCTGATTGGAGACTTCGGCCTCAGCCTGGACCAATCGCGCACTCAGATGGCGCTGTGGGCGATCATGGCCGCGCCTCTCTTCATGTCCAACGACCTGCGTACGATTAGCAGCGCCGCTCGCGCAATCCTGCAGAATAAAGCCGCCATCGCCATCAATCAGGACCCGTTGGGTGTCCAGGGCAGACGCCTGTTCAAGGTCAGTGGTCCACAGGATTGGCTTTCACTCTTAGCAGCGGTACTGGCTACAACTAAGACTACAATTTGTGGAAAACGTTCAACTAAATATTTTTTTATTTTTATTTTTTAAAGCCTAAAAAACTAATATGACAAAAGCAAACTGCTAAAATTAAACTAAAATGAATGCTATAAATAGTAGTTAATTGAAAATGTTAATACAATTGCAGGGGTTTTGACTAAAACTAAGACTATTATAAACATTCAATTAAATATTTATATTAGTTGAAAACCTTTAAGTATATTTTTTTGTTTTGGAAAAATAGCAAGATTTAAAAAAAAAACTTTAAAAATATTAATAAAGGTACTCACTTTTACTGTATTTATTTATTTAAATATTGTAGAATGTATTATTTAAACAGATTTGTATTACTTTATTATAATTAATAAATACATGTATTTATTTAATAATATTTTAAGCCAAGACACTACAGGTGAAAAGGTTCAAATTTAACAAATGGATGTTGAGCGATTACATTTTTTTTAATCTAATTAATTATGCCGATTAATTGATCACACATGAAATTTGGCCGAGAAATTTCCCCTTAAAAGTTCATTTAAAGTCATTATTATGTTAAATGAATGTTTAATTTAATGTGTGTTAAACTGCATCAAATAGACATTAGAAAAATAGATTGAGAGAGACGTATTTTATTAGATTCAACAGAATTTATTACTCATAAATCCTTAGCCATGTTTTTTGTTTTTGAATGAGTCATTGAATCATTGGTTCACCTGATTGATTCGTTCAAAACTCTGATTCATTCAGAAATGAAACTTGACCTATTGTGCAAATATTGAGCAAAAACAGACAATATTGTGTCTTAAATATAACAGAAAATTCACTTATTGAACTGTCGTATAAAATCAGTATCACATTTGCGCTCGTGTGATATTGCTTAACTGTATCATATGATATATAAGATATATATATATATATATATATAAATGAGACAAAGTGCATTTTTGACGTGATATCTTATTTCTCTCAGGAGAAGAGTGGGATTGAGGTGTACCTTCGGCCTCTCTCTAAAGGAGCCAGCGCTCTGGTGTTCTTCAGCCGGAGGACAGATATGCCCAATCGATACATGACATCTCTGAAGACGCTGGGATACACACCTGGAGTCTATGAGGTGAGCCTTTACACAGATTAGCTGGAAAACACACTGTTTTCTCTCTTTTATAGGGATAGTTCTCACAAAAATGAAAATTACCCCATGATTTACTCACCCTGAAGCCGTCCTAGATGTGTATGACTTTCTTCTTTCAGACGGACACAATTTGAGTTATATTAAAAAATGTCCTGGCTCTTCCAAGCTTTATAATAGGATTCAATGGGTATATTTTTTTGGAAGTCTATAAAAGTGCGTCTATCCATCATAAAAGTGCATCTGTCCATCATAAAAGTGCATCTGTCCATCATAAAAGTGGATCCCTCTCTCTCTCTCTCTCTCTCTCTCGCTCTCTCTCTCTCTCAGGTGTTTGATGTGTTTTCGGAGAAGCGTTTTCCCGAGCTGAAGGACAGCACAGAGTTCGTTGTGTCGGTCAACCCGTCTGGCGTGGTCATGTGGTACATCTATCCAGCAGCTGATTGGTGGAAAGGGGCGGAGACTAGTCGTTTCAGCGAGAAGCTGAAGGGTCCGAAGATCCATCGATATGCTAATGAGGTCGACGCCCCTCTAGTTCTTTGATTGTTTTTGAAAAGGAAATTAACTACGCACTCAGGGATCTATAGCCAATCAAACGTGCCTCACTCTTTTTTTTTTTTTTTAAATGTACATTTTTTAGGCCTGTTTTTACTAAATGTGTTTTAAATGAGTTTCCATGAATGTTTTAGCATTGACTTTAATAAGACGCCAAACGCTAGCCTCTCATTTGTGCAAATTCACATTTCAAGTCGCTTTCGCACGTAAATCAAGATCATGATGCGTTCGCTGATGTGTGGTACTGTATTTGAACTCAAATGATGGTCAAACTCACAGACGTTACTGTACACTAGTATTTGATTGATGCTTAACCCTGATTGGTTAGAGGCATGATGATAATTGGCTGCAGCTTTCAAAAGGTGGATTTCATTAAACCGAAAATTCTAATCCACTGACTGAACGTGTTTTCAGTTCCTGAATCAGGGTTTCTCATTCAAAAATGTTAAATCCAATTTGTTATGTCCAGTTTGATATGATTTCAGACTAATCAGTGAACAGGAACCAAACCTCACTTCATATAAGAGCATTTCATATTTTTTCAGTTTCCATTACCCTTGAAATTGCGAATTGAAACACGTCAATTTGTAAAGTAAAAGTAGCAGTGCTTCGACTTCAGAGAATAGTTCCCAGTATTGATACGCTTAAAAGATGTCTGTGTCTCATTTGACTTTGTTTTTTGTACACTCTGTGACTATACTATAAATAGAAAAACGTTTGCATTATGTTGTCACTGATTTGGATTAGTAAGCTAGCTGCAACCATTTACATCCAGTCTTTGTGCTAAGCTAGGCTAGCGGTGGGTGCGTCAAACAGACTTACGTGCTGCACAGAGATGAAAAAGGTGTGTATGGACTTATCTAACTCTGGGGGATAAGGTGAATAGGCTAAAGTCCCAAAAAGTCGGAGTCTTCCTTTAAACATTTGCTGACAGATCTCACCACTCAACTGCTTTAAATGTCTTTCCTTTTACTTATCATGATGCACTCTAAATAAGCAGTCCAGAAAACAGCTTTATATATATGTGTGTGTGTATATATTGAGCACCTGCACACATATTGCTTGAAAAATAGCCTAAAACAGTGTCTTACTGGGGGTCTATGATGTTGGTGTTTGCTGAGAAATGTGGGTCAGGAGTTTCTGGAGATCGCAAGAGAACATGAGAGAAGACACGAAGGTGGGCGAGGTTATGCTGAGGAAAACACAGCTGCTCATCCATCTGACCACACATGAGATTATTTATACAGATCATCTCAAAAACCATCCAGCCTCTGCAAACAAACACAATCTGACACTGAACAGGAAACACGAGTGGAAACAAAGCCTCTGAGAACATTGTGATGCTTCCATTGCACATTCGCAGAACAAAAATAGTTTTGTTGAAAACTTTGACGAATCAACTTTGACAGAAAAACAAAACGAATATAAACTTCACGTGCTATGCCTAGACATTTAGACAAACATTTTAACTCTTCAAAATAATTTCCAGATTTATTGGCCAACAAACACAATTTTTTGAAGCATTGAAAAATCCCATATTAATATGAACACAGGATACACATTTTCCATATGCAGATACACACACTTTATACAATTATGTACATGTATGTTATTTATATGCATGGGTAAAATAGGACAGTGTTGCATAAATATAACTTTTTTTTCTCAGATATGCAAGATTCATCAACTTTTTAAAGTCAGTTTAATTTAATTTGTGAAAAGACTTGCCCATCTAATTTGATTGTACTTTATTTAAGACCGCAACTTGAGTTTTTAAGTTGGTGGAAATTAGGCTTTTGTCTCTTCATTGTAGCCGCACATTTCAATATGAAAATCCATCAAATCATTGCTTGAGTTCCTTCACTCAAATGCCCGTCTCCTCTGCAGACGCCTGTTCTGCTGAATGAGGGCAGTGAGTGAGGATTGATGTGCTGGAAATAAAGCAGAGAATTTCTCAGCCCGAGTGTCAGATAGTTTTCAAATCACTGTGGGTGGACGAGCATGAAGTCTCCGGCTGCTCTGTGGAAAACTACAGGGACAGCATATCAGTGTTGTTTGTGCATCAGGAGCCGTTTGGAAAATGACCGGCACATGACGAATGCATAGGAGAGAGAGAGATCCTGACAACTCATTCAGCTAAGAAGAAAAGCTTCTAAATAGAACTTCTAAATTGGTTCTAAATAGAACTAGAATAGTTGTAAAGTTCTGTCAGGCACTTATAGGGGTTCCCATCATGGAATCATTTTTATGGATTTAGTTTCAACTAATTAATTATGTTTTAACTCCTTTTTAATTTTACACATTGAGCATGAGAGTATTATGCAATATATATATATAGAATCTTTTTGGAAAGTTTTTTTTTTTTTTTTTTTTTTTTAATTGAGCCAAGAACCCTAGAGTTCTATATAGAACCACAGAACCTTTTTCATCAGTGTGAGATTTGACTGAGTGATTTACTGATAATGCGGTCTTTAAAATACATTTTTGTTTTACAAGTTTTCTCAAATAATATATTTAAATAGCCTATGCAGATAAGGTATTCTATAATTAAATATGCATGCTCTCGTTCATGCATGCATTTCAAGAACGGAAATCTGAAGATTAGGTAATGCATTTTGTTAAGAGATAATGTTTTTTTTCTTTCTTTTGTATATCTCTTTTGATCACAACCAGAAAATACTGCCAAAAGTTAAAATATCCAGAAAATTTTCTGAATGTTCTAAAAAAATACTAATTTCTCTGTTATTAATAGAATATTCCATGTTGCCATCTTGCAAACCAAGTTTCAATATTACTTTTGAATGTTCTCTGACATTTAAAACACAAAGAAGGAATGATGTATAAATAATGTTGTTGTAATGTTTTGAGAAGGGCAGATCATGATTTCTTAGAACATTAGTTGGGTTGTATCAAACCATCGCTCATATTGATTATATGGATTATATTTGCAGTGAACGCGTGTTGATGGAGTCCAGAGCTGATGTTGCAGCTGCCTGTATTTTCCGGCTCCTTGTTTTATTAGGATAACAAATAATAAGTGAATAACAAGTGGAGGAACATCTGTACGCGTGAGGAGATACCATGTCCCGTGTTGACACAGATGGATGCAAAACATGGATATTCTTTAGCACAACATAAAGACAATCAGAGAAAAACACACAGCATGTTCACTTCACGAAACATAATGAAAAAATGCACTTCATTAATGAATGCCTCCACTAACAAAAAGATAGAACTATTTTTATGTATATTATTACAAATATAGCCAACAAAAATACGTTCCAATTTTTTTTGCTATTAAAGGCATTCTATGCAAGATCTGTACCTTAATATAACAGCTTCAAAGTCGTTTCGGTGGTTAACAAAGTCGTAGGGCGAATCCGGAAAAACCAGCCATGCAAGTTTGAGAGTGGCGCCCCTGACAGAGCTCGCGAGAATCACGAAATGCTTTACGGCAACGACGTCACACACATCAACAACAACAACATTGCGCGCATCCAAGAAAACCTCGGTCAGAAATGTCCAGAAAAAAGGGAAAGAGAATCGGACCGTGCTAGAAACCGGACAGGAGTCCACTCGGTCGGGCTTTCACTCGTTGGCGCGAGCTTAAAAGCAGCTCTGTTACTGCGATGCTGACCTGGCGATCTTGTGATGAACTTGTAAGTAAATCTCTAATTTGTAAACTTGTTTGCGTTCTATGTTGTAATTGCTGCGCTAGCTTGTAGATTGTCATTTTTTACGGTGCTTCATTCATCCATTGTTGATAATTAGAACAGTTCAATAATTCACACACGTCTTGCTAGCTTTCGTTTACAAAAGCTGTAACTTCCTAACAAACAGTCGTTTCTCTTAGTTTTGTTGTTTGTTTGTTTTTTTCGTTATGTTTTATTGCCGAGGTTGCCACAAGAGCTAGTTTGCTAGCTCAACTCAGGTGTTGTGATGTGAATTTATCACGTAACGTTAGTCCTGTGTCTGGTTCGGATTTCTTATGTCGTGCGTAAGTTACTGTTATAAACTTTATCTGACTAACAGTGGACTTCCCGACTGCAATTTTTCTTCAAATTGTGTTGATTATTAATCAATTAAATCTTGACGCTGATGTTGATTCCTGCGATTATCATGAGGACATAGTCAATATAATTATTAGGACATAAGCCTAGAGGTTTATAAATAGTGTAATTCAACACATTTGCTAACTATTATGTCAATCATGTCTAATGAAATGATAACGGCCAATGAAATAATGCGACGTACATTTACTTTATTGATGTCATCTGACATTAAAATAATAAAAAAATAAAAAAAAAATTAAAATTATATAGTCCTACACTATAGGCTATTTACTTGTGATTTAGCAAAAATCATGTAAAAACGTTATAAGCCAGCAAACGCGATCGGCAACTTTATTATTATAAAGTAGTCTAAAACTTGACAGTAGTTCAGTAGGAATGCAGTAACGGTTATTTACGACAGTGCAAGTACACCACAGCGGCTCTAGAGGTCACTGTTTTACAAAAAAAATCAGGGAGTGCATAGTGTGGCTTTAAGTTATGAAAACGAAAATGTTCCCATCCAGTTTTGTAAATGTTTTAAAACATTTTCTTGGTTATACGAATCAAGGGAATTCCATCATTCTTCAAACAATATACGACCATTTGAATGTTCTCTGAACATTCTGAAACATTAGACGAACATCAAACTGAGCGAGAGAATCTTGTTCTGGGAACATTATCTGCTAGCGGGGTTACCATCAAACTAATCAATAATTCTAAACAGTATCTACACTCAGAAGTTGTTACAGTGAATTAAAGGTGGATTTTTTTGCAATACTTTGGAAAAATCTTAATGCTGATGCACATGTGAAAAGTTTGACCATTCTTTGCCCAGTTTGTACATGAAGAGTTCAGATGCAAAAGCCTCTAAATGCCATTTGAAATTTTCTTCTTTAATGATGATTTTTATCAAACTTGTATATTTAAGTTCAGTAATTTCACTTAAATAACAATTAATAGGTAATTATCATTGCCATTTAAGTGAAATCACTGAACTTAAATATACAAGTTTGATAAAAATCAACATTAAAGAAGAAAATTTCAAATGGCATTTAGAGGCTTTTGCATCTGAACTCTTCACATGTCCTCCAGGGTTTTTGAGTTTGCCATCACGTTTTAATCAGATAAGTGGTTTGTTTTCCAATTAAAGCAGCAGAAATCAGCGTAATGAGTGAGGGTCACGCATCAGATATTTTGGTATTTAAGGAGGAGCATCTGAAAGTGTCTGTAATTGTCAGATTCTTCTGCTCCACTGATGTCTTTATAGTCGTCATGGACAGGGTGGTTACGTAACGCCTTATGTAACATGTTTAGGGCACTTGTGTTTTGGTCTGGTGGTCACAGACAGAAGCTCGTTAAGAGCCTGTGTAAGGAGCCCATGAAGTCGCTTTACTCCTGAAGCAGAATCAGCAACACGAATAGTCACGGACGGCAGGGAAAACCAGGCAAATGCAGAAAAATGTTTTGAATTACACTGCAAAAAGTCACAACTAAGCGAGAAAACATCAGAAAAACAATTTTTTTTGCAAATATTTGTTCTTATTTGAAGCTTAAATTCACCGAATTTTGATATATAAAGACTTAACATCTTCAGTCTCCGGTAAATAAATATGTTAGATATTTGTGCTGGAAAACAAGAACCAAGAACGGAAGAACGTCACTTTTTACAGTAAAAGTAAGTTCTTTAAAAAAGTCCATAAAAACAAACAAAACAATGTTGTTTTTTGTCTTGGTTATGCAAATGTTCAGTGAAAATTCATTTTGTTAACATTATAGAAACATTTTCCGAAAACAAGTCTCAACATTTAAAAAACAACCTTGCAATGTTTTAATGAAAAAAACGCTCCATGAACGATGAATAAATGATGTTTTTGTTCTAATGTTTCGAGAACATTATTAAAGGCAATGCAGATGACGTTGACCGAATGTCCTATTAATGTTACTGGAAGAACTTATTCATAACTTTATGAGAACATTTCTGTACGCTGGGAACTTGGTTTGGTTTTGCAAGGGCAAACACAAACATCTAGTGTAAAGAATGTGTTTTGAACGGCCCTGTTTAAAAAGCTTGAATGAGAGACTGAATCTGCTTTTGCTGCTGTATGTTTGGATGACTGAATGTCCAGTAATAATTACACTGGACAGTAAAAACAGGGTCTGCACAGCGGGAATGTTGCTGTTCACATTCCATACTGTCCTGCAAACACACACACACACACTGATCTAATCAAGCATCTCATCACAAACAAGATTATACTGCAAAACAACAATGCTCTTTCTCAGTGTTTCTGACTTGTAATGGTAACCAATTACGATTTTCTCCTTCTGACTCCACAGATTTTGTGACTCAGATAAAGTCCAGTTCTGGTTTATTTCTTTGCTCTTGGCTGACATGTGGCGTTGCTATGGCCTGCTTGTGGCCCAGATCTGGCAAACAGGAGTGGGCCACCCAAGCGCCGTCAGTCATTGCTGCATATGGGCCAGATCTGCGTGCCACATGTGCCAGATGCGGGCCGGATCTGGGCCGAAACAATGTTGCTATGTGGGACATTTATTGGAGAAGCAAGACTTGTTTACTGAAAAATGTATCAAATTAAGTGAGTTTGTGCCAATTGGGTCAGAAAAATAATCGTTATTCAAAGAGAATACTAAATCCTAACTCTAATCTTAATTCAAGTAATTTTGATACATGATACAAAAGACTTAACCCTTGTGCATCAATTAAAAAAGTTACACATAGGTAAAAAGAGGACAAAAATGTCCATGTCAAAAAACTGTCATAAAAATGTGACGCTTTGGAGCACAGACTTAAGTTTGGTATCATTTTAAAGAAGACCCTTTGCAGATTATTGCTGAAGTAAATAATAATAATAATAAGTAAATCCAAAAAAAAGTTATAGTTATGTTTATGAAAATTATTTATAAAAAATATTTTATATAAAATATATATATTATAAATTAGGTTGAACTCAAAACTGCAATAAAATCAAAGCCATAAATCTAAATAGGCTGTGTTCCAAATTTGAGGATGATATCTCAAGAAATTAGCTTTGGGTATCAGTTTGTTTGGGCGTAGTAACATATTTTCCCCATTGGGTGGCAGCAAAACCCCACTGGAGCTCACAGTGATTGGATTTGAATTTGCAGTTTTTCTCTCTCAGTATTACAAACACACACACACACACACATACTAACCACACACTGACATCCATACCAACACACCCACACAAATATCGTTGCATAATTTATCCAGTTGGCTCTCTATTATGCAGAACCAGAAAACAGGAATAAAGCGATATTTGTTTTATAGGCCAAACTTTAAAAAAATGACACCATCTGATAAAAAATAGTAAAAAATAAAATTTTGAAGCCTTGCCCTCAGAATGAAAGCCTCTTAACAAAGATTGCATAATTTTATAGTTAACTGAACCGGGGATTAAAAATGGCAGTTTCAATGGGGACATTTTTGTCCAAAAGGTGCTGAGAGGGAGTATTTTTTGTACCTAATGCAAACAATATTTTTTTAAGAAAATGACGGTGAAATAGTAAAATTCCAATAAAAACACACACCTGTGCCAAGTTTTTTGCAGTTAGCTTTAACACAGGCAAAGTGATCAAAAAAACAAAACTGAAAAGGACAAACATGTCCATAAGGATGCACAAGGGTTAATATCTGATGTAATTTTGCTTGTCCAGTAAATGCATCTTGAATTAAGAATGTTTAGATATTTGTGCTGGAAAACAAGACAGAAATAGTGAAGAAGAGCTTTTTTATTTAAAGTGCCAGAGGACTGAACTTTACATAAGGACCGATTTACATTTTTAACCCTTTTGACAGAAAGGGTTTTTGGCTATCGAGACTGTAGGAATGGCCTCAAACACAGCACAGGCCAGTTTAAACATGAGCACTACGGCTCAACATGTCTGGACGATCCGAAACCACCGGCTTCATCACAAAAATGTTTTATTAACATTAATTTCCTCATATTCTCCATTGTTGCGGCTCCTCTCTTCCCAGTCTGTCAGTAACGCTCTGTTTACTTCCTGTGAAGCCCCTCCTCCTGAAAGCACACTGCGCTCTGATTGGTCGAGTGTGTTTGAGAGTGCGTCTTTTCTCAAACCCTGCTGATTTCCAGTATGCAAGTATGTAGAGGCTAAATGACTTATCTAGTGTTTGTTTTAGTGAATAATGTCAGGACTCCAGCTGAAAATTGATCTCATTATGTAAGAGAGCCTTTACAAAATGACACACAAAACTTTGACCTATATTTTTCTGTAAGAACTGAAGAAAAATGTGCAGAATAATGTGTGTTGGGACGGAGCTGCGAGTGCATACCTGTGCGGTGAGATCAGCACACACACATTTACACTCATGAGCTCATATAAAGCGTGTCAGCGGTGTGTGATTGATGGTTCTGCACAGTAAAAGCAACCACATAAGAACAGAATGTACTAGAACCTCAAACAGACTGATGGTGATATCGTGCTCATTATACCCAGCGTGAAACTTAAACGGGTCATAAAGGCATCAGACTCTTCCAATAAGGCTACCTAGAAAGCACTTTTATTGACATTGATAAACAGCTTTTCATTGCACAAAAGGTTCTTTATAGCTAGAGGAACAGGGTCCCTCATATTAAGAAAACAATGTTTTTTTTTTTTTAAAGAATTGATCTCTGCAAGGATCTCTTTTAGGCAGCATTGCAGCTATCCTTCACACACAATATGGAAGTTTTGCATATTACACATAGGCTAATTATATTTATATAAACGTTTTCGGAGCATTCCAAACTTTTACATGTTTTTAAACTGTTTTCTTTTGGTTATAGACCTTATGCACCAGAAAACCAAGGGCGCCGCCATCTTTAGAATATTGTATTTGAACTTCCGGTTTTGCGGTCGCTCTATATCTATGGCATTGCTGTCCAGGAGTAATTCGCTTTTGAAGTAGATTTACTTAATGTAAAGTTAACGAAAGTTATCACGAGGATTGTAATGTTTAAAGCAGATTTTAAAACGAGCCGTTCGTTCATAAATAGGCAAGATAGCTGTGAAAAAAACAGACCGAAAGACAATAGACGACGGGTGAGCGCTGAAAAGGGGCGGGGCTACGGAAGGTCTGGGGAACTTATTAATATAATCTCACATTAAGAAAACAATGTTTTTTTTAAGAACTGATCACTGAAAGGTTCTTTTGAGAGGGTCAATTAAAAAAAAAAAAGATCTCCGAAAGGATCTTTAGGCAACATTGTAGCTGTCCTTCTTGAGAGCCTAAGCCCCGCCCCTCCGCTTCCGGCTCATGGGACCTTATTTTGGAAAAAATATGTATGGTAGTCAATGGCGAGAGACAACTTATCTTTTTATTCCGTCTGAACTGTGCCCTGAATTACACATATGATGTTTGTCAATTTAAAAGATAATTCTGAAAGTCAAAAACGTCGCAGTTTGTCATAAAACTGAAGAGTAACATTTAGTTTTATGTGAAAATCGCTCGATGAACTACATCTCCCGGGAAGCGAAACAACGAGTGAGATCCGCTGCTCGTGTGTGTGCAGTCTGGTACAAAACACTCAGGTATGACGGCGTAACGTTACGATTATAACGTAAGACTATAGAAACAATGACAGACATTAGCCTCAGTAAAGTTAGCTTCATTCATTCAGAGAAAATGTGCGCCTTTGGGGTTTGTAGTCTTTGTAATTACGTATTTTCACAGTCTTATACCTCAACGGTTTTACATCAAACTGCGACTTTCTTTACCTTAAAATGTATCTTTTAAATTGACAAACATCATATGTGTAATTCAGGGCATAATTCAAACGAGATCAAAATATTTGTTGTCTCTCGCCATTGACTACCATTCAATATTTTTCCGAAATAAGGTCCCATGGTGGTCGACCGGAAGGGGAGGGACTTATATGGAATGATTTGCTAACATAGGCTAATATACATTAAAAAAAACGGTTTTCTGAACATTCCAAACTTTTAAATGTTTGTTTATACAACATTCCATTGTATTTTTTCAGCATTACCTGCATGAATTCAAATGTCATTTATTAATCGTTCATGGAAACGTTCTGGATGCGCATCTAGGCTAATGTTTTTTTAAATGTTACTACTTGTTTCAGAACGTTCATTCAAAAGTAACAATCCCATAATGTCTGTTCCCTCAATGATCACTTATTAAAAACATTTGAAACATTCAGAGAACTTTCAAAAATTGAATGGGGTGCGTTTCCCGAAAGCATCGTTAGCCAACTATGGTCGCAATTTCCATTGAACTCTATTGGAAAACGACGGAACTTGCGACCATAGTTGGCTAACGATGCTTTCGGGAAACGCACCCCTGTTTGTCAGCTGGGTTCACATACACTACCTGTGTGACACAAGCAGCCGCTGTCTATGTGATCTTATCAGGTTCAGTCTCAGTTCAGACGTCCGTGCTCAAGATCTATTTCTGCTATGTGGGTCACTTGCTAAAGTAATGGCCATCCAAAAATACCTGCAATACTGCATGAACCTTACACCAGTATGAAGACATTTCTCAAATGGATGTCAACAGCTAGTCTCTGTATGCATTTTAAACTTGCATCACATGCATTTGCCAAAAATCTGAAGTACAAATAGAGCCAGTGTTGTGCAAGTTACTTCCAAACTGTAATACATTAGGTATTTAAAAGTAATTCATGTTATTTAAAAGTAATTCATTACCTTACAATATTACTGTCTCAGAATTGTAATGCGTTACATCACTCATGTATTACTTTTGAGTTACTTTCACCAAAATAACTAAGTAGAACTTAACTTTGGGCTGTAACGATATGCAATATGAAACCGAAATCGCGATTCGCCACACGACTCAGATCCACGAACCTACAGAATCACGACACACCTCTTCCAACTCCAGCGTTATTCTCCTTACCGTCCAGATCCAATGCTGCCTTATCTTTAAATTAGGCTATTAATATTATTTGAAGTTAACATTATAAAATACGTAGACCTACACCACAAAACTAGTTGAAGATAAATTATTTAAAATTGGGGAAGTCCAGCATTATGGACATGACATTTGCAGTCAAAACTTGAAATAAAAATTCTCAGAAAATACATGTATTGAAACGTATATAGGCTACTTCCTTAAAGGACTCCAGACATTAGACAAATATCAGTCTGTTTTATTTTTAATATTAGGAAAAAGACACACATTCATGCGTGACAAAAAAATAGGAGTCAAAATATATTTTTTGTAATTCTGTTAATTACACTGCGCGAGGACGAGGAAGCTTTGGCTCTCCAGTCTCCATAGAACTTAAAATATTCATTTTATTTTAGTTTTCGTGTTCGCATTTATGAGGGAAAAACAATGTTACAGACGCGACCGCTCTGAACTGGCACTAAAAGACTGCTTTAAAACTTTCACATAGTCTGTTGCCTTTAAGAAGAAAAAGCAGACAATACACTGTAATACAACTGTAATACAAGCCTCACTGAACATGTAACGAGTAAAATATTACTGAAAATTGATTAGTAATGCCTTACACTACTGCGTTACAGCAAAAAGTAATATGTTACTGTAATGTATTACTTTTGTAATGCGTTACTCCCAACACTGAATAGAGCACACTGCATTGAATACTGTATCCCATGATGCAATGCACCAAACGTAGCATTTCAACGGAGTCGAGAAGAAGGCGATCCGTTAGCATGATTTAAATGCTGCCGATGGCGATTTTTTTTTTTTTTTTGCATATATCTTGCATCATCTCTCTTTCAGAAGCGCCGGGATGAGTGTGTTTGATTTCGCTCAAGGACATGCACATGTATCCACACGAGTGAAGCTGGCAGGGATATCTGTTCACTCACAGATATGCAAAGTCATCTGAATTCATAGGCGGTGTGTAAATATCCTCCTGTTAACAGACTAACAATAAGATCACTGCTTATTAACAATGAAAAAAAGATTGCAATTGAATATGACACCGCCACTGCACTCCCATGAGTTACGTGAGACTCAACGTGGATAAAATGCTGTGCACTAATTAATGAATAAAGTAGAAATCAAGATTTGATAGAAGTCTAAACTGCAAGAGCATCTAAAAATGCCAGTAGCTAACAAACGTTTTGCATTCCCGTTCTCTTTTAGATAAACATTACATTGTTTATGTATCATTGTGTGAAGATTATGGGAATGTTACTTTTGAATAATCTCTGAACGTTCTGAAACATAGTAACGTTTAGACAAACTAAAACGTTTCAGATTGTTTTTTTCTTGTGTGAGCATTTTGAGAACGTTATTAAATTCCGGATAACTTTGTACGAACGTTTTATTATCAGTTTATTGCAATCTCAAAATTCTGGCCAGTTGATAATATCTCTAATCCTTTAGCTACCTAAACTCTAGAACGGTCATCCATTGTTCAGAGAGCAGATACACTCTGTCAGATTAAAGACTAAAAACACTTCTCTTTGACCAGACGTTAACACATTATCGCATATCTGTAATTCGTTGAAGGATTGTTAGGCTGTATAAATTACCAAAAATAAAAACTCTCTACCTCATGTTGTTCCAATCCGGTAGACTTTCATTAATCTTCTGAACACATATTAAGATATTTTTGATTAAAAAAATATAAGGCTCACACTGAAGAACATAGTTTAATAAAGTCGTTATTTTTGTGCACAAAAAGTATTCTCGTCGCTTGATAAACTTAAAAGGTTGAGCCACTGTCGTCACTCGGACTATTTTAACGTCGTCTTTAATAACTTTCTGGGCCGGCTAGTTTCATTCCCCTATGGAGGAGTGATCCAGCTCTCAGATTTAATCACAAATATCTTCATTTGTGTTTCGAAGATGAACAAAAGTCTTACCGGGTTGGAACAACATGAGGGAGAGTAACTACTGAACTAAGTCGGTGAACTAATTGCGCTTTTCCACTGCATGGTACGGTACGGTATGGCGTGCTTTGGCGCTTTTCCACTGCATGGTACGGCGCGGCTTGCTTTGGCTCGCTTTAAATGGTACCTGGTCTGTTGAGGTTCCAAGTGTACTGTACCAGTACTAAAATGTGACGTGAAACACTGCAGATCTCTGATTGGTCAGACAGAATCGTCACTACCAGCGTCATTGTATTTGCAACGTGAGAAACCAAACCCGCTAAATTTATAGTATTTATGCAGTAACAGCCACCGCAAGCGAGCGACTGCTTTTAAACTAATCCCACCCACTTTAAAGCGCTACTAACTGCAGTGGAAAAGCAACCGAGCTAAAGCGAACCGAGTCGTACCACGCAGTGGAAAAGCGAAGCGCGCCGAACCGTTCTGAGCCGTACCACGCAGTGGAAAAGCGCCATAACCTTTTTTTTGGAAATAGGCTCATTTTACCACTCCCCCAGAGTTAAACAGCTGGGTTTAACCGTTTTCGAAATCCATTCAGCTGATTTTCTGATATTTAGAAGAATATCAGCAACCAGACCGTTTCTGGTCTCATTGACTTCCATAGTAGGAAAAAATATACTATGGAAGTCAATGAGACCAGAAACTGTCTGGATACTGATATTCTTCTAAATATCAAAAAATCGTCTGAATACATTCGAAAACGGTTAAACCCAACTGTTTAACTCTGGGGGAGTGGTAAAATAAGCCTATTTCCAAAAAAAAAAAGTGGAGTATCCCTTTAAGTCAACCGGAACCAGGAACACTGACACCAGATGTACTTGATACTTCGTAAGAAGAATGGCATCTATGCTAATATTAGTCTCTCTCTTTATCCCGAGGTTACTGTAGTCAGCCGGATCCTGTGAAGACATGACCGCCATCGGCACAGATCTTCAAGCAGAAGGAACTGGATGAATACGAATGCTATGATTCACAATCTGATTTCTGACCTGTGTTCATTCGTGTTCACCAACTGAGCGACTGGTAGGTATAATATGTAATAATACAATAAATAATTAAAGGAAAGTTAAATAAAAAGCAATGTTACATAAAATAAAACAAAAAATAAATAAAATGAAATAAAGCACTTTTACAATTAAAAAAACTTGAAAATAAAATATAATAAAATACACCAAATAATGAAGTAAAATAAACTAAAATAATAAACTAAATAAATTAAAATAGTAAAATAAATAAATAATAAATAAATAAACACTAAACAGGGTGTTTAGTGTGTGTTTATTTATTTATTATTTATTTATTTTACTTTATTTTATAATTTTAATTTATTTAGTTTATTATTTTAGTTTATTTTACTTTATTTTAGTTTATTTTACTCAGAGCAACACGGTCGATCTGCCGAACACACTCGCGCAGCCCCTGATCCCGAAGACGATTTCTGGAAGTGTGTGTGTGTGTGTGTGTGTGTGTTGCTGTAATTTGATGCTCGTGGAGGGTTTGCCATCACATGGTGGAAATTTCCACGCGCTCCTCCCAGTGAAACGGGTTTGATCTCGAGGAGCGACGCCAGTTTCTCTTCATCCTGCGAGATTTGCGCTGATTCCTTCAGGATCCAGGTGGGTTCGTACACACACACACACACACACACTCATTTATTTCCAGAATGAAAGTGAGAGATTGATGATGTTGCGCCTTTGCTACATCACTGATCTGTTTATGCGCGAGGAAGAAACGAACCATTTAAAAGCATTAACGTGGATGTAATGTCTTGAGTTGTTTTTAATTCCTAGAACGAGCACTTTAAAGATTATATCAATGTTTTTAAAAAGTAGAAATTGTTTCAAGGCGCCTAATAAACGTCAAAAGTAACCTTTGCGTGCGTGCAATATATCACTGAACTTACTAAAGCTTGCTCAGTATAGGCGCTTGCAAACACTGATGCAACATGTTTAAAACACAATAGCTCGTATTTGAACGATATACTCCAAAAAACCGGGGTTTAAATGTGTGTTTGGAATATTTTGACGAACAGCATTGTGTTGGTTTCACGCACACAAAGCGGGTGTTTGGCGCGCGCACTCCGCGCAGAAGCTCGTGCACCCTGTCAATCAAACCTGCAGCATTATGGCAAGCCGTTTTAACATTTCATCCTTTAAAAACACCAGTATATATTTTCATGCTGCTAGTACTTTTTTTAGATACTTGTGACTATTCCACAAGCTACTTGTACTTTTTAATTAGCTATAGTGCTTATTATTTTAGTCACTAGTGCTACTCAGAGCTCAGTGTTACTCTTATATTAAGTGTTTAACACCATATTTGTATGATTTTATGCCGTTTGTGTGTGGAATACATGTTTGGCTGATGCCTTTCCTTGTTTGTGCATGATTGCAACGAGGAATCGGCATCTAAACAGGAGCTTTATTTGTTTACGGAGGAAAATATTGTTCTTACTCCACCTACTCTACACATTTTTATGCTGATGAGCAGTTTTATAGCAAATCCGCTGTCTTCTTTGCTTTGTAAACTATGTTTAAACACTAAACTGCCAAGTAACAATGAGTGATCTGACTGACTCCATGTGTTGTAGTTGAATTGAGTTTTATGTTAATCTATTCTAGAACATTCTGTAATGTGTGATCCGCCCACCAATGCTAAACTCATTCACACACACGCTCATGCATTGCACTTCCACAAGGGATTGGACCTTTAAAAATTCATGAGCAACCATTAATTACTGGCATTGCATGTAATTTACACTTTAACACCAAATGTAGATTGTGACTTCTAAGCTCTTCAGTTACATAGGTTCATTGCTTTTGTGGGTTTGCATGCAAACATTTGATGCAAAACATGTTTTAACAGAACAGAATACCATGGACTAGTTATGACTAATATAGATGTGTTTATTTGTTGTCCTCATCTTGAAATATTTTGGATCTTTTAGAAGGAAACAACAGTTTATGATCATCAAAGAATTGACTATGCAATCTATCCGTGGAGTAGTTTTATTCCAGTACTGTTAGGACGTGTACGCCAGTCTGTTTGAGGCCCAGCACAGTAAACATTCACTTACACAATTTATTTAAATATGCAAAGTCATTATTCTGTGAAATGTAGTAACCTGTTTGTCAGGTTTCAGTCAGAGATGTAAATAGCCATCGATCGTTTCAGATAATATACACAAAATGTAAAGTGTGACGTGGAGGTGGTGTCATATATCACATTCTGAACCTGAATTTCCCAGAAACTAAGTTAACCTGACGGAGATTCACACACACACACTCACACACACAGGTAAGTTGCATCGGATTACATTCAGAAATAATGTAAAATATATCATTTACAAACACTATTTTAGTTCCCCTCACTCAACACTGAATTCTTTACATTTGACGTATTCAGAACAGAAATTAAAAATATAAGTATATATACTGTATAAAGTATAAAAAACATGAAATATTTGTTAAGGCTTGGCATTTATTATAAAAACTAAACCTCAACAAATGTGTTTTAAGCAAAACTGAAACTGTACTGGCATCTCGGAAATGTGAAAAAACGGCAAATTAAAATTCAATTGCGCGCACCAGTGTTTTTTAGTTTTATTAATATTTTGAGTTAGCTTTTATTTTTTAGTATTTTAGTTTTTCGTTGTGCTTTCGTCATGTTATAATACGTTTTTTTTTTTTCATTTTTATTAAAATGTTCAATATTTTACAATTTTAGTGCTCCAACTTAAACTGTACTCATGTTCAACTTGCTTGATGTTAATTGTGTTGTGTACGTCGCTTTCAAATAATTCAAAGAATGAATTTTTTAGTGTCATTTTTCCAATAGCGGAAGCGGCTCGCTGTAATAGCTGCTTCTTCTTAGACCCTACTGGAATTATTGCGCAAACCCAAAGACCGAAATAACCTCAGAGAACAAACACAATGTTAGAACTTCACCTTTCCAATGTCAACTAATTGGCAGCTTAAAATTAGAAATTTGTGATAAAACTTGATTTGATTTATTATAATTGTGATAATAAAGTGTTTTTATAATACATGGAAAACTCACCCCAACTCTACAGTGTTGATATCTGGTTACTTAGTGGTTGATAGCACAATGCTAGGGTGTTCTGGGTGATTTCTCACAGAGTTCACTTACTCACAGTCACTCTCTCACTCGAGTTCAGGATACGGCCTGGGTCTGAATCATGCATCTGATCATCTTAGTAGAGTAACGTCACACTCTTGAACACTTTCATCAGGGGAACACTGTGTGTGTGTGTGTGTGTGTGCGCTCTTCTGTGCAGGATCCGATCTGCCTCGTGTTTGGTTATATTATTCAGCTCAGGTCAGTCCATTATGTGTTCTGCTACGTCACTGATGTCACAAGCAATGAGCAAATCGATAGACTGATAAGATGTTGGACCGAGATGAAACCAAGGACATGACGGCTGGAAAATAGACTTTTGAAACTCCATTAACTTTATACTTGCATAGCAGTTTTCGTAGAGGTCAAGAACTGAAATTCTGAACTTATTTCACATTTTGCTGGCCAAAATTTCTCAAAAGTTGTGAAATTTGGCACACTGCTAGAGAAGTGTCTCATCTACTCTAATGTGATATTTGGGGTCTTTATCACAAAGCGTCTAGCGCCACCAACAGCTCAAATTTGCACTAATGTTTCTATTTATATCGGATCGTAATGAGAGTTCAGTGAAAATGATGGTTTGACTTAAGACAACTCGATTAACAATACACATTGTTTTAAAGGAACTTTACAGAAAACCGTAATGTTAATGTTCATAATATCGTAATATTCATGAAGTAGGACAGTGGTTCAAATTTTCTATACAAATGCAAATAAATGAACAAATAAAAATAAGTTTTGTTTTTAGACCCATGTGGCACCATGCAACAAGGATCAAAAATGTTAATAATTTCACAATTCTCATTTTATTCCAATTTGGATAAAAAATAAGGCATGTGGCCATCGTCATGTGATCAGCCAGTGTCGGTTACATCACTGCTATTCTCTACCACCATCAATAATCATTAAATGAATATAATGAAGATGCAAGTCCGAGTGTCAGGTTTCAGATTTGAAGGAGTCCAGGTTGCTGGCGTCTGGTTGATATATTTGTGTAATGTAATCTAGAGGCGTACGCTGGATAATCTTAGCGCTGAAGGAGAACATGAGTCCTGCTGCAAGCGTTCGGAGAAGTCGCAGCACTGAGACTGAAGACCACTGCGCAGGTCTGAGAACTGAATCGTATGTTGTTTGGGACGGGTGGTCTATTGCATCATTTCTATGGCATTTTAATGCAGTTTTGCATGTTCATGTTTCTCCATGAAGCCACGAGAATACCCTGAGCGTTCAGGGCCGTGTTTCCCAACCATATTCCTGGAAGCACACCAACTAAAGCGCTCATTTTGGATGTCTCACTTATCAGACTCGTCTATTTCGGGTCTTGGAGTCTCTACTAACGAGCTGGTGAATGAATCTGATGCGTTTGCTTGCTTGACCTTTTTCACATTTCCGGGGTTCTCAGAAGAGGAAGTTGTCATAGTTGGGAAATGACAACTGTGTTTTGGGCGATCTCATTTGCCCCAACAGCAACAGAAGGAAATCAACAAAACATCAGTTTTGGGTCAAATATGGACATAACCAGCCGTTGGGTTAAATTTTAAATTCCATTTTTAATCCAACATTTGGGTTTGTCCATATTTGACCCAAAAATTGAGTTAAAACAACCCAGAATTTTTTAGAGTGTAGCATTTTTGCTGAAAAAAACTTTTGCTGATAATTTACTCACCCCCATGTCATCCAAGATGTCCATGTCTTTCTTTCTTCAGTCGAAAAGAAATTAAGGTTTCTGATGAAAACATTTCAGGATTTTTTCAATGGGATCCACACTCAAAACGAATCATCAAAATGAACGAATCTTTTTTCGAGTCATTTGATTAATTCAATGAATGAAATGACTCAGGAAAAAAAGATTCGTTCATTTTGATGAACGAGTTTGAACAGGAGAGTCACACAGAACAGAGCAAGGCGAGCATTTGAGCTTATAAAACTTAAACTTTGTTATTTATTTATTAAATGAGCGATCGTTTCGTTTGATAAGACCCTTATTCATCGTCTGGTGTCGTTTAAAGCCCTTTGAACAGTTTGCACTGAAACTCTCATTTGGACCTTGAACCGTTTGGACCCCATTGAAGTCCATTATATGGAGAAAATCCTGGAATGTTTTCATCAAAAACCTTAATTTCTTTTCAACTGAAGAAAGAAAGGCGTGGACATCTTGGATGACACGGGGGCGAGTAAATTATAAGCAAAAGGTTTTTAAAAGTGAACTACTCCTTTAAGGCTTTTCAAAAGAGGACAAAAAATGTATTACAATTACAAATTGCTATATTAGAAATACTCAGGCAGTAGCATTAAGGCGTTTTCTGTAATCTAATGTCAAGGTAATATAGGGATACACCGATATGAACATTTTGACAGATACCAATAACCGATAATTCTTTATATTTGAAAGCCGATAACTGATACATTGGCCAATAAATCGAAATCCAAATTTTTATATTTTTTATCAAAAAAAAATTCTTATTACTTTACAAATAAATAAAATAATGCCTAAATAATGCAAACTAGCCACACGTATTAAAAATAAAATCCATGTGCGACACATAAATAATTTGGAGTTTGAAGAATGTGTGTGTGCCTCCAGACACAGGGTGTGAAACACTAGTTTAGAGACAATTCTGTTTTTATCTGATCAGAAATGATGTCTAAATAAGTCAATATTGGTAAAATTTGTGGGGCGCTGGATTAGTGGTTATTTCAGACTCTATTCAGACTCGATTTATTTTCAGTTTTTTGTTTTTGAGTTTTTAGTTTATATCTACTTTTTTTAATCTTCTAATACTCTGAGTGTGATGTTGAGGTGTTTCTGTGGACCGTTGTGTGTTTAACCCTTGAGCCGGAGCTGCTGATTGGCTCGTGGTGTAGAGTGTGTAGAGTGTGTCCGTATAAGGAAAGGTCTCTCGGCACAGGAAGACTCTTTCTCCTTGAGATTGGAGCACCTGCATCCAGACAGTAAGAATCTACTTTTTACTATGACTAGGCAATAATATGTGACGACCATTGTTGTGTATAGCTCATTACAAGTAACTTCAGTTACGTAATCAGATTACTTTTGCAAGTAACTAGTAAAGTAACGCATTACTTTTTCAATTTGCAACAAAATATCAAATGCATTGGCTGAGAACTCTCATGTTGAGAGAAATAAAGTGAGGAGGTGTGTGTGTGTGTGTGTGCGGTGTAAACATGATAGTTATTACAGTTCTAGACTAAATATGAACATGCATTTACTCATCTCACTTGCACAAAAACATTCAGCATTCCTCAAAATTAATATATAAAGAGTAAAGTGCAATCTCAGAATTTTATGCAAAACTTTTATAACTAACTATATTAAATTACACAAATATGAAATATGACAAATTATGTATTAAATCTCACTTGATTAAAGGGTTAGTTCACCCAAAAATGAAAATTCTGTCAGTATTTACTCACCCTCATGTTGTTCCAACCCCGTAAGACCTTCGTTCATCTTCGGAAAACGAATTAAGATATTTAAGATATTAAAATCGCTCCTGCATACAGTCCATAGGCTTCTTGAGGGACTGGCTCTTGTCGTCCCCGAACAGTCATAAAAGACATCGTTAAAATAGTCCAAGTGACTACAGGGGCTCAATCTTAAGTTTATCAAACGACGAGAACACTTTTGTGCGCAAAAAAACAACAAAAATAACGACTTTATTTCAACTATTCGTTTATTTCTCCCTCTGCGTGAGTCAGCTAACTAGTTTAATAGCGTAAGCTTCTGTTATTGTACGTCACACGCATCACACACATGACCAGCGTCGACCAATAGTGAGCCTACGTGTGACGTAGATCTACGCAATCACACTACGTTAACTGACTACAGGCTCATGGAGAAGGAAGTGAATAGTTGAAATAAAGTCGTTATTTTTGTTGTTTTTTTGCGCACAAAAGTGTTCTCGTCGTTTGATAAACTAAAGATTGAGCCCCTGTAGTCACTTGGACTGTTTTAACGATGTCTTCAATTACTTTTCGAGGACAGCAAGAGCCAGTCCCTCAAGAAGCCTATGGACTGTATGCAGGAGCGATTTTAATATCTTAAATATCTTAATTCGTTTTCCGAAGATGAACGAAGGTCTTACGGGGTTGGAACAACATGAGGGTGAGTAAATACTGACAGAATTTTCATTTTTGGGTGAACTAACCCTTTAACTAATGCTGCTAACCTTCAGTAATCATTTAACTATACTAATAAGCAAAAATTACTCAAGATTAGATTTAGAAATAAGCGTGCTGAACTTCCTTCTCCTGGATGCCATTGTTCTTTAATCCAGAATGGCTGAAATGTTTGTTTGAGCGGCGCCCTCTACTGTACAGGAGTAAACATGCATTTCCTTGCGTTTGGTGTATAAGGGCCTTAACATTTGCCAAAAATATAACTTTTTTTTTGCTGTTATTGAAAAACAAAAAAAGCAAGCCCAGCCCAAGTGAGAAAGTAAAGCAAGAGTAATTTAACGCATTACTATTCGTTAAAAAGTTACTAAGTAATGCAATTAGTTACTTTTTTTGGGGAGTAACGTATTATTGTAATAATTTACTTTTAATAGTAACTTACTTTCCCAACATTGGTGACGACGACATCCAAACACGGTTGATAGATTATTGGACTCCTACTCGTGGGTGAATGTCAATGATTAGTCATTTTTGTGGGTGGCAAATGGATCTTTTGATTGGTTGACTGGGATTATTTTTGTAGTGTGTGATGTGCTGCATTGGTTAAAGCTCAAGACTGCTATTCAGAAGGTCGTTGGCTTGACTTTCCGGAGATTGAAACCACTAAATATTCTGTTTGCATCATTGATCATTTTCACTGTAAAGCCGCGCCACAATCTATAAAGCGCTTTAGAAATAAAAGTGAATTGACCATCACAATCCCAGAGTTTTTCCAAGGTGATTTCACCAGTGCTTTTGGAAAAAAGACTAATTCTACAATGAAATTTGGTGTAGAAACAATTTTTCGCTCAAAAAATTTTTGTACATTGCAAACAATTGCAAAGAAAAGGCGACGGCGAGTAATACGTTAAAGGGTTAGTTCACCCAAAAATGAAAATTAAGTCAATAATTACTCACCACCATGCTGTACCAACCCCGTAAGACCTTCGTTCGTCTTCAGAGCACAAATTAAGATATTTTTTATTTAATTTGAGAGCCGAATCACTACCACATAGGCTCCTAAGGGAATGACACTCGACGGCCCAGAAAGTCAATGAAGAAAATGTTTAAATATCCCATGTGACTACAGCGGCTCAACTATAAGTTTATCAAGCGACGAGAATACTTTTTGTGCGAAAAAAACAAACAAAAATAACGACTTTATTCGACTATTTCTTTTCTTCCTTGTTGGCCTGAGACCAGACTTCAATACGATTTCCACGACGAAATTGCGACCTCCTTCAACTACTTCAGTTCAGTTCTCGCGCATGCGTCGTGGAAATCTATGGAAGTCTCGTATTTTTGTTTGTTTTTTCGCACAAAAAGTATTCGCGTCGCTTGATAAACATATAGTTGAGCCACTGTAGTCACATGGGATATTTAAACATTTTCTTTATTGACTGTCGAGTGTCATTCCCTTAGGAGCCAATGTGGTAGTGATTCGGCTCTCAAATTAAATAAAAAATATCTTCATTTGTGCTCTGAAGACGAACGAAGGTCTTACGGGGTTGATACAGCATGGGGGTGAGTAATTAATGACTTAATTTTCATTTTTGGGTGAACTAACCCTTTAAATTAAACGTGAGATGTTGTGGTAGACAAACTGAAATGGTGTTTTCTTGTCTTTACAACCTCAGTATTTCAATGGGCACTAATGGATTTTTCAATGGCATATTGATATCTAGAGATATGTCGTGTTAGTATCTGATATATGTAGTAAACGTTTCACACAATATTTACCAAATTCCCCAATAAGCTCATCTTTTAATCTGTCGAGTGGATTTAGTAATTGGTCGGTCTGGTTGTGGCTTCAGAGTTCCTGATCGGAGTTGAATGTAGTTTCAGTTCATCTCTGGGTGTGTGTGTGTGCACGTGGCATCACTGTTCATCTCCAGGTGTGTGTGTGATTGCACATGGCATCAGTAGCGAATGCAGATTGGCGTTGGCGTTGTCTGCGTCTGTGAGGGCGAGCGACCCCGGATTCTTGCCCCAGTGCAAACAGAAGTTGATGCAACGCGTCTGTCGCTTATCTCGAACCCCGCATGCCCTTCACTGACGCAGGTGGAGGGGAGTGGGGAGGCGGAGCTTCACGTAGAATCGGAGCGTCCTGATTGGCTGAGTCAGGCCCTCCCAATGCTCTTTAAAGCTGCCACTCACCTCCAGGGCTAAAACGAGCTCATCCGCGTTCTGGCAGCGCATCAAGTGTCCTGCGTCCCACCGGCTCTCATTGTGAGTAACCACCATTAATAGATCATAACCTGGGTAGAGCTAGAGGAGATCTGTTTAAAGTGGGAGTTTTTGCATTTGGTTGCTCATTGCTGGAGTTGTGTGTGTGTGTGTGGGGGTAGTTGAAGAATGCTGGTTGAAGCACAAACACAGACATTCTCTTTGAAGAGCGAGTGTTTCTCGTGTCGTAAAGCGCTCGGGTCAACTCCAGCTGCTGGGCTCGTTGACACTGAAAAACAAATTGGCGTCGAAACCGTTTTCAAGTTAATGTTGTTATAACTCCTGTGTAAAGCGTTTTAAAGCCACTCCTCACGGGTTTCACTTGGACTGATGGTTAAATGGTTTCGTTTATTCTCTGAAAGGCGAGGAGACGCGTGAGATTACAGGAGAAACAGGTGAGCATTTTCATTTCTTTGCTGTCAAGGACGAACTGAAGTGCGTCTACTGTTTTTCTAGTTCTGCTTCTGGTCGTAAATGTAAAAGAGTTTGATTGTGTCGAGAGCTGTGAGTAAAGTCGAGTGTTTTATGAGAATGCCAGGTCTTTTTAAGGAGTGCTGGGTATGTTGGTTGGATCAACCTCTTTTTTTTACTGGTTAGTCTGGTTTTTCAAGGCTGAAGTTTGTTTTTTCTTGATGTCTTGACAGCTGAAGTCTCATAAAATGTATGTAAATGTTTATTTCAGGCGAGGGAACCAAAATCTTCTCATTTTTAAAATACGGGAATGTTATTTACATTACTGTTTATTCATTTACCAATAGCTTTTACACATAAACAAGGAATGTGTTAATATGAATATAATCATCTGGCCTATCAATGCCCAGTCATTTAGGGGGTTCATTAATTCGGTTGTTCTTATTTGAAACTCGATCAGATTATTAATATGAAATGAATTAATGAAACTAAGACTGTAAAACTGCTAGTTCAGACTGTCATTTCTGATTGGATAAGATGCGTTGTTGTAAAATACAGATAAACACACTCCTGGGACTCGTTGCAACCTTAGCTAACAAACATATAACGTTCCCATTAAGTTATGAACATTTTTTTTCTGAAAAGTAAAAAAAGAAGATTAAATTAAAGCTGCAAGCAGCGATGGGCGGGCCCTCGCACCTGTAGCACGTCGGGGTCTGAGGCGGCCGCGTTTCATTTTCTGAAGCTCAGCCAGTGCGGCTGTGCATTTGCCACACTGCTTCGTTAAAGGCCACTTCCTGTTGCCAGCAGGTGGCGCTATGACTGTGGGTGAATTTCGGCATGTAGATTTGTTCAGGGCGGGACTCTTGTCAAATGTGTTAAATTTCGTGCAGATCTGGGCATTTACAGCCAAGTTACTACAACTTCCTGTTTCATGGCGAATCATCGACGCCACGGACACGCCCATCGACGAAAACGCGCAGATAGCACAACTTTACATTGTCAATGCCTTTAGAAGGCACAGCAGAAATTTGAAGTCGATCCGACAAAATCCCTAGGAGGAGTTCGTAAAAGTACGGAGTGTGTAAATCGTCCCAAAATGGGCGCCAAATTCAAAATGGCCGACTTCCTGTTGCGTTTAGGGTATGGGTTCTTGAGGCTTTTTTGTGCGTCGTGATATGATGCACGTCCCCACCAAATTTCGTGTTTGTAGGTTGAACGTGGACGAGGGGCTAATTTTTTCCAATTTTCTAGGTGGCGCTAGGGAGTCATTTTGCCACGCCCATCCGCGAAACCCACAAAATACGAAATTTTTCACCAGTCCTGACATGCGTGCCAAATTTGGTGAGTTTTTGAGCATGTTGAGGCCCCCGAAAATGGCGCTTACTTAAAAAAAAATAACCCTAACAGTTTCAAGAGGGTCCTCGCACTGTTAGTGCTCGGGCCCTAAAAAACCTTTTCTTTGAAAATTTTGGCATTGATAGATATTTTATTTTTGATTCTAAATTGTTTCAATTATTTACTGTATTTTATTTTTATTATTATGATTTTTTTTTATTCTAAACTGTTTTAATTATTCTGACTTTGAATTGCCGCTGCGTATGAAATGTGCTATATAAATAAACTTGCCTTGCCTGCCTTTTCTTAAAGAACATTTCAATGTATCGTTGTTCATACTTTATCGAAAGTTACTATTAAATGTTCTATAAATGTTCGGAAACAAGTAGTAACAAACATTTTTTTATGCGAAAGTGCAACTACAACGTTTCAGAAAAAACGTCCCATAAACGATGTGTAAGTAACTTTTTGTTAATAAAGGCCAGATAACTTTGAACAAACTTCGATTAACGTTACGGGACCATAAACAATCATAGTTGGATTAAGGAAAGTATATTACATTGCAGAAGTGTTTATTCCGATTTTTTGCTGTTGCCAGTGTTTTATAAAAGCAGTAAGCCACTGTCTATACGCATGAGGAACACAGTAAAAGCGGTTAAACGCACCACATCTGTGTGCAAGAGAAGCTTCCCAGTCCTGTGGGCCAGTTTCCATGAGTCTCTCAGGCCACATTTATGAATATATCAATGAGGGCTTTGTGTTGGTGGGATTGTTGGTAATTGGGTTCAAGAATGGTTTTGGCGTATGCGCTTGTCTTATGCAATGCTCTCCGACTCAATGGAAATGGTTTTCAGAACGGATTGTGCCTAACATGGGCTGGAAATAGCTGACCTGAGGCCAGTGAGTGTTGTGCGCTCATAACAGGTGTGTGTTAAAACGGCACTAAACGCGTCTGATTCCAGAGCTCATGCGTCATGGAGCGGATCAGACGCACAGATACACGAGTCCTCAACCCAAACATTGAACAAACACACCCTTTATGTGGACCTGGAGCAAAACACCACAGCAACTCTCAACAGGGAATATACATCCTGAAGCGGGCCACGGTGACGTGTGCGATCGATCGCGGTGATAAAACATCTAAAACTGTAGGTTCAACAGGCCAGTTTGTGTACTGCGGTTTGTAGTAGTCTTATCAATATCCACTATCATGTCCATATAAATGCAAAGTGGCCCAAATGCATGGGTTTATTTGGGCTTTTTGGAAGATGTTTTGCATGTTTTTGGTCTGTCCAGTTTTTATCAGGATAAACTTATAAAATAAGTTTGTATGATGAACCCAATTCGTATCGAATACTCTTAAAGTATCTTGTATATACAATTGAGTTCAAATGCATCATTTTTAATCTCTTTTCCTAATTGATGTTTGTTGAATCAGTCTGTGAAGCTAATATGGCAATACATTTAAATCCAACCAAACCAGGAACACCAGGATGGATTTATCTCAAGTTCAGGGATTAAATCAATAATAGGCCTGCATTTGTCTCTGAATGTTGTTATTTTGACTTGTTTAGCAGGATCAGTTCATGGTCACATGTCTTAAACTAAGAAGTTTCGGAACATTTCTGATTTAAAAAGTCATAATTAAGTCATGTAGACTCTAGAGCCAGACCGATATATCGGCAGACCGATATTAGGCATTTTCCAAACTATCGGTATCGGCAGTTATAATGGCCGATAAATGAATATTTCAAAAATAAAATAAAAACGGACGAAACACGCTTGAACCATGTCTTGAGTGTTGGAGTTGTATAGTTTGTCCACCAGAGGGCACTCTACACCGTTCCTGTTGGCAACACTCGTTGAGTTGGTCACGAGACATACATTGCTTGAATAACAATTAAATCTCTCCTTGGCCTGTTATATTGAAAATGTATGTTTTACAATTTGCAGTATGACGTTATCCATTGCTAAATTATGGCTCATCATAGACTAGCTAACCACAAAGCTAGCTAATCCCACTGTGACAATAAAAGAAACAAGTTTCTTATTAAAATGCATTATCATATTATTTTTTGTTAAAACTCATAAATAACTACAAATAACTAATGTTAGGGAAATCTGTTAATGTTTTGTTGTGCGTTTCTTAAAAAAAATAAAAATATCGGCCGATATATCGGAATATCGGATTTTAAAACCAACAAATATTTGTATCGGTATCGGCCTTCAAAATCCTTTATTGGTCTGGCTCTAGTAGACTCTGGGAATGATGTGTAGAGCTTCTTCCCGGTTAACGGGGAACATTCTGGCAATCTCTCTCAAAGTCATCCAGTAACTTTAATAAAACGTTCGTTCAAAGGTATCTGGTCTTTAATAATGTTCTCGAAACGATTGCGTTGTTTTTTTTTAAACGTTTTAATTGGATGTTTGTTTTACGTTTTTTAAATGTTACCGCTAGTTTTTGAACGTTCAGAGTACTTTAAATAGTAACGTTCCCATTATGTTTGAAGGAATGATAAAATAGAGCGTTCACATGACCAACAGAACATGTTTAGAGAGCAGTTTCCTGAGTTTGTCTTACCACAGAAAAATGTGTAATTAGCCACCCAGCCAAATTTGAATGATAAAAAAGCCGCCAAGTAAATAAAATAAGCTATCAGATATGTGCACATTAAACCATGACTGCCTACTGAAAATTGTGGCTTGCTAGCAGATTGTCTTGTGTCAAACTTGGTTATTTTTCTTTTTTTTCTTTTTTTTTGCCTATATTGTGTGCTGATGTTGATTCGTTGCTTATTGTTGTGTGTCGTATTTGTCTTTTTATTACTTTTAATGTTGTTATTATTTGTGGACTGTAAAAGTCATTTCTTGCTTTATATTTTGTTTTTAGGTTGCCATCATAATAACTGGCCAGGGACAACAGATGCAAATTAGCCTGTTGAGCTATCTCCGGCTCATTTACAGTTATTTTACTGTCAATTAATGAGCACTGTCCCTGTAAAATAAACAAATAAATGAAATGAAATGAAATGAAAAAAAATCAAAATCTTGAAAAAATGAGCATTATTCTCTGCTCTCAAACGTGGGGGGGCGTGTCCACTGGCTGCGTTGAAACCACGCCCACTCGCGGGACAGCTGCCGTACTGTGGTTATACCACCGTTTTAGCCCCGCCCAAAATCCCTGACCACAGCGATGATGAAACCCTGTTTAACAGTCTAACTCCACAATACTTCACAGTTCACATTGTAATGTGGTTTTTGTTTTAGTTTCAATAACTTAACTTAATGGGAACATTAGCTCATAGATTCCAGGTCTAACCAAACTTCCCGGTTGTGTCTCCAGCTCTTTTCCCGGAGACGACTCGTCCCTCACGGCTGTAGACATGGACCGCATGGAGCTGAAGAACGTGAACACTGAGGCGGACGACGAGAGCAGTGTGGACGATCGAGACATGGAGCCCATCGATTCAGAGAAAGCCACTATCAACAGGTGTGTGTGTGTGTGTGTGTTTGATGTCCAGATGTAAAGGTTGTGACACACTCTGATGGGAAATGATGACTATGTGCACTGCTGTAATGGTATAGAAATACTACAGTTCAACTTTAAAACGGATGTCTATTTTTATTGATATTTGTATTCCATTTTATTCATTTCTTGTACATGTTGGACTGATTCTGAAATCAGATCCTATATAATGTGTGTGTGTGTTGCCGATTACAGCCAGTTTCTGGACGAAGAGGACGCAGAGAGTCAGAAGTTCCTCACCAACGGGATGATGAAGAAGAAGAAATATGAGGAAGAATATGTAATATTGTAGTTCAGAAACACATTAGCATATTGACTGTGTCTCTGGAGCTGATGATTAACCCTCTTCTTCCTCCGCTTCGCAGCACCCGGGTCACGCGTCGTTTGGGATGTCCGTCTTTAACCTCAGTAACGCCATCATGGGCAGTGGAATTCTGGGACTGTCCTTCGCCATGGCCAACACCGGCATCGTACTGTTCATGTGAGTGTGTCTTCTGAAAAGTGGGAGGGACGTGTAATCAGCGTTGCTCATGAATATTAAACAATGATAATAATAAATTGGGTCTTGAATATTAATTAGGTGATGGAACTTTCAACCAATAAAATGTAGATGTTATAAAGTAGGCGCTAGATATATATATGAATATATATATGTGTATATATAAGAATATATATATGTGTGTGTGTGTGTGTGTGATGGAAATACCCACCCAAATATGTATATGCAGCTGGAAATACTGGATGCATCTAAAATTATATATATATAGTGTGTGTGTGTGTGTGTGTATTCGTTATATACAACAAAACAATATTATATAAAACAACAACTAAAAGTGTGGTTTAAATATATATATATATATATATATATATATATATATATATATATATATTAGAATGTAGAATATACAGTATATATATATATATATATATATATATATATATAATATTATACATTCTAAAAAATGCTGGGTTTTTTAACCCAATTTTGGGAAAAATATGGACAAACCCAGCCATTGGGTTAATTGGGTTAGAGTTAGGGCTGTGCCATATCATACCGTCCACGATAATACCGGTATAAAATTTTATATGATAAAAAAGTGTCATATCGCGATATTGATGATATGATGACGTATGGCGTATTTACGTTACTTAGCGCGTGCACAACAACACAGCAGCATGTCAGCCTCCGGATCAGATCAAGATTTAGTTCCTAAAAAGGGCGCTACTTCAATAGTATGGAAGTTGTTTGAGTACAAGAGGTCAGATCTCCAACAACACAATTATTATTTTTTTTTTTTTTTGTCAAATATGCATGAAAACTCGTTTCACCACTTCCCTACTAGCGTACATTTTGCATTCGCCTAATCTTCCTTCAGAGTTTCCGCAGTTCGGGTACAACAGTCAACACGATTAAACTCTTTCTAAGATGATTCAATGTTACTATTTGTAATATTTGTAAATAAAAGTTCTATGCTTTCGCATAAAACAACTTTATCTTGCTGGACTTTATTTCTGTAACGTTAACTAAATCATCATGTTACTTTCTACCGGCCGGGTGTCTGTTAGAGCAAAACACTAGAGTCAGAGCACTATTGTTCATCACGCGCACAGTAACTGAAATGTAAAACTGTTAAAAGAAAGGACTCGATAAACGATTGCATAGCTAGATGCTGTATATTATACACGACGCTACGCATCAATATTTATTTACTTTGTGCTTTGAACTGTTCAGTGCGGAGTATTCGACGCGCTGCGCGTGCGCGCTGTGACTCCGTGTTGCTTCAAGCGCATCATTCAGCGCTCGGGATGCGCATAAGCGCTGTGCGATATATTGGAGCCTTTCATATCATAATACTTTTGCGCAATGAAAGATTATTAATAGCCTTTGTTCTGTCCTATCGATCATATGTTGCTGCCTCATTAAACAGCTGTGCTATTCATTTTAAACATGCCTCAATTTTATAGTAGACTAGGCTATATAATAATTAATCCTTTTGATTTGTTACCTTGTTTTTTTTTTCATGAATGTACAATACAAAGAGCAATGTGTAAAGTTTTACCAGATTTAGTGTTACAATTGTCTCTTATTTATTCCCCACTAAATGTTTTTTTTCTCCCTAAATGTTCCGATTTTATACAATTATTGTATAAATTAGGTATTGTATACCTCATTTGATGCTAATCCAAAAACTATGCAAGGCAACTGTTACATTTTGAAGGTTTGTTTGGATTGCCGCTGTTTGTTTAAATTTTTTGTACTTCAAAGTTTAGGTAAATTTTATTAGGTGACAATATTGTGCAGGCTTCTGAAGTTATTGTTAATATTGTTAATGTATTACTGTAGTTATTGTTAAAATAAAATGATAAGGAGTTATGTTATACTTTTTTTTGCACTAATGCTGCTGCCAGCCAGCTGCAATCACCAATAAAACATTGTTTCATTTATATTTTTTCTATATCGTGATAAATATCATTATCGCAAATATTCTTGAAATATCGTGATATAATTTTTAGGCTATATCGCCCACCCCTAGTTAGAGTATACCAATAATATCACACTTTTTGTGATATTTATTTTTACAGTCAGGCCACAGCGAGCACTAAAACTTTTGATAATAATAAAAAGGCACTTGAATATTAATTAGGTGATGGAACTTTCAACCACTAAAATGTAGATGTTATAAAGTAGGCGCTATATATATATATATATATATACACACACAGAATATGTGTGTGTGTGTGTGTGTGTGTGTAATGGAAATACCCACCCAAAAATGTGAATGCAGCTGGAAATACTGGTTACATCTAAAATTATATATATATGGTGTGTGTGTGTGTGTGTGTGTGTGTTTGTTATATACAACAAAACAATATTATATAAAACAACAACTAAAAGTGTGGTTTAAATATATATATATATATACAGTATATATATATATATATATATATATATATATATATATATATATATATATAACATTATACACTCTAAAAAAATGCTGGGTTAAAATTTTGGGTAAAATATGGACAAACCCAGCCATTGGGTTAATTGGGTTAGAGTGTACCAATAATATCACACTTTTTGTGATATTTATTTTTACAGTCAGGCCACAGCGAGCACTAAAACTTTTAAAAGCGCTGTTTATGTGCTTATTTATCTACTAATCAAAATCTATTCATTATAATGTTTTCAAAAGTAATACTTGCGACGGCCTTGTTTGTAGCAAATGTGCGCCACATTTCCCAGAAACCCCTTGAGAGGATCTTATCAAAGAATGTTCGGTGTGGGGACGGCAGGGTTTCTCAGGGCCGGGGCTGGTGTCTGTGACACGCTACACCGCACGCATCGCTAATGAATTATACGGCTATATTTAGCTCAAGTCTGCTGTTCAGTGAGGGGTTAAAGTGTGTGTGTGTGTGAGACTGACAGCAGTCAGCTGTCCCACTGACCCGCCACAGCATGAGGAAAGTCGCACACACACCTTCAGCGCTAACGGTCACCTGAGTGTCTCTCTGTGGTTCTCTGCTGCTCATGTTATTTCTGTTCGCGGAGGCTGGTGTCGAGTGACCCAACCAGCATTAACCCAATCTGGAGATCATCTCTCCGTCTGTCAGTGTGTGTGTGTGTGTGTGTGTGTGCGAGCTCCAGATGTGACCGTAGTTTACCAGTGTTACCCTGCTTTGTTAATATTCACAGAAACGATATACATTGTTATAGTTGGATGTTCATCTAACATGTTACTACTTGTTTGTGAACATTCAAAAGTAACGTTTCATAAAATTTAAAGAATTATTAACAAAAGAAAACACATTTTAAAACATTCAATATTCAGAAATAATGTTTTCATAAACGTTAATGCAGTATATTCCTTTTTTTTTTTTTTTAATTATTACCATTAAAACCAGTTAGGGTCAGATTAATAATAGATAACGGAATGCACAACAATTAAAAAAATAAAACCATATATGGATAATTTGACCTCCCTTTCAATTCCAGAAATCTGCTCACCTTATTTTGAGAGGACCTTTAGCTCGGGCTCGTTAGCATTAGCGGTATGTGCGCTCAGACATGTATATGTGCACTCTGCTTTTAGAAACCTTTCAAAAATAAACTCACAGCATGGCGATATAAGATGATCCTAAACGTCTGACTCGCACAGGTTAAAAGGTTCTTGATGTTTTCCCAGAATCCTCCTGCTGGGAGTGGCTATCCTGTCGCTGTACTCCGTTCACCTGTTACTCATGACGGCCAAAGAAGGAGGTGAGTGTGTGGAGAGATTGAAAAACGCACGTCTACATATGAAACATGCTGTAGATGCGATGATATCCTCTGGCTGCAGGATCGCTGATCTACGAGACGCTCGGAGAAAGAGCGTTCGGATGGCCGGGAAAAATGGCGGCGTTTGGATCTATAACTCTGCAGAACATAGGAGGTAAAGTTGTTATTTTTAATTCTTATTCTTAATCGTTCTTTAGTGCGTATTGTTGCTGTTTGAGCATAAAACATCCCTCCAGCAGGAGTTATTCTCTATATCAGTGTCAGTGTTTCTGAAACGCCTCTATTGTAGTCTCGAGTTTCTTCTGGGAACAAACATGTCACAATGTTCCTCATTTAAATAATTAATAAGCAGAATAAAGGGGCGTGGCCTGGTTGAGTTAGGTTGTAGTGTGTTGAAACCAAGCAGAAACCTTCCTCTCTCTCATGAAACCAACACGGAAGTGACTTAAACTGTAGTTCATCGACTGGCCACTAGAGACCGGCTGCAGAAGAGAGCCAATCCCATAGACCTCAGCCCAACTTTACAGCAGAAACAAATGTGTTTACAGCCTGGTGCAAAAAGTAGTTTTGGTCTATACGGTTAATTTTGTCCTTCTTGACGAATTTTTTTATAACTCATCCGTTTAAATTATATTAAGCCTCAAAGTTGTGCATAATTAAGGGCGTGGCCACTTGAGTGACAGGTGGATTGCCGCTGATGGCCGTTTGTCTGCTGTCTGTTAGCGTCACGTCTCCTCAGCTAATCCGCCTCGCTGCTCATTTTCGTTTATCCGGAAGTGATGCGTGGCTGGCTCCGCCCACTTTGAGCTTCAAAAATGCTCTTCGGAAACACCACGGGTGATGTCACACACACTCCGAACATATTTTTTTTTTCATTTTTTTTCGACCAATCACAACACACCGATTCAGCCGACCAATCAGAGCGCAGTGTGCTTTTAGAAGGAGGGGCTTCACAGAGGCAGGAAGTAAACAGAGCGTTACTGACAGACTGGGAAGAGAGGAGCCGCAACAATGGAGAATATGAGGAGAATAATCAACATTCAAGCAGGAAAACCTGTTCTAGTAGAGAAACGACAACATCAAGACTTTTTAAAAGTAAAAAAAGCTTTTTTTTCACACGAGTGACATGACATGAATGTGTTTGGTTTGTCTTCAGCCATGTCCAGCTACCTGTTCATAGTGAAGTACGAGCTGCCGGAGGTGATCCGTGCGTTCCTCGGGCTGGAGGAGAGCTCCGGGTGAGTCTCAGCGATGCTGAATGAGTGTTTGTGTCTTTATACAGGGTTCATACAAAGGACTTGAAGTGACTTTTTGAAATTTAAGTCCTGGAAAACCCTTGAGAACAGGGTTTACGTATATGAAAGACAATATATGCGAAATTAGTGTTTAATTTGATTGATTTTTACGCAAAATGAACACTGATATAGAGCCGTTTCAAATGGCTATGAGCATGAGATTGCTCCTATATTTCCAGTATATGATACAGGTTTCATTATTAAAGTCAATCATATATTCATGAGAGAAAAATCAGTTTGAACAAGGCAGTATATGTATCATAGTATCTTTCAGTCACTTTATATGTACCATTTTATTAGTTTATTTCTATTGATCTATTTACCTTTTTTAGAAGTTGAAAGATCATAAAGATATTGTTTGATAGGTCAGATCTCGGATTGTAGTCCTTGAAAACCAAAGCAATAGTGCTTGAATATTTTACAGTATCTGTACGAACCCTGTACAGGAGAAACTCGAAAAATTACAACATGGTGCAAAAGTTCATTTATTTCAGTGATTCAACTTAAAAAGGTGAAACTAATATATTATAAAGACTCATTGCATGCAAAGTGAGATATTTCCAGCCTTTATTTGTTATAATGTTGATGATTATGGCTTACAGCGAATGAAAACATTTTCACAATATTCTAATGTTGAATTTGTGGTGTTCATAATCTGTAAGCCATAATCATCAGAATTATAACAAATGAAGGCTTAAAATATCTCACGTTGCATGTGATGAGTCTATATAATATATTGAATCAGTGAAATTTGCTCGATGTTCAGATTTTTCGAGTGTGTACGACAGCAGATTAAAGTGTATTGATGGTTGTTGTTGTGCAGTGAATGGTACCTGAACGGGAATTACGTGGTGGTGCTCGTGTCCATCGGCGTCATCCTCCCGCTGTCCATGCTGAAAAACCTCGGTAAGACTGTTTAAGTGTCAGACAGTTCGTGATGTGTGTGTGTGTGTTTCTCACTCGGTTCTCGTCTCACAGGGTATCTCGGCTACACCAGCGGCTTCTCTCTCTCCTGCATGGTGTTCTTCCTGGGCGTGGTGCGTTTACTTTCAATCTTTAATGTTCAATTCACGTTTATTCACAAAAATACGTCCATGTTGCAATTTAGAGCGATCAGAGTTACTATGTTTCAGAAATGTACTTCAATAATGTACTAATTTAACCCTTGTGCATCAATTAAAAAAAGTTACACATAGGTAAAAAGAGGACAAAAATGTCCATGTCAAAAAACTGTCATAAAAATGTGACGCTTTCGAGCACAGACTTAAGTTTGGTATCATTTTAAAGAAGACCCTTTTTATTGTTCCTAGAACACGTTTTAAAACAAGAGGTGATCGTGCGTTTTGTGTGGTGGCTCCAAGGCTCTGGAATTCTCTTCCATTAGTCTTGAGAGCTTTGGATACTGTAGAAAATTTTAGTAAACACCTGAAAACACATCTTTTTAGACAAGCTTTTAACTAGCTATATGGTGGTGTTGTAATATGTGTGTGGTTTTTATTTCTTTTATTATTTGTTTTTTACTGTAAAGCACTTTGTGACCCTTCATGTCTGTGAAAAGTGCTATATAAATAAAGTTTACTTACTTACTTTGCAGATTATTGCTGAAGTAAATAATAATAATAAGTAAAAAAAAAGTTATATAGGTATAAGTTTATGAAAATATTTTATATAAAATATATATTTTATAAATCAGGTTGAACTCAAAACTGCAATAAAATCAAAGCCATAAATCTAAATAGGTTGTGTTCCAAATTTGAGGATGATATCCCAAAAAATGAGCTTTGGGTAACAGTTTGTTTGGGTGTAGTAACATATTTTCCCCATTGGGTGGCAGCAAAACCCCACTGGAGCTCACAGTGATTGGATTTGAATTTGCAGTTTTTCTCTCTCAGTATTACAAACACACACACACACACACATACTAACCACACTCTGACATCCATACCAACACACCCACACAAATATTGTTGCATAATTTATCCAGTTGGCTCTATAGTATACCGAACCAGAAAACAGGAATAAAGCGATATTTGTTTTATAGGCCAAACTTAAAAAAATGGCACCATCTGATAAAAAAAAATAGTAAAAAATAAAATTTTGAAGCCTTGCCCTCAGAATGAAAGCCTCTTAACAAAGATTGCATAATTTTATAGTTAAGTGAACCGGGGATTAAAAATGGCAGTTTCAATGGGGACATTTTTGTCCAAAAGGTGCTGAGAGGGAGTATTTTTTGTACCTAATGCAAAAACTATATTTTTAAGAAAATGACGGTGAAATAGTAAAGTTCCAATAAAAACACACACCTGTGCCAAGTTTTTTGCAGTTAGCTTTAACACAGGCAAAGTGATCAAAAAAACAAAACTGAAAAGGACAAAAATGTCCATAAGGATGCACAAGGGTTAAGACTGTAATGAATACTTGTTAGTTGTCAGAAAGATGTTGATTGATAATATGAACTGGTGTTGTCAGACTGATGTAATGGTGTGTGTTTGTGTTTCTCAGCTGATCTATAAGAAGACGATCCTCCCTTGTCCTCTTCCGTTCTTCTACCAGCACGGCTCCAACATGAGCGTGAACGGGTCGGACGCGCTGGGGTTACACACACTTCAGAACGCCTCGGCGCTGGCGTATATCTCTGAGGCGTCGGTCAACGGACCTCATCTGGACCCTCACGCCACGACCTATGACCCCGCGCACAGCCCGGTCGAGTTCACACACCACCCCGACGACCACGAGGACATGTGCACACCCAAATACTTTGTGTTCAACTCACAGGTGTGTGTGTGTGTGTGTGTGTGTGTGTATGAGAGAAAAAGTGTGTGTGTGTGTGTGTGTGACCATCTCTAACAAAGCTCAACATTTCTTTGTAATTTCATACATTTTCAAATTCCTCTATATTATTCATTTTATTGATTTTTTTTAATTAAAAGTAAGAATGAAATTAGATTTTTTTAATTCTGTGTGAATGAGAGAGAGTGTGTGTCTGTGTAAGAGAGAGAGTGTGTGTGTGTGTGTGTGTGTATGAGAGAGAGAGTGTGTGTGTGTGTGTGTGTGTAAGAGAGAGAGTATGTGTGTGAGAGAGAGAGAGTGTGTGTGTGTGTAAGAGAGAGTGTGTGTGTGTGTGTATGAGAGAGAGAGTGTGCGCATATGTGTGTATGACAGTGTGTGTGTGTGTGTAAAGAGCTTCATGGTGTTCATTATATTTCTCTTTCAGACCGCTTACACACTTCCCATCCTCGCCTTCGCATTCGTGTGTCATCCTGAAGTTCTGCCCATCTACAGTGAACTCAAAGAGTGAGGACACACACACACACACACATTAAAAACAGCTCATATTGACTGAGACCGATGGATTGGCATGTTAGATGGCCTCTCAGATGTGGTCTGACCTGTGTGTGTGTGCGTGTGTGTCGTGTTTTCCTCCACAGTCGCTCTCGGAAGAAGATGCAGGCAGTGTCGAACCTCTCCATCTTAGCCATGCTGGTGATGTACCTGTTCTCCGCCCTGTTCGGATACCTCACGTTTTACGGTAACACGCCTTAAACACTCTTACGCCATCAAACTCTCCAGTGGAGAAGTTACTTGTTGCTGAACACACACTCTGTGTCTCAGATCACGTGGAGGCAGAGCTGCTGCACACCTTCATCAAGGTCTACAAGTTCGACACGATGCTCCTGATGGTGCGTCTGGCTGTGCTGACGGCGGTGACCCTCACCGTTCCCATCGTGCTCTTCCCTGTGAGTACCAACACACACACACACACACACACACACACACACACACACTCCTTTGATGACATATTACTGCTTTCTCATGTGTTTATGTATATCCTCCTGTTGGGTCTGCAGTGCTGTAAATGTCCACCAGAGGGCCCTGCTCTCTGAAGATCAAGTGCTCACAAATTATATATGTATATATGTTAAATCATTTATAAATTAATATAATATTAAATTAAATATAATATTAAATATAAAATGTATAATATTACAATATATATAAAAAGTATAAATTATAATATTGTATGATATTATAATATATAAAGTAATTTAAATAGCATAATGTCCGATAGCAAATATATATATATATGTGTGTGTGTTATTATTATTATTTAAATAGTATTAGGTCCAGTAACAAAAATAGGGGGAAAAATACATAAATAAATAAATAATAATGAAAAAAAAAAATATATATATATATATATTTATAAATATAATAAAAAATCTGGAATTTTTATATACCTCATAAAACATTTTTGGAAGCCTTGTCAATGGATAGTTTAGTGAATGTAATGTTTGTTAGTGAATGTTTGTGTGGGTGTATTGTATGAAATATTGTGTAATATAAATGCTTAATTCATTTCCACAATTTGAGTGCGTGTTTCTTATGCTACAATTAAATTATATCATATTAATCAGTATCATATCAGTCATCAGTTGCGCTGTTCATTCGATACCAGAACCAGCTTCAACTATAGACTACAGTTATCAACATTTTTCTGTCATGTGACCGACAGAGGGAGTCTGAGAGCTGCTTTTTCTCTCTTTATAAGCCCCTCCCTCTCTTTGTCTCTCTCTCTCACACACACACACACACACACACTGAGGGCGGGGCGAGCAAAGGGAATGGAATATTACCTGATGCAGTGCAGTGACCTTGCCAAGAAGACTGCAGTGACAGTGTATGGCCACAGATGGCGCCCAACACACACACACACACACACACACACAACGGCTCAGTTTAGGATTGAGAAATATGGGTTTTCAGGTCTAGCCAGTATTATTTCATTGTTTTGTTTAAAATATTATCTCAAAAGCTGCACAAAACTGTCACACTAGTGACACTCATTACCGCCCCGTTAAAACAGCAAACAGCTCGTATGAAACACACACACGTGCAGTTCAGTTCGGGTTGAGATCAGGGGTTGTAGAGTTTGTGAGATTTGACATTTTGTGTTTCCAAGGAGTTCTTGGCCTTGGAGTTGCTCTTAAATGTCACAGTGTGTGTGTGTGTGTGTGTGTGTGTGTGGGGGGGGGGGTTCCTGTTGCTCCGTCTGAGGGCCGCGGAGACCTTGAGTCCCTCTCGCAGACTACACTCACTAACACAAACAAAAACACACCACAGTTGTTTTGTTGTAGTCATGGTAAACCCTCTCTCTCTCTCTCTCTCTCTCTCTCTCTCTCTCTCTCTCTGTCTGTACATATTGGCATGTTGGATTGTGCAATTGTTGTATTGTGGCGTCTCTGATTGGCTGCAGCAGTTGAGAGTGCAGGACTGTGGGAAGCTGGTCAGGAGTGATGTGTATCGGTGATCTCACACACAGTGCTGTGGATCAAGGCTGTCTGCCATGAATGGGCACAGTGTGTGTCTGAGCGGTGACAGGTGTGTGTGGCCCGTGTCCTTATACAGACGCTCGGGCCGTCCAGCTCCGGTTACACCGGTCCAGTGTGTGTATCAGTCTCGTAGATGGACAGGTCCATTTATCACACTTTTAATAAATCTGCTGGGTGTATTGTTAGAAACTGTATGACTGGATAAACTGGATTGTTAAAAAATAAATGTATAATTTATTTTGTGCATTTTTTACTGTTACATTTATTGTTATGATAATTTCATTATAATCTTATACAGTATATCCTATATAAAAGAACATATATATATATATATATACATTCTTTTAAAAATATAATATAATAATATATTTGTATTTTATATATACATATTCTTTTAAAAAATGTTAATATATTATTTTTAATTATACAATAGATTTAACTTTTTAACAATTAATGTTTATATTAAATGTGTGTGTGTGTATATAATTTCTCTTAATATATTTTAGATCATTTAATATATTAATATATTTACAATATTTAAAAAAAAATTTACACACGTTTATATGTAAACTAATTATATTTTTTTAATATGATTGTATTATTTATAAATATATTAATATCATTGTTTTAATTATACATTGGATGTTTTTTGTAACATTTATATATATATACTGTGTGTGTGTGTGTATATATATATATATATATATATATATACACACACACACAAACATATATATTCACAGTTAATATATTAATATATAAAATATAGTAATATATTAAATAGGGAATATATGAATCAAAGTATATTTACAACATTACTTACAATTTAAAACACATTTATTGTTTAAATCTAATATTCTTCTAAATATTTGACCTGTTATTATATATCTGATGTTATTGGTAACATATTATTAATTCTGTATATATACATTTTTAATGTTAATAATTAAAAATATTAGCATTTTAAAATATTAATATCTATTGGTATTAATTATTTTAATATATATTTATCTTGGTGCTTTGCCGCTGTGATTACGCCGGTCTGTCTGTCTTCAATAGACAAACGCCACTGTGATTAATGGTGCAGCCCGGGGTCAAAGGTCACGTCAGGGCTTATTAGGGTCAATGAGCTTCACTCACACGATCTTGTGCTTCGACTGCTTGAGGTGACTGCGAGAACACTTCAGCTACTCTTAATATTGATGTTTGTGCCTTCATTGGGGTGTGTGTGTTGTAGTTCTCCTCCACAACACACACGTGTGGTTTGTGTTCTGCAGAATCGCTCACCTTGATCTGGTTTAGTGGTCGACGTCTGATCTCTTTAGCGTCCTCAAGAACTATTTCAGAGCCGCTTCTTTGAAGCTAGCAAGCTAAGCCGCTCTTTTACAGTAACTAAACAACACTGAGGCTCGACGTGTGTGTGTGTGTGTGTGTGTACTCAACGAGCAACAGATCAGCTCTTCAGAGCCACAACATCTTCCAGACATTTCTCAGATTATAGTATTTTTAAACAAAAAAGCAGAAGTGGCAGAAAACACAGTGAGTCAGTATGATGATTTGAGCGTATAAATATACACTGCACACCGCCATATTATATTTCTATATATACTATTATAACTAATAACCAGCGATCAAGAGCAGTGTGTAATTATATACACTAATGTCCAAAAGTTCGGTGTCAGTAAGATTTCTGTAAGTCTCATTTATTCCATCAAAAATACAGTAAAAACTGTAAAATATTACAATTTATAATAGCTGTTTTTATTATGAAAACATGTTCAAATTGAATTTATTCCTGTGTATTTTCAGCATCATTACTCCAGTCTTCAGTGTCACATGACAAACTCACTCGCACACATACACACACGCACTTACTCATACACACACTCACTCACTCACACACACACACACAATAACTCACACAAACTCACTCACTTGCACACATACATACGTACACACGCACTCACACACACATACACACACACTCACTTGCACACATGTACAATAACTCACACAAACTCATTCGTGCTCACTCATACATACACACACATACTCATACACATGCACACACTCATTCACTCACGCACACACACACACAAACACTCACTCGCACACACGCATTATAATTCACATGAATTCACTCACTCGCACACATACACACGCACTCACAAACTCTCACACACACACACACTCGCTCTTGACGGAACCCGTCGTGGAGGAAAAAAAGAAATAAAGCGTGCTAGTCTTTTCATCGCAGATCGCCGTCCACTACGACACACACACACACACACTATACGAGACGAAGCGATCGAGTCTTGTGTAACGAGGCGTGTCCTCGTCCTCGCGGTGACCGAGTCGAGCCGGGGGTCGCGGGGGGAATGTCACACGTCGGGTCCGGCGAGACTCTGGGAAATGTGGCACGCAGGTGACGGCCAGAAACCTCGGCTGTGTGTGAGAGTCGCAGAGCGGTGTGTCCGATCCCAGACGCTTCCTCAGTCCTGCTCAGAGTTTACAGAACAACCAACCGGTAACCATAACTGAGGACTCAATCAATCCATCAACGTCGTCTCCTTCTCAAATCATCTATATTTTCCCTTTCTAGCATCATATTTACAGCATTACCACCACCCACATCAGCGTTAGTTTTGCAGTTATACTTCATACATGTATTTGCTAATTGCAACCTTTATTGTTAAAAAATGTCAAAATATTGCTATATTTTTTTTTCATTTTAATATATTAATACACTATATATTTAAATATTACTATTTTATATATTGTATAAACTTTAATATATTTTTAATATTTTGTTATATAATGTATTTGATACATGATTGTGCGATGTGTGCTATGGTTTAGGAATATTTTTTTTTTTTTTTTTTGAAAGGCCTGATCAGGGACTGGGTTTGCAAATTAGCATACTGGCTAGAAACCTTTTATGCAACACATTTTGTTATGGCTTTGCCTATTACAACTATGTATGTAATAATGTGCGCTGCAATTGTCCCTGACAAATAAACTAATAAATAAAATAAATAAAACATTATTTATATATATATATATATATATATATATATATTAGTTAAACATCTTTTACTTGATTGCACAGCTGAATTTATTTTCAATTTTTTGTCTTGTATTATCCTTATATATATATATAGTTTTTTATATATTGTATTTTTTTAGTACAGTGCAAGATAGATTTAGTTGAGAAGCAAAATGACAAGTTTTTTCTATTTATTGTTAAGTTTATATTTCTGATCCCATTAGCTTATTTTCTTGTTTTAAGTATAAACTGGCTTACATTTGCGTCTCAATAATGTATCTGTATTTTGCTTTACGAATGTTTAGATATTTGCACTGGAAACAAGACAAAAACCTTTTTTTTGTTGCAGTGTAGATGCAACCGATCATGTGACGAGTTTTAAAGTGAGACGCTCGTTTCTTTGCTCGTCAGATGCGGGTGTGTCTACATTTAGTTTTGTCTACATTAATGTGTGTGTGTGTGTATAGGTGTAAAGTAAAGAGTTTCATTGGCTGTAAAGAAAGTTTTCTCTCCGTCTGACGCTTCTGCTGCTGTTGGCTGATGCAACTCTACCACACAGTTACACCAGTAATCCTGTGTCCGGCCCCGCCCACACGTGTGTGTGTGTGTGTGTGTGTGTGATGAACTTTGCCCCAGTGTGAGCCGGTTCTCATGCTCTGAGCGGATCAGTTCGGGTCCTGTGACCTGCGCTCAGATCGTTCACTCACTCACCTTCTCCTGGTCCATTCAGTGTGTGTGTGTGTGTGTGTGTGTGTGTGTGCAGTGCTCGAGGGAGTTCATAACTGTAATACTAGTTCTCAAAGGAATTCCATTAAATCGAAATAGAAAATTGTGTTCATATATGAAGTTGTTTTCTTTTCATTAGTTTGGGATCCTCTTAAGTTGTTCTGGGACTCATTGGTGTCTGTGCAGATTTAGCATTTCAAGCTAATTCAGATTTTTGACCACAGTGCATATAAATAATATGTATTTTATCCCTGTCTAGAACTCTATTTATTACAACAACAAAAAGGCCCACATCGTCTACTTATGTTTGCAATTATAGTTCATGCACACAGTTGTTACTTGCATCCATACAACAGTTATTGTTCAAAAAAATTATATAATTCTTAAAAAAATATATAGATTTATTTATTTATACTTTTATATATATATATATTTATACACACATTTTTAATATTTGTGTTTGTTATATATTCATACAATAAATGAAAAAAAATTTTAAACTTATTTTAACCAAAAATGTGATACTTTTGTTAATATTAATTATTATTAATTAATTACACCCCCCCCCAAAAAAATGTGTTTATTTTTTTTCTTACATGTAATGTTTAGTTAATTTTTATTTTTATATTACATCATTTATTTTATGTATTATTATTATTATTTTTACATCTTTTAAACTATATAAATGTTTATATATCCCTTTTGTCATTTAGGGATGTTTTGTCCCAAACACACTCGAAGCACTCAACCAATCCAGCCGACCAATCAGAGTGTGCTTTTCAGAAGTATTGTAAAATAAATAGTGTGATTTGATATATTTCTGACTGATGTGTGTGTGTGTGTGTGTGCAGATTCGTTCGTCGGTCATCACGCTGTGTTTCGCAGGGAAAGAGTTCAGCTGGATCCGACACTTCCTCATCGCTGCCGCCGTTCTGGCCTTCAACAACGTCCTGGTGATCTTCGTGCCCACCATCAGAGACATCTTCGGCTTCATCGGTCAGTGCTTCTCCAGACGTGCTGTCGATGTGGCCTTTTCCCACTGTAACACTCGTGTCACATGTCCCACTCTTCCTCCTGCAGGCTCGTCTGCGGCCACCATGCTCATCTTCATCCTCCCCGCGGCCTTTTACCTGCGGCTGGTCAAGAGCATCCCGCTCAGATCTCCTCAGAAAATATCTGTACGTACACAACAACATATTAGAGATATGATTCGGTGTCTGTGCTAAATCATGAAATTATATAATAGAAGAAGATGGCAATTGCCAAATAGCGCAATCATATATATATATATATATGCGTGTGTGTGTGTGTGTGTGTGTGTATATATATATATATATAGACCATTTTGCAAGATGTAAACAACACTGGTCCAGAAACACTTTCAGTTTGTAACTGTTTTCTTTATTTCACATGTAAAGAAAACATCTTAAAGATGTTTTTTTTTTTACTTTTTGATTCAGTTTTATATGTTCTGTTGGTTGTATTTTATCCCAGCTTTTATATAGTGTTAAAAAACTAAAACAGGAAGTGCTTCTGGACCAGTGTTGTTTACATCTTGCAAAATGGTATAAATATATATATATATATATATATTTATATATTACTTCATTTATATATTAAGATTAAGATCCACTATATATATATATATATATATATATATATATATATACACACATACATATATATGTGTGTGTGTGTGTGTTTTATATATGGTTGGCATCATATGTAATATTTTTGGCATATATATATATATATATATATATAATTTTACCTGGTGGTTAGTTTCTTCATATAATATTTTATATGATTTATAAAATATTGTGTACATTTATTAAATATATATATATATATATATATATATCTGCGCATTAATGTGTGTGTGTGTGTGTATATATATATATATATATATATATACACACACATAATATAGTATAAAAAATATAATTTCTGAAGAGGATGAAGAGAATAGAAAGAAATAGAATATATTAAATTACCAGCCACAATACATACACACATGTGTATGTATTGTGGCTGGTTTCTTTATATATCTTCATGACCAGCTTATATTATATTATATTATATTATATATTATTATATATTATGTTATATTATGTTATATTATATATTATTATATATTATATTATGTTAAATTACATTATGATATTAATATCTACAGGCAGCCATTTTCCTGGTGTTTGGCGTGTTCTTCATGATCGTCAGTTTGTCTCTGATCGCCCTGGACTGGATCCACAACCCGCCCGGCTCTAAAGGTGCTCACTAACCCCGAAGCCCTCGCCATCCCGGAGATCATCTCAGAACACACACCTCTCTCTCCATCTCTCTCCCTCTCGCCTGTCGTTATCAGTCCTCCGCTGTGTTTTCTCAGCACTCGGATCTCTGCGCTCTCAGATAGACGGTCCATCGCTCATTATGAATGTGAAAGATGGAGAGAGAGATTGCTTCATCAAATAAGCACTTCTGGACTTTTATCAAGGCACGTCAACAAAGTTTTCATAATCACGTTTGCCTTCATTAGCTGACTTTATTGGTCACTGATAGTTAGTTTGTTGAATAGTTCACTCAAACATGAAAAAACAAGTAAATGGTGACGATTTTCATTTTTGAGTGAATTATTTGTTTAATATTATCGTTTGAATCATATTTCCTCTTTGAGAGGGAGGGGGGGAGGTCCAATTATACTATTTTTGTACCAAAATGAAGGTTGTGCGAACAGTCAGTCCACAAAAGCTCAAACTGATGCATAAACCCAGACCCGCAAAGCTGAACCACTTCCTGGTGAGATTTCGGACTCCGTTCTCTTCATCTGGAGGATTTTAAAGTGTCCGTCAGTGAACTGAACGTTGGATGCTTGCATGCTTTTTTCCAAGTCGAGATGTTTGATCCACCGAATGCCACACCAAAGGGGCAATGCAGCGTTTTTTATGAGAATCTGCATCCGCTGACTCATTAATTACAGTTTACTCGTGCGCAGGCCCTGACCTGATGTTAAAGAGGACCTATTCTGCTTTATTACATGTTCACTTCATCATTCTCTAGGGTGTAATGTTGCTGTTTGAGCATGAAAAGAGAGTTATTCTCTATATCAGTGAAACGCCTCTAGTCTCGAGTTTCGTCACAATATTCCTCATTATAATAATTAATGCGCAGGATAAAGGGGCGGGGCCTGGTTGAGTTAGTTAGTAGTGTGTTAAACTGGTGGTTATGGTAACGGGCGGAACATTTCCCAAACACACTCGACCAATCACAACACACTGATCCAGCCGACCAATCAGAGCGCAGTGTGCTTTCAGAAGGAGGGGCTTCATAGAGACAGGAAGTGAACAGAGCATTACTGACAGACTGGGAAGAGAGGAGCCGCAACAATGGAGAATATGAGGAGAATAATCAACATTCAAGCAGGAAAACCTGTTCTAGTAGAGAAACGACATCATCAAGACTGTGTGAGAGCAGAACAGGTCCTCTTTAACAGAGCAAATCAGCTTCCGAGATTGTGCCTTTTCCATCTTTCCGTGCTTTATCTGCCGACACTGCCTTGCTGACGTTTACAGAAGCGAGACCGCCGCGTCTCCGTCTCATCCGCGCTGAAACGGGTTTCTGCGTGCGCCGGTTCAGCCAAAGCGGACGATATTTAAAGATCCTTTGGTGATCTACTTACTCATAAAGCAAATATTTCAAATGAAATGGTATGATATTTTTGCATGTTTTAAATCACAAACATGGTCTTTTTGGACATTGTATATGGTTTGTACATAGTGTTTGTTGTTTTTTTTGGAAGGGACGACACATCAGATGTTCACCAGTAGAGTTTTAGTATTATATTTTAGATGTTGGTGCCATCATGCCTTTTTTCTTTTGTAAATTTGTAGAAAAGCCATTGTATTTCTATATTTCCTTCTCCACGGTTTTTATGACAAACTGAAAAATGGAGTTGGGTGTTTTTGTTTTGTGTGTATGTTACGTGATTAGTTATCAGCTGAAATGGTACAGAGAGCCTCAAAGATGAACGTTTGGTCACGTTTGATTGTGTTTTTCTCTCAGCAGTATTTGTCTTCCACCGCTAACCACGTATCAAACGTGTTGGTAAGAGCGAGTTATGTGCTTTAAAGTCAACATGAAATCAATTTTAAGCACGTTTACGCTCTGTTTCCTTCAGGATAAAATTGTCTTTGAATGTACGAACTGTAACAGTTTACATGTATTTTGGTAATGTGAAATGTACTCCGTATCCCAGTATTTCTCTGGCCGATGAGATGAGGCGAAACCATCGTAATACACGCATAAACAAACGCCGAGCCAATCGGCTGCGACCTCCTGCAGCTCGGCCAATCACGAGCTGCCACCTCACTGGGGGATTTTTGTATCGCTGAAGCTGTTTCCATATTATGTAACATGAAAATAAAGAAATGTGAAACGACGTCACTCTTTGTGTTTTCACTGATGGAGAAAGTGTTACCGTGAAGATGAAAGAAAATATCATGCTAATGAGAACAGAAATAATATAATGCATCTCATAAATGTATATAGTATAATTACTTGGTTATCATTAAGGCAAGACATTTCATTAAAATAATGTTTAATTTATTATTTTAATTTCCCTAGAAATAAGATTTATTTGATTTATGAGGACATATTATTTGTATAATGACATGGGTATTACACTGGTACAAGGAAAACGTGGTTTATACGACTCCTTGCATTAAAAAAAATGTCTAAAAAGCATATTAAACCATGTTTCATTAAAAATGCAGAAGGTTTTGTGTGATGGATAGGTTTAGGGGTCGGGTTAGTGTAGAGACTATATTAACAAATATGCATAAAAACATTATGTCGGAATGTCCTCACAATGAGAGAATAGGTAGAAAAATGTGTGTGTGTGTGTTCTCGGTCAGGATGCAGGTCACTGTCTCAGCATGAATCGTGTCAACAGCTGGTTACATAAGATCACACACACACACATCTGTCCGATCATCACATGTCCGTCTGTTGTGACTGAACATCATCAGATGCTCGTTTCAGACACTTAATATCCAGAAACATTACATCTGAGATGAAGAATGACACTATTGTCTTCAGCTGACCTGAACTTGTTTCAAAATGAATCAACTTTACACATTTATTGAACTGAACTGATCTGAAAAGTGACTTATATTTAAAAAAAGACAGATATTTAGAGATGCGATGCAAAATGTTTTTTTTTTTTTTATTGACATGCATGTAATGACATCACTATGCAATCGATTAACTGAGCAAGCAGCTCGTGTCGGTGATCAACAGCTTTTTCTGCATTTTGCAAGTCACATGTGAACCTTTCAGAGCCTCTCCTCACGTTTGAGGAATTTGACTGGGTTAATCTGGCACGCATTACACAATAAACATATTCAACACATAAACCTATGAAACTCGTAAAATGCATAATATAGAGTTCTTTAAAAGAGGACCTGAGTGAAAACACTCTGCATTTTAATATTTTGAGCAATGTAAAGGAGAGGAAAGTTAAAGGATTTGTTTACTTTAAAAAAAAACTTTTGCTGATAATTTACTCACCCCCATGTCATCCAAGATGTCCATGTCTTTCTTTCTTCAGTCGAAAAGAAATGAAGGTTTTTGATGAAAACATTCCAGCATTTTCTCCATATAATGGACTTCAATGGGGTCCAAACGGTTCAAGGTCCAAAAGACAGTTTCAGTGCAGCTTTAAACGACACCAGATGATGAATAAGGGTCTTATCAAGCGAAACGATCGCTCATTTAATAAATAAATAACAAAGTTTAAGTTTTATAAGCACAAATGCTCACCTTGCTCTGTTCTGTGTGACTCTCCTGTTCGAACTCGTCTATCAGAATGAACAAATCTTTTTTCGAGTCATTTGGTTCATTCAACGAACGAAATGAACTAGTTGACTCGGGAAAAGGTTCGTTCATTTTGATGAACGAGTTTGAACAGGAGAGTCACGAACGCACATCACAGAACAGAGCAAGGCGAGTATTTGTGCTTATAAAACTTAAACTTTGTTATTTATTTATTAAATGAGCGATCGATTCACTTGATAAGACCCTTATTCATCGTCTGGTGTCGTTTAAAGCCCTTTGAACAGTTTGCACTGAAACTGTCTTTTGGACCTTGAACCGTTTGGACCCCATTGAAGTCCATTATATGGAGAAAATCCTGGAATGTTTTCATCAAAAACCTTAATTTCTTTTCAACTGAAGAAAGAAAGACGTGGACATCTTGGATGACATGGGGGTGAGTAAATTATCAGCAAAAGTTTTTTTAAAAGTGAACGACTCCTTAAAGAGAGAGAAAGTTTTAATAATGTTAAGAATGTATTTTATTATGTCTTATAATGGTGTTTTTCCTCTATTTACTGCAGCAGAAATCACACAAGACTTAAAAACAGCAGGATTGTCTGTGGATCTTAATAGCTTTGTTCGTCTTCACAGAAAAGATGCTCTATTGAAGCTAAAACTGCAGTTCTGTGCGTTTTAACATCTCAGCATCACAACAGTGTGTGTGAGCTCAGCAAGAATCAAGTTTTTTGAGACATTGCTGAGTCATAACTCTCTCTCTCTCACACACACACACACAGATGCATTTTTGTTTAATTAACACTGTCTAGATTGACAACACCCTCATTCAGGGAATTCTAGGCTCATTCCTATGGGACGTCCTGCAAAACTTGTCTTAACAAGCAGCAGTGACCAGGAGGAGCCTTTATGTCCCATGGAAACTCCTTGTTTTAAAAGCACATGTCAACACAGGAAAGGAAAGTGGCAGATTCATGTTTGGAAGTAGCACTTTTTTGAACCCAACCCTACAACAATGACCCGCAAAAGTCGTCCTTCACCTCTATTATCTTCACACAATCCCTTGATTCATGCTATAATCATCAGAGATGAGATGCCTGATTAAAACCACACCTGTTATTACAGCTTTATTAGTCAAGAGAAATGGCATTTTTTCACAAGTGGGATGAATTTGATGTGTGATAAGTGTGTTCATGCAGTGAGTGAGTTGTGCTTTAATCATACTAAAGGTGTTTGATGAGTCACTAGTGCGACTGGCACACATTAAAGGAGTAGTTCACTTTAAAAAAAAACTTTTGCTGATAATTTACTCACCCCCGTGTCATCCAAGATGTCCTTGAGTCAAAAAGAAATTAAGGACTTAGATGAAAACATTCCAGGATTTTCTCCATATAATGGACTTCAATGGGGTCCAAACGGTTCAAGGTCCAAAAGACAGTTTCAGTGCAGCTTTAAACGACACCAGACGATGAATAAGGGTCTTATCAAGGACTTTTCAAGTCATGACTCAAAAAAAGAGTTCGAACAGGAGAGTCTATGAAATAGTAATCAACAATAGGCCTAATTGAATCTCTGATGACTCAATAAGTGCAATTATCAAGTATACTGTCAGAAGTATTATTGATTTACTTATTAGTTATAGCTCTGACAATAAAAGTCATATTGAACCCTTCCGATTTCCAAAAGGTAATGAAATATGCTTTATTTTATTCTTTTCTCATTGTAATTAAAATATCAGGAGAGTTTAATGGCCTACTATTGCTGCATTTAGAGATACATAGGGGCCACTAAAGACCCGAATATGTAATAATGATATTCATGTATTTAAGTGTTAACTATGCCAGACTGAAAGCTTAATTTACATCATAAATGAGCGTCGATGTAGCGTCGAGACTGATGAGGTCATGACTCATGTGAGGATTGTGTTTCCTCCGTTTCCAGGGCGTGTCAGAGGACGTGTGTGCACAAGCTCACAGAAAATGACCCACACACACTCAATAAACACGTCAAGTGAGGATAAACATCTAGACACATAGAAAACAACATGTTTATTTTCTATATAGAAGCTTTTCATAGACTGTGATGATGTGTTAAAAGATTTTTTCATATATATATTCATTCTTAAAAATTTGAAAAAAAAAGTCAGAACTTGAATGAAATAAACTCGCTAGTAAATTTGACAATTAATTACAAATAACAAAACATAAATAATAAACATGGCTAAAATAGTGTTTTCTTGTAAAAAAAAAAAATGTAAATCTATTTACAGTTTGCATTAACCTTTGCATTAAATACATATATTTTATTTTGCTGTTGGAGAAAATGGGAGTGTAGTTTCCGTTCACCACGATGTGAAGATATGAATAGATTTCTGTGTTTGATTTGTAGGGTGTTTTTGTTGACTTTATGATGTATGATAAATAATGTCGGTGTGTTGTGTCACCACTTGACGTCCATTGTAAAAGCTGCATCCTGAACAAAAAGAGAATCAATCATTAATTAATTATCCATACTCTGGTGTTAATGGTTCATTCATGAATAGGATCACTATGACTAAGGTGATTTAACCCCACGACAACATCATGCATGAGGGAAGCTTGCACTGTCACACACTTTCTCTCTCTCACACACACTTAATGCTTCACCTGTAGCAACAGCGCAGGTAATGTGAGCAGACGGCCATGTCAGTTTGACTCAGCAGCTTTTGAATGAAGCTGAGTGTCATTTATTCATTTGTCTGTGACTTTGAATTTTTATAAGTGGGTATTTAGGCAGTTTGCACACTAATTTCACAGTAAATGCACTTTTTTTTTGTTCTTGCTGGTGCAAAACTCATGCTACACTGTGATAATTGTTACCTTAAAGGTAATTGCTTTTTTGTTGGAATAAATGAATGCATATAGGGTGATTCGGCAATATTTTTGTCATATTTGCGACAATTTATTTATGACAATTTATTTATCAATTAGGCTATAATTTTTGGTTACTATTTTTTCCCAGTGATTACGTCCTAAGCACATCTGAATGAACGGAGTGTATTTGTTTGTGTTTGCAGGCAGAAACACAGTGTACTTTTACTCTGTAAACAATCAAGTATTTTGGTATGTTTCTGTTTTAGAAAACAAAACTGTCTCAGAAATGTATGGTTTTAAATTAATGGATTGATTAACTGAAACTGGCAGGAACACCTGAAGGGTGTGTTAGTAATCTTACCATTGTTTATCATTTGAATGTTTGTTCAGAATGTCCTTTATTTAGAAATTACATTAATGGACATTTTTACTAAATTTTTTCCTGGGAAAGCATTAGAGTTTATTGTTGTTTTGTTTATTTTGTTTGTAAAAATCATTTTATTAAATTAATATATACCATTCATTGAAGTGTTATTGTAATTATGACTATTTTACTTGTATTACTCTTGAGTTTGCCATGAATATAGCCAGTGATACTGATACAGCCTAAATTAAAAACATGAAGAAATCCATTTTAAAGTTGTGGACAAAACAGATGGTGTACAGATAATATCAAGAAAATATGTGTTTATCCATGCAAAATGCAACTTGGCCTAATCATTTTTGGGTTACCAATTTTTGTTCAGTGAATACGTCTGAAAGATTTAATTTTGAGAAGGGTTAGGGTTAAAAAATAAATAAATAAATAAATAAATCCTGCATACAAATAAATCCTGTCGTTTTCACTGGAAGACCAGTTTGGTTTAGACCTATAAATGAGGTTAGCCTACTATTTTGCCATAAATCAATGCAAAATGTGCAGAGCAGTGGGTCCAGAGGAGTTGGAGTTGAGAACTACTGAACTAATAAATCATCATGGCTAGTTTTAATTTTTGGGTGAACTGTCCCTTTACAGATAATATGGGCAAAGGAACTCAAGAAACTCAAGCAAAATTGAAGCCTACTGGAGTAATATATTTCTGTAGGCTAATTGATTTGTGTACTTCGTCCACCAATGATAAGTTTGTTCACGATAAGATCTATAACATACATTTATAAGAACAGATTTGTGTACATTTTAAAACAGCAAGACTGACGTAAATATCAAAGATGGCGGCGTCCACCACTGCAAACTGAAGTCATATCTAGCCGACCAATCATGGAGCGTCAAATCCATCTGACTGGAGCAACTCCGGTGGAAGACGGATGACAAAAGCAAATATATCCGTAAGTTACCAAAAACACGTACAAAAACAGAGTTATTATCGTACATAGTTCGGTTATAGGATGTAACGTAACGAACAGTGACGTAATTAACGAACTGTGAATGACCGTGTGTACGCGTGTTGATAGCCGTGAGTGTTCTGGTTGGTCTCAAGTTGAAGCATCAAATGGCTCAAGCGCCTCCATTAATGTAGGTAAAACGTTTTTTTTTTTTGTTTTTTTATTTTTGTATGTTTTTCTGTTGTAATGTTATTGTTTGCCCCCGGGCGCCGTGATCTACGTGATCTGTGACACCTCTCTCCTCACTTTCTAACCTCTGATTAGATGTCCCTGTCAATAACTCACACCTGAGCTAGAGGTTTGAACACCTCACTTGACACCCATGCATGAAACGCATAAATCAAACATCTAACGTTCAAGTGCAAAATTACTGCCTTGTTCTGAAACACTCTCTTCCCCTGCTCCCCATTTCAGTGGTAAATCACAATTATAACATCATCGTTATAAAAGCATCTGAATGTATGGAGTGTTGGGTAGACTGTGTACAGTTGAGACATAGGTGTAGTCAAGATGCCCTAAATAACTTGGGTGTGCAGCAAGCACAAGTTGTGTGATTTTTGGTGTGCAAATGCGTATTAGTGTCTTCTTTGATAGTTTTTTTCCCTAAGATAATTACTCCACAATGAATAGCTTGTTATCCTTAAGTGACTGTTAAACTTAAGTAACATCACAAACGTTATTCTGTGCCCTAAAAACTGGCATATTTCCTGATATTGTGTAATGCAAAATCTAGTCTTTATTTATTATATTTGCAATGAACGGTTCGTTACCTATTATAAATAGGTGTCTCAACTGTACCACATATGGGTACAGTTGAGACGAAAAGCACCATATTTTTAGGAGCTAATTGTGGAAAATATAAACTAGTTATGGGTATTATTGATTGATAACATCTTATTCTACAAGGTAATTAGATGTCATGTGGAAATTTACTTCTTTTCAGTATCTATTTTTCTGTGAAAAATCAACTCAAAAAGTGTCTCAACTGTACTCAGTCCTATTTAAAGGGACAATGTGTAGGAATTTCTCCCATCTAGCGGTGAAACAAATTGTGCTCTCCAGCGCCTCGCGTTGCATCTACGTTAGCCATTACGCGCTGTGGAAAAAACTTGCTTTATGTCCCTCTCTGCTATTATGGCGGAATGACATGGAAGCCGCCGTGGACTTACCCGATAAAGATAATTAATTCTTCGTTTCCGAGGATAAGTCAGATCATGTTTATGAATACAAATATTGATTTTAAATTATAAAATGCATAAAGTACACATTGTCCCTTTAAGTGTTTGGGGTTTGCATGCAGGAACACAATGTACTTTTACACTGTAAATGATCAAGTATTTTGGTATGTTGCTGTTACGGAGAAATCAACACGTTACTGACACATAACTACTGAAACTGGCAGGAACATCTGAAGGCTGTGGTCTAGTTATTATCTAACCATTGTTTATCATTTTAGTGGTTGTTCAGAATGTCCTTCAGTAAATTACATTAGGCAATGCTTTTATTCAGAAATTGCATAAATGGACATTTTTACAAAAGTTTCTTAGTGGAAAATATTATAATTTATTTATGTTTGTTTTGTTTGTAAATATTGTTAAATTATTGAATCCAATTCAATAAAGTGTTATGATTAATTTACAATTTGATTATGCCATGAATATAGCCATTGATGCGGATATGGCGTTAAATAATAAATAAATAAAATATATGAGGAAATCCATTTTAAAGTTGTGGGCAAAACAGAATGGCATGAACAGAATTCAGCAAAGTTAGCTTCAGCAAAGTTAGCTTCAGTAGAGTTAGCTTCAGTAAAGTTAGCTTCAGTAGAGTTAGCTTCAGTAGAGTTAGCTTCAGCAGAGTTAGCTTCAGTAGAGTTAGCTTCAGTAGAGTTAGCTTCGGTAGAGTTAGCTTCGGCAGAGTTAGCTTCAGTAGAGTTAGCTTCAGCAAAGTTAGCTTCAGTAGAGTTAGCTTCAGTAGAGTTAGCTTCAGTAAAGTTAGCTTCAGTAGAGTTAGCTTCAGTAAAGTTAGCTTCAGTAGAGTTAGCTTCAGCAGAGTTAGCTTCAGTAGAGTTAGCTTCAGTAGAGTTAGCTTCAGTAGAGTTAGCTTCGGCAGAGTTAGCTTCAGTAGAGTTAACTTCGGCAGAGTTAGCTTTAGTAAAGTTAGCTTCAGTAGAGTTAGCTTCAGTAGAGTTAGCTTCAACAAAGTTAGCTTCAGTAGAGTTAGCTTCAGTAGAGTTAGCTTCAACAAAGTTAGCTTCAGTAGAGTTAGCTTCAGTAAAGTTAGCTTCAGTAGAGTTAGCTTCAGTAGAGTTAGCTTCAGTAGAGTTAGCTTCGGCAGAGTTAGCTTTAGTAAAGTTAACTTCAGTAGAGTTAGCTTCAACAAAGTTAGCTTCAGCAAAGTTAGCTTCAGTAGAGTTAGCTTCAGTAAAGTTAGCTTCAGTAGAGTTAGCTTCAGTAAAGTTAGCTTCAGTAGAGTTAGCTTTAGTAGAGTTAGCTTCAGTAGAGTTAGCTTCAGTAGAGTTAGCTTCAGCAAAGTTAGCTTCAGTAGAGTTAGCTTCAGTAGAGTTAGCTTCAGTAAAGTTAGCTTCAGTAGAGTTAGCTTCAGTAGAGTTAGCTTCAGTAGAGTTAGCTTCAGTAAAGTTAGCTTTATTCATTGAGAGAAAATGTGCGACTTTGGGGATTGAAGTCTTTGTAATTACATGTTTTCAATTTAAAAGATCATATGTGCAATTCAGGATACAATTCAAGCGAGATCAAAATATTTGTTGTCTCTCGCCATTGACTACCATACAGTATTTGTCCGAAATAGGGACCCAAGCTGGTCGACCGGAAGGGGAGGGGCTTAAGCTCTCTATTAACTGGAAATGATTGTCTATGAAAAAAATCGTGTGTGCTTTTGTTCATTAACTGTATGAAGAAGATGTATGGAGAACATGTTTAAGTCTGAGTCGGCTAAATGATCTTTTTTTTTTTTTTTCAGGTGAACTGTTCCTTTAAATCTCTGCTTCCACTTGCTCTGCTCAGATTCCCAGAACGAGACTGCGAGATTCAGGCGGGATGAATCCTGATCAAGCCGTCACTTAATGTCACAGTAAGCATCTGATCAAGGCGTTCATGTCTTTGGCCTCATTTAACAGGAAGGGAGACACAGTTAATCCACAGTCCTGTATAATAGGCTTAAGTGTGACCCAGTGTGGGCGTTTTTATTTTTTACATTTACCCCGAGAACAGGACACTAACGTCATGTCTTCTTTCAGGCCGTGGGTGATCACTGCTTTAGAAAAACATTAAGAGGCAGAAAGTGGACCGCTGTGAACGTAACCTTGAGAAAAGCAAAACAGGGAATGGAAAATTCCCAAATGCATCGGGAAGGGTGGGATGGGCTGAGCTGCGCTCGCTGTCATGTGATTCAGATGAAAATGAAACACAGCCCTTTTTTATCTGTGTGAGCAGCACCTGGTCACAACGATGCCACATTTATTAGCTGATGACGCCAATCTGGTTTTGTCCTTGTGCACAAAGAGATAAATGACACTGTTCAGAAACAAACACATCTGAGATAAAGTACTACTGGAAAGCAATAGCAGCTTGATAAATCGAAGTGAGCATTGTATTCAGTTTTATTAATATTTGAGTTTTATTAATAATTAGGTGTTCAAGCACGAAGTGATGAAAACCTATTGTATTTGCTAGAAAGGAAAACAAATCCCCTAAAATGCATCGTGCAGCCCAAACCGTAAGGCCTGGAGCTCTGAAACTTTGTCAGATGGTAGGGCCTCAAATTGAGGAGAAGCTATCAGAGTATGAGCCCGATTGGCCCATAGGTGGCGCTACAGCAACCAAAAGTACTAAATTGCTCATAACTCCTAGACCGTTTGACTTAGTTTGACTTCAATGTTTTTACACCACTGTAATCCCTGGCTCAAGACGGACAAGATGTATATCTCGGATTTCCATTTGTATAACAAAAAAAATTGTTATTTCGTTTTTTGTCCAAAACCCACTTTAGCGAACTAGTCCCTGTTTTTTTTCCCAATTGGGACCAAACCAGTCTAGGCCTATTCTCTGGACTCTCTAGATCAATAATTATCAAAAAAAAGTTGAAATTTTGCATTTGGTTGGCTGTAACAGGCTCATTTAGATAGTGGTCTGTGGCAAAATTCAGTCAAAAGCCCGTAAATCCCCCCCAAAAAGTCACAACTTCACAAAAATCGATCAACATATGTGTCCTAACATGGTTAGGAAGCATGCAAAGTTTCGTGAGGATCGGATCATAGGTGGGGCTATAATCGTCAAAAAGGTCTCTCATTATTAGGTGTTCAAGCACGAAGTGATGAAAACCTATTGTATTTGCTAGAGAGAGATAAAAAATCCCCTAAAATGCATTGTGCAGCCCAAACCATAAGGCCTGGAGCTCTGAAACTTTGTCAGATGGTAGGGCCTCAAATTGAGGAGAAGCTATCAGAGTGTGAGCCCGATTGGCCCATAGGTGGCGCTACAGCAACCAAAGTTTCGTGAGGATCTGATTATAGGTGGCCAATGAGTGGTGTTTTACTGCCCGCTGCTGTTTACATTATTTTTTTTTCACAATACTCAACTATAATTCATAGTATAACTTTATCAATTCAACCTTTTAACATTTACAACCACATTTAGTAAAAAATGACTATGATCCTGATGAGTGTGTGAACTAAACTGTAGTAAATCAAATTTTAACATGGTAAATTATGATAAATCATATTGGAACATGGATTAATTGTGTAATATCACACTGAAATGTAGTATGTCATGATAAATCAAGCCTGCTACATACGACTTAATGTCTTTTGATGCTTTTGTGCTTAAATGCCTTAAAGATCTGAACTGCTTGAACACCGATAAATGCTGCTTGCAGCTTTAATTGCAGTATTCGTCATTTTTTCGTAGTAGTCATTTCGTGGTGATTTTGTAATGTTTATTTTTATTTTAGTTTATTTCCAGTTAGCCATTTTAGTGCTGTCATTTCCCCAAAACGCTCGGAAGTGCTCGACCAATCGCAACGCGCTGGTCCAGCCGGCCAATCACAGCACAGTGTGCTTAACAGAAGGAGGGGCTTCATAGAGACAGGAACTAAACAGAGTGTTTGTATTTTTTTCAGATTTTCAAGTAGTTTGATGGCTTTAACTCTGTAATGAAGTCTATGGGAACCCACGCCGCTATAAAAAGGGATGGGCACTGTTGTGGTATAGATTGTAGACCATGTGACCGTATGTTTGGTCAATAGTGTGAGGTAATGCGGGGTGAGACAGAGCTTTGGTATGTGTTATTCTTGCTGTCACTTCCGTCTCGTTCCCCCAATGTCCCTGCACAGGAAATTGTAACATTGTTGTTCATGTTCAAGTTCAAGTCATGTGGTTTTAAACCATGCTGACAGATACTGTATTTTATACCCATATTCAGACCTGATTTCCTGTGGGAATTAAGGGAATGCGCTTTAGATGTTTGGCGTGCCGATTAAATCACGCTCCATTCCTGTTGTAGAATAGTCTCACGGCCGGATATTATGATGGCATATGTTTTATTAGTCTGTTGTGGCAGGTTTTATGCGTCTCGTGTACAGTGAGGACAGTTTATCCAGGAGTCTCTGATTCTCTTTGATCGCTGTAATCCCATTCCCCTGCTCTCGGCAGACACAAACTGGGTCTAGAAGTCACTGGGTTCAATATGCTTTGGATCCGGGTTGTCTTTTACAATATTAATGGAAAGTTTTGATGCCGTTTTCGAGGGTCGTCTCAGCTACTGCTGCAGGTCCAGGAATTCAGAGCTCTTTCAGCTGTAAGAGGATTACAGGTCCAAAGCTTCATATCAAAAGATGCCCGTATTCCTCCCTGGCTAATTTCTGCTGTTCATCTGGAAAATTCCCTGGATTTATGTCATGGCTCATTGTGGTTACATTCTTGGCGTTGTGGTGGTGGTGATGTACTTCACTAGGACCCAGGGTTATTATCTTTAACTAAAACTATTAAAACATTTCTGGTAATTGGAATGAAAATAATCTTTGAGCTTGTTATCGTAAAAAAAAATAATAATAATGCAGCTGATTACCTGAATTAAAAAGCAAAAAAACAAAAAAACAAACATTTGCTGATAATTTACTCACCCCCATGTCATCCAAGATGTCCACGTCTTTCTTTCTTCAGTCGAAAAGAAATTAAGATTTTTGATGAAAACATTCCAGGATTTTCTCCATATAATGGACTTCAATGGGGTCCAAACGGTTCAAGGTTTTGTTTAGTTTAGTTTATTCGTTTTTTAATAACATGGACAGTCCGTTTTTGAAAGAAAAAGAGCAGCTTTAGCCTATACGGCTAATTTCCAGCTGTAGTCCCCGGCCAGTTGTGAATAGGCATACATCAATAAAATACATTACAATTATATTTACAACGGGACTTATCAAGAGGGGACAGACATACTAAACATGTGACACTCAATTCAAACAAATAAGCAAAGCAGACACAGATTGTAAAGGCACAATAACAATTCATGCAGTAAGACACGACACAAACAATAATATTAATAATAAAGACAGTTTCAGTGCAAACTGTTTAAAGGGCTTTAAACGACACCAGACGATGAATAAGGGTCTTATCAAGTGAAACGATCGCTCATTTAATAAATAAATAACAAAGTTTAAGTTTTATAAGCTCAAATGCTCGCCTTGCTCTGTTCTGTGTGACTCTCCTGTTCAAACTCGTTCATCAAAATGAACGAATCTTTTTTCGAGTCATTTCGTTTGTTGAATTTGTGCTTATGAAATTTTTTTATTTATTTTTTAAATGGCCGATGGTTTCGCTAGATAAGCCCTTTGAACAGTTTGCACTGAAACTGTCTTTTGGACCTTGAACCGTTTGGACCCCATTGAAGTCCATTATATGGAGAAAATCCTGGAATGTCTTCATCAAAAACCTTAATTTCTTTTCGACTGATGAAAGAAAGACATGGACATCTTGGATGACATGGGGGTGAGTAAATTATCAGCAAAAGTTTTTTGAAAAGTGAACTAATCCTTTAATTCTGGTAACTTCTTAGGGCTTAATGTTCACTAATCAAACACACGACCTTGGCTTTGCTACTGTACAGTTTAAGTTACAGGACGGCTGGATTATATTATGTTTTGTGTGTTGGGGATGATATTTTGGATGCTGGTTTAGTTTTGCTGGCGATCATTCTCATTATATAAGTCCATGCTGCCTGGTTTATCCTTTACGTTCAGGATTTAAGCATTTGCACATTGAAATGTATACAGTCACAGATGCTGATGATGAGATTCTGAGTCTGCAGTTCTGCTAACCTCCTATAACCCATTGACCTTAAACCTATTTCAAATGTCATCCCACTGCGACACTCGGTGTTGAACTTGGCTTGGTGTTCAGAAACACGCAACACACACGACTACGCTGCTCAAAACAACATATTTTCACAGTTTAACTTCCTGTCTGTGTCAAGAGCGTTTGTTTTCCGGTCTAAAGACTCTGTTACAAGCACACTAAAGCCTCCTGCCACATCGGAAACACAACACCATCAGTGACTACAATTAAAGTAGATTGCATGCGTACCATCTTCCTTTTATAACCATGCTCTATTTTTCATTTTGTTTGTCAAGAATCTCTGTTTTGATCATGACTTTAGTCCGAAGCTATAGCTAGTTTTGCTTGTGATATTAGATGTTTGTGGTGTAAATTACAACCGTCTCAAAGCCTGCGTTTTGTCTTTTCATTGTGTTTGTGGACAACATCCGGATACAGGTCACATGTTATTGTCAAGTGTAAACGCAGCCAAACACGGTTCCTGGAGGGCCACAGACGTGCAGAGATCAACCCTAATCAAACACACCTGATCCAGCTAATCAAACTACAAAAAAACATGAGCTGGAGCGAAACTTCAGGAACTTTGTTTGAGACCATTGTCCTACTAGAACAAGTTTTCATGCTTGAATGTTTTTTAACAGTTTTTGGTCATTCAATTACGTTGGGTAATGATGTCACGCAGGTGGTGGAGTAAAAACTACCTCCGTTTTATATCGAATCAATGCCAGCTTTTTTCTCCCCTACACTCTCAGAAAAAAAGGTACAAAAGCTGTCACTGGGGCTGTACCTTTTCAAAAGGTAAACTTTTGTCCATTTTAGGTGCTAATATGTACATTTTAGGTGCTAATATGTACACTTAGCTATTAATATGTAAATTTTAGGTGCTAATATGTACATTTTAAGTGTTAATATGTACATTTTAGGTGCTAATATGTAAAATTTAGGTGCTAATATGTACACTTAGGTACTAATATGTACATTTTAGGTGCTAATATGTACATTTTAATTGTTAATATGTACATTTTAGGTGCTAATATGTACATTTTAAGTGTTAATATGTACATTTTAGGTGCTAATATGTACACTTAGGTACTAATATGTACATTTTAGGTGCTAATATGTACATTTTAGGTGCTAATATGTACACTTAGGTGCTAATATGTACATTTTAGGTACTAATATGTACATTTTAGGTGCTAACATGTCCATTTCAAGAGCTAATTATGTCCATTTTAGGTCCTAATATGTAAATTTTAGGTGCTAATATGTACATTTAGGTACTAATATATACATTTTAGGTGCTAATATGTACATTTTAGGTGCTAATATGTACCACTAAGGTACCAATATGCAGCCTTTGGGTACAAAAGTGTACCTTTTGAAAAGGTACAGCCCCAGTGACAGCTTTTGTACCTTTTTTTCTGAGAGTGTATAAATTTCAGACACAGCATCTGAGGACTAATTTTTATTTAGCTTTTTTTCTGGATTCGATCATAGGCTCGTTCTTACGCACTAGAGCACATAAAAAACGATGCTTCGGTTCTTTTGAAAAAATAGAAGACAGAAAGAAATTTGTACATATTTGAAATGAAAGATCGTTCTGAATGTCAGCTTGCTTATTTTTCCCAAGATAAGGATTTATTAAGTCCACGTCAGGCAAACAAGAAACTTCTAAACGCAGGTCGAGATCTAGGCCTGCCGTTACAAACACACAACTTTGCGACGCTGTTTGTGAATGTCCGTTAGAATAATGTTGAACTGATTGGGATGCTTTTGGGAAACACACCCATTTAGTTTGTCTCTGTGAAGCCCCTCCTTCTGAAAGCACACTGTGCTCTGATTGGTCGGCTGGAGCAGTGTGTTGTGATTGGTCGAGTGTGTTTGGGAAATGTCCCGGCCGTTACCATAACCACCAGTTTAACACACTACTAACTAACTCAAACAGGCCCCGCCCCTTTATTCTGCGCATTAATTATTGTAATGAGGAATATTGTGACGTGTTCCCTGACGAAACTCAAGACTACATTCGAGGCGTTTCAGGAGTTCAGAAACACTGATATAGAGAAGAACTCACTTTTTCATGCTCACCCTAGAGAAAGATGAACATGCAAAAAAAAAGACACACATAATAGATTTGATATTATTTCATAATATCCATCTGACAGATTTCCAGCACTGGTGGCCTCAGCGGGGCCTATTATTACGAAGCATTTTAGCGTGAGCTTCGTGTCAGACTCGGCAGGTTCCCATGAGCGCGGACAGCGGGCGGCTGTTTGTTTAATTCGAGGGGATAAAATGATTATATAAGAGTGAGCCAGGAGCCGGGGGAAGATGAGCCGACCTCTTCCCCTGATCAGCAGGGGACCGGCGGGATGTCTTCTCTCTCACGGACCCCCGTGCTCTGAAATACACAGACAATCTCCAGAACCTTTCTTTTTTACGGTTTGATTTTCTTTTCATTTCAGCGTTGAAGTCGAGTTTAAGATCTTTACCTGGAAGAAGTTCCAGCATTCGTCACGCAGACCAGCGCAACAGAGGATGAAGGTTGAAAACTGACGCTAAAAAATGATTAGCTTGCACAATTCCCGGATGTACAGGTGAAACTCGAAAAATTTGAATATCGTCATTAGTTTCAGTAATTCAACTTAAAAGGAGAAACACTGAAACTATATAGACTCATTACATGCAAAATGAGATATTTCAAGCCTTGATTTGTTATTCACAATATCCTTTTCACAATATTCTAATTTTGAATTTGGGGTGGGTGTCATCAAAATTATAACAAATCAAGGCTTGAAATATCTCACTTTGCATGTAATGAGTCTAGATTCACCTTTTAAATGAGTAGTTCACTTTTAAAAAAACTCTTGCTGATAATTTACTCGCCCCCATGTCATCCAAGATGTCCACGTCTTTCTTTCTTCAGTCAAAAAGAAATGAAGGTTTTTGATGAAAACATTCCAGGATTTTCTCCATATAATGGACTTCAATGGGAACCAAACGGTTCAAGGTCCAAAAGACAGTTTCAGTGCAAACTGTTCAAAGGGCTTTAAACGACACCAGACGATGAATAAGGGTCTTATCAAGCGAAACGATCGTTCATTTAATAAATAAATAACAAAGTTTACGTTTTATAAGCTCAAATACTCGCCTTGCTCTGTTCTGTGTGACTCTCCTGTTCAAACTCGTTCATCAAAATGAACGAATCTTTTTCGAGTCAATTCGTTCGTTGAATGAACCAAATGACTCGGAAAAAGATTCGTTCATTTTGATGAACGAGTTTGAACAGGAGAGTCACGAGAACAGAGCAAGGCGAGTATTTGAGCTTATAAAACTTAAACTTTGTTATTTATTTATTAAATGAGCGATCGTTTCACTTGATAAAACCCTTATTCATCGTCTGGTGTCGTTTAAAGCCCTTTGAACAGTTTGTAGTTTGCACTGAAACTGTCTTTTGGACCTTGAACCGTTTGGACCCCATTGAAGTCCATTATATGGAGAAAAATCCTGGAATGTTTTCATTAAAAACCTTCATTTCTTTTCGACTGAAGAAAGAAAGACATGGACTCCTTTAACGAATCCTTTTTTGAGTGTCACTTGTAAACTCTGATTTGAAAGGATAGTAAAAAGTAGTCTAATAAAAGTCTTATAAGAGAAAGAAACCAAAAGCCTATACCTGAACGAATGGGTAAACGCAGTACCTCCCTCAAGTATTTCCAGAACAAGATGTTTAATTTACATCTGCAGCTCAGAAAAACCCATGGGTTTAGTTTGCCCTTTCACACACTAAACACTTCAGTTACCTGCTTTTTTCAGCTCGGGAGAAGAGGTGAACCAGTTCAGAGGGCTGGAAAAGGGTTTCGCAAAAGGATTTCTATATACTTGTGACTCTAGTCCACAGTCAGGCAGATAGTTTACCAAAGCAAGAAATTTAGCACCACTTTACCTCTCCATGGGACGGGACGTCCTGCAAAGATCGGTGTGATGGTAAACTGTGTAAACCTCCAACAGGTGACACCGAATTAAGATATCACGACACATGATAACGCCGGTCTAGCAGAAGAAAAACACGGCCAAGAACAGTGTCCATGGGAGGTTATCAGAGAGAAACTGATTTCCTGAAGAAAAAACATTGCTGCCCATCTCAAGTTCTACTGGAAAAATGCAAGGGAACGTTTTGGTTACGTTTAATTTCCCTTAAAAAATAAAAAAAAGTTTCATAAAATAAAACTCCTCATGTAGTTTCAAACCAAAAATGTGTCGGTGAGTAAATGATCGTTTGAGGTTATGTTAAAAAGGGTTTAAAAGCATTTCTTCAATGAGGGCCTTGAACTCTTTCAGAAATGCAGATAATTCCAATGGATTCACAATGAATTGGTATTATTATCTGAATGAATAAATTAAAATTTGTTGAATTTTTCTGCAGTGTACAAACACTATAAAATTTGACTGCAGATGCAAACTTGTGTATCTTTGAACTTAAACACGGTTCTGACTTGATAAAATGGCTCGCAAAGTTTTCTTCTTCTTTACGTAAAACGTGGCCACTTTTAGGCCACATTTCAGAAACCATCCAGATTATACCAGTGGATTCACATTGAAAAGCTGTCTGAATTAATTGTAAATCTGTTCTGCAGTGAACAAACACTATAAAATTTGACTGCTGAAGCAAACTCGTTTACTTGATAAAATGGCTCACATTTGATTTTGCATTATAACTGATAATGGTCAACGAAAGCATTCGTTCAATCAAGATTTTTAGACCTTATTTCAGAAACCTTTCATTCCAAAATCCAGATTATTCAAATGGATTCACATTGAAAACGCTTTTGAAACGTACTTCTATTTTGTACTATATACACCTATAAAAAAATGCAACTTTGGGTCAAATGGACAAACATCTTTAAATTGCATTTTTAATCCAACGTTTTGTCCATATTTGACCCAAAGTTGGGTTGAAGCGACCCAGCATTTTGTGCCATTTCTCAATGGATGCTATCGCTTCAAAAGCAGAGCTGGGATTTCTTCCGCCCGTTTTTCACACAGTGTGGAGACTGAAAAATGCTTTTGTTGATCCAGTCTTACCTATGGAGTCGGGGCGTCGCCTGGGGCCCACGGCCCGTTTCAATGGGTCCGACATTCCAGCATCCGTGTTCTTTTGTGAACTCGAGCTCAGAGACCGCAGTGGCCTTTAATCCGAGAGTAAATCACTGTAGGTCGGAGTCCCGTACGGCCCTGCTCCACTTCCACTGGGGGATTTGGCCGATCGGGGGAGGGTGACGAACAACTTCTGTGCGAAGGTGGTCAGGCGAGTGATTCGTTTGAGTTGTGCTGAGAGTGAAACAACAAACTCAACTCGTTGGCCTTGTCTGCAGTGACCCAGTGCGGGGGGCCAATCATTCCCGACTTGTTTAATCTGTCATTGTGTCACGTTATCTCAGAGGTTCCTCTTTTGGGAAAATTCCTCTTCGGCATTCGTGGTTTCATGATCTTATTCACTCCCTTTGGAAAGTTTCTTTGTAGACAGAAATTACATTAAAAGGAGCGTCTTTTACAGGTGAAACTCGAAAAATTAAAATATCATGCCGTTTCAGTAATTCAATTTAAAGGGTGAAACTATAGACATGCAGAGTGACATTTCAAGCCTTTATTGGTTATAATTTTGATGATTATGGCTTACCTTTTCAAAATTGGGGTTTTCATAAGCTGTGAGCCATAATCATCAAAATTTTCCTCTGTACTGTATCACCAGAGGTGATATTGAGTTATTCGGTACTGTGAGATCACTGAAGGGTTCTTTATTGGCATTTGATGGTTTCATAAAGAACCTTTAACATCCATTGAATATTTCTATATAGTGGAAAAATTTTCTTTCATTATTTTTTATGTTCTGCACAATAAGAAAATGGTTATTTTAAGAACTTTTCACTCAAAGGTACTTTGGCCTCGTTGTGAGTGAGAAAACGCCGTTTTTGAACGGTTATTGTTAATCAGGAGAAACTACATTTTCTCTCATTGCTGTCTAGGAGAAACAATTGTGATATTAACGATTTAATTCAGTGAATTGTATGATGTTGAAAGCCTTCCTGAGGAATGGAAAGACTCCGGCTGGAAGGCTTATTCAGTGTTTGTATACAATACACGCCCCGCCCATTCCCAAGGCTGATGCAATGCGACCGGCAGTGGAATATAAACCGTCATTCAGCAGCATCTGAACACGACATTATACCGGACGCGCCCAGAGGACATCTCCGTTTATCTTCTACACTAATAGTAGTAGTACAAATTGTAGGGTTTATAAGTACAGTGTTTATATTTATTATTAATTTACTCATATTTATTGGTTATATATTACGGAACATTCCTGAAGGATCAATTGTTATCGGTTCTGTAATTGATCACTGGAAAATTCTTTAACGTTACGTCTGGGAGTGTTTGCTCTTTTTTCCTCCCCATTCATATCGGAGCTGAAGAAACGGATTTTCTTCTTTAATTCTTGAGGTAAGATTTCATACCGGTTCGACAACCTTTTATTTAATTTATTCATTTTATTTATCCAGATGACACTGTTCTCTTTTTTAATCGTTTTTAATTCATTTTGGTGTGGTTTGTCTTGTTGCAAAAGAGCAGTTCAGGTTTGACTCATTCGTGTTTCATCATCTTTTTTTTCCTACACATCAGTTTAAAAGGAACTCATTCATTCATTAAACACGCCTAGTGCTACGCCTTGTGCAACTCTAAGAACCTTAAACATTAATATTTTGGAAAACTCTGTCAACGGCAATATTAAATTAGCTAACGTTACATTATTTATTGTGGTTTTTTTTCTTGGTGATGTTAGCTAAATTTGAGCGGTGATGGTTAAACGCGGGGGCGTCTGCTTCAGACTCTGAGCATCTCCATCATTTTTGTCATACTTGCATTATTATGATTATTTGATCGTATATAAGTTACGAATTTAAAGGATTTGGGAGTTTAAATGAAAATTCAACATTTTAGTTTACGTTTGAAGGTCTAAAATGGTCACCAGAATCAATGTAAATACGTTAAACCAGTCACCCGACAAGAATAAATACCGTAATTGTGGTGTTTAAACATTTTGTTCAGACTATAAATATAGACTTATCACACGTCGGTATAAATAGTTGATGACGATGCGGCGGTCGCAGCGCGTGCTGATCTGTTGTGCCGGTTTGTAATTTTCCACTCGGCTCTGGTTGGTCACGTGACCTGAGCTCTGCGAGTGCGAGGGAACGCGCATTTTGCTGAACGCTGGAGCGCGCATTGATAATCGTTCAAAGATTTCTGGGGACCCAAGTTTTCCCGTGAACACCATTGTAAAGGTGTTTCTGTAATATTGTGTATTGAGTGCTTTTCTAATATTTAAGTTGACTTTATATTATAAAATCACCAACCAACTACTCGTATAAGTGTGAATGTTGGTATACAATATCAGTCACAGTCAAAAGCAGTAGCATGAGAATTTCTCACACAAAACACATAATTTAAAGCCTCATGGGTTGGATCCCTTACTCTGATCACCACAATGTTCAAGAGAAACATAAATCCTTTTAAAATAAGGAGGCTATATTTCACTGTTTTTTTTATTACAGGATGAACAAAGACCCTGCAAATCCAAAGATGAGTCGTTTTAACATCGCTCCAGACATGGACAGCAATAGTTCCAACAGCGAGTACACAAATTATCAAGACTGTCCCACCAAACTCCCCTTCAATGGGTAAAACCTGCATCATTTGACCTAGACAAGTCACTATATGGCTCAATAAAGCATTTTCTGATGCGCTGATTTGATTACAGAATACAATATAGCGACGTGGATGCTGAAAGTCAGAACTTCCTGTCTGATCACTTGGGCAAGAAGAAATATGAAGCTGAATATGTAAGTGGTTCATTCGGCCTAAGAGGTTTTCTCAGAAATTGCACTTAAACATCGCATTATAAATCTCGCTGTTCTTGTTTTTCAGAGCCATGGCTCGGCGTCTTTCGGGATGTCGGTGTTTAACTTGGGCAATGCCATCATGGGAAGTGGAATACTGGGACTTGCGTATGCCATGGCTAATACTGGTATCATCATGTTTGTGTGAGTATTGAGGTTCTTCTGCATGAGCGGGATCTGTTTCACCTCATACGAACTGCTACGTCAGTTTTAAACATTTACACGCGCATTTGCATGAGCTGATACCAAACCCGCTTTTCTAGTTCGGTTTTAAAGAGTTAAACAAGAAACTGTGTATTTTTGTTAGCTGAAAGTATGTGCATAATTATCCCCATGACCTGATAAGCATAATTAGTAAATGAGTCCAGTAATTTGCTCCAGATTCTGCTTGGTGTAAATCTACTGTAGAGTAGGTTCGGCTCTGATCAATGAAGTAAATGGACGTCGTGCTTCTTCTTAGTGTTTATAAACAAAGCCATGTGTGAGTTTCCACTGGTTATATAAAAGTGATGGATGCAAGTGGAGTCTGGACGCCAAATCATCCATCAAAGAATGATTTCTTGGTTAACCGAAATGGGATTTCCAGTGACCGATAAATCAGGGTGGACAATATAATCCCAATGATTTTAAACCAGGAAACGCATTGAAATAAATGTTTGGAGGGAAAGGGTTAAAGACGGGGCTAAATAGTAAAGATGAGCTGCACGTGAAGTGGAAATCTACTGAAGGTCACACAGGTTATAATGGGATCAGTGGAGCTGCAGACAGTGGAATGAGTGAGTGTGTGAGAATATAATCAGGTCTAATCCATAGTCACCTCCCTCTGTTATGAACACGCGTTTGTGTGGGTGTGTGTTTGTAAAGTGACGCATTACAGAGAGTCCATTATGTTGTCGGGCGAGCAAGCGTTAGGTTTGAGTGGGGGCCATCTTGTCTACATAGACAAATCGTTCTCTGGTTTTCTTAATGCATCCTAGCTAACAAAAAACAGCGTTTCGCTAACATTCCCACTAAGTTCAAAATGTTTTTTAAATGATAAATTGAACACTCCATTTGATCATTTTTCAAACATTATAGGAATCTCTGAACATTCCGAAAACAAGTAACATTTAAAAAAAAACTTTAGATGTACTAAAACGTGTCAGAAAAAGAATATTCCATATGTATCATGTTTTGCTTTGTGCTAACGTTTTGAGAACTAGGGTTGGGTATCGAGAATCGAGTATCGATTGGAACCGAGACTAACTTTTCGTTTTTCCCGAAATCGTTCAAAAGTTAAAATTTCGATTCCTAGTTTCGATATTCACAGTCCGCCGAGCGGAAGAAGAAACCGCTGAACAACACCAACGAAGAAGCGATCCAAAGTGTGGCTTCACTTTTCTAAAAATAACGAAATCTCGGCAAAATGCAAAATTTGTGACAAAAGGAGTATTTTTACAGAAGGATTATTTCCTTCAGAAAGGCCGTTGGTTAGCAAGGTTAGCTAAACTTTTTTTGACCCTGCCTCTTAAAAGAATCGGAATCGAGAATCGTTCAAATTCAAACGATACCCAACCCTACATTATAAAAGGCCAGATAACTTCTGAATAAACGCTAATGGAAGAATGTTTTCTGTTAGCTGGGATATTCCAGGTCTTTCTGCGTTTGTTTTTTCCTATCTTTGATGAAAATAAAACCCTTCTAATCAATTGCAGTTAAATTCTGCTCGTTTCAGAGAAGAGACTTCAACTTGTTCTATGTTTTCTTGTTCATTTGTGTAGGATCCTGCTGGTCGCCGTGGCCATTTTCTCCCTGTACTCAGTCCATTTGCTGCTCAAAACGGCCAATGAAGGAGGTTAGCGTCTCTCTGTGATATACTGTGAGCATGTTTCTATTTTTACCTGCGATAAGTGTGGGTTTTAACTCCATGACTCCCTCCGTCCAGGTTCTCTGGTGTACGAACAGCTGGGGTACAAAGCCTTCGGGATTCCAGGAAAACTGGCAGCGTCCTGCTCAATCACCATGCAGAACTTTGGAGGTATGTCCGATAGTGTAAACATGCAGATAACACTGAGTTTGGTTTAGGTTTTAAGTGTTTTCAAACTCTGTTTAAATCCCAGCCATGGCGAGCTACCTCTACATCGTGAAGTACGAGCTGCCCATCGTCATTAAGGCCTTCTTAGACACCAATGACAAGTAAGATTTCAAAGGCTGATGATGTTGTTGTTGTTGTTGCACTGGAATGTTCTGCTCAGAACAGTGTGAGCGCTTCATTGTACAGCTGTCCGGCCGGGGGGGACTGAACGTCTGTTCAAAGACGTCGATTGAGAGCTTTGTGACAGTGACCTAATACAACAAACACTGACATTTAAGATTCAGACCCCTACGTGGATCCAAAAGGCCCCTGCAAACAAAAACAGAACAGAACTGAAACACCGCAAACACGGCTCACAGAAGGTGTTTTTGAGACAGGATGTTGCAGAACAGCTGCGTGTTACATCCTCAACACTGATATCTATCTTTTGTAATGTGTTTTGCAGCGCGTGGTACACTAATGGAGATTACCTGGTGCTGATAGTCACCGTCAGCATCATACTGCCTCTCTCGCTGCTTAAAAACCTCGGTAAGTAACGGTGAAACTCATGGGTTGTATTTTGCACAAACACAGATGCAACAGTTTTTATAGAATAGGCGCATGGCAAAACTGACATGATACTGTCCATCATTGTCCTAACCCTAATCGAAAGTTTTCAAACCTAGACATCTGTCTAGTAGTTTCATTTCCCATATTTGTTATGTTTACACTCAACAGGGATATAGGCCTGCAACATTCATAAACACAGAAATGATCGTTTTAGCACGTTTTAGGTGTTTTAAAGTGTAAGCGTGTTTAATAAGGTTAGATGTTAGAAACACGCTTACTTTGATATACAGTCTAAAATTCTTGCTATATACTTTGTGCATAATTACATGCAAGCTAACCTTGTAATTACGTGTAGTTATTATTGTACTTGAATGTATAATATAATATAATTAGGGCTGTGCAAAAATGAATCGCGATTAATCGCATCCAAAATAAAAGTATATATTTGTGGTTGCTGTATATAATTATTTTTTTATATATAAATACACACACATGCATGTGTATATATTTAAGAAAATGTGTTATTCATATATAAAATATTTATATTTATTTAATATAGATTATGTATTTTTATATATATATATATACAGAATTTAATGTATACATGCATGCATAGGTATTTATTTATACAAAATAATTATATACAGCACACACAAATATATTATGTAAACAGAGACTTTTATTTTGGATTTTAATTTTTGCACAGCCCTAAATATAATATAAAGTCACCTAAAATTAAATAGGACAATGATATATAATATATTTGACTGTGAGTAAATGTGTGTGTTTTGTGCTGATCCTCAGGTTATCTTGGCTACACTAGTGGTTTTTCCTTGTTGTGCATGGTGTTCTTCGTCATTGTGGTGAGTACTGCGATATTCATCGTAAAATGCTAATGAACACATGCAGATCAGAGCATTGTTAGTCTGATGAGACGTTCCTTCCCGCTTTTGTTCTTCAGGTGATCTACAAGAAGTTCCAGATCCCGTGTCCACTACCTGAGAACTTCATTAACATCACAGTGAACGCCACTCAGCCACAGGTCAACGCCACTGAAGAGGAAGAAGAGTGCTGCAAACCCAAGTACTTCGTCTTTAACTCACAGGTACGGCGTGGATATTTGCATTCGGATATTTGCATTTGAGTGTGTGGGGATCTGACTTTATTGTTTTGTCTTAGACTGTGTATGCGGTGCCCATTTTGACGTTTGCGTTTGTGTGCCACCCGGCTATCCTGCCCATGTACGATGAGCTCAAAGAGTGAGTAACATTTACACTTAAATATATATAATATATAATATTCTTGATGTTGTTTTCGTGCTCCACTAGAACAGGTTTTTCCTCATATTCTCCATTGTTGCGGCTCCTCTCTTCTCAGTAACGCTCTGTTTACTTCCTGTCTCTATGAAGCCCCTCCTTCTGAAAGCACACTGTGCTCTGATTGATTATTATTATTATGTCCCGCCCCTTTCCATAACCGCCAGTTTAACACACTACTAACTCACTCAACCAGGCCCCGCCCATTTATCCTGCGCATTAATTATTATAATGAGAAATAGTGTGACGTGTTTGTTCAGAAACACTGTTATATATAGAGAATCATGCTCAAACAGCAACATTACACACTAAAGAGAAATGAAGATGGAAAACCGCACAATAGGTGCTCTTTAATAAAGCTAGAAGTTGCTTTTTGTGAGTTATAGTAATGGAGAATGAATCATGGAACAAACTAACACTTTCTCGAACTTTCCTTCTGCAGTCGCTCCCGAAAGAAGATGCAGAATGTTGCAAACGTGTCGTTCCTGGGAATGTTTATCATGTATCTGTTGGCGGCACTGTTCGGATACCTGACCTTCAACGGTGAGCAGGACACATCAGAGCCCGACACACACGTTACGACACATTAGCTAGCTAGTCCACACTGGGTTGAGGTGTACAGTGAGGATGTTTGCTTTAAACAGAGGTGTGTTCATTACATGGCTTGGGATTGATCCGGCAAAAGGCCAGCGTTGACCTCTCGAGTGAGAGACGTTCAGCTGGAAGTGTTACGCAACGGAGGGATTTCTCAGACGCAGCCGAGGGAAAATAAACATTTGTTTGATGTTCTGCACAAATCTGACATAATGTTGACACAAGTTCAGCTAGTTTCCAAACCAACATTTAGTGCTTTTATTTATTTTCTATTTTAGAACTTGCTAAAATTACTCAAACTTGTATATTTTTAAAACAAATCAAAATCTAAAACCAAATACACCACAAAATTACTCAAATTAAATCATTTATTAAAGCTTTTATTTGTAAAAAAAAAAATAATTAAAATTAATACAAATATATTTAAAAAAGGCTCAAAATTATACAAATAAAATTATATTTTAAAAAGTAAATTAAATTTAAACAAAAACATTTGGTTACTTTATTTATGTTTTGTTTTAGAACTTTAAAATGTCTCAAAGTAAAACTGATTAAAAATTAATATACATCATTTAAAAAAAAATAACTAAAGAAATTAGTTTTAATTAGTTTTACCAACTAAAATGAAAATGGAAAATATAAAAAAGCTTCTTTTATTTCAGTTAGGTGCCTAATTTCTCAATTTCATTTAGAGCTTTTATTTTTTATTTGCAGTTTAAAATTAATTGACAAAACAAGGCCCAAAACACAACAAAATGACCGAAACAAGACCTGTAAATCTAATCCTAAAACAGAGATGATGTGTTTTGTGTCTGACAGAGGCCGTCGAACCCGAGCTTCTGCACACTTACTCAAAGGTCTACAGTTTCGACGTGGTGCTTCTGATCGTGCGCTTCGCCGTCCTGACCGCCGTGACGCTCACCGTGCCCGTGGTTCTCTTCCCAGTGAGTATCCCACACATTCACAGGTCCTGACACACACACACACACACACACGTGCTGACGTAAGGTGTGTTCTCTGCTTCAGATCCGCACCTCAGTCAACCAGCTGCTCGGAGCCTCCAAAGACTTCAGCTGGCCTCGCCACATCGGCATCACCGTCGGCCTGCTCGTGTGCGTCAACATCCTCGTCATCTTCGTGCCCACCATCAGGGACATCTTCGGCTTCATCGGTAAGGACCACCGGATGTCATGTGTCATTTTTGTATCATTATATTTTTGTATAAGTTTTAGTCCCTTTGTTGCACACACAAACACATTGGGTCTCATTCAGGAAACACAAGCAGAACAAATTTGTGTGTAAATCGTGTTCTGGCGTAAATTTTCGGATTCATTAAAATGTTCGTATTTTCCGAATGTTAGCTGGTACGCAAGAAATCTACACCTGCTCCCAGCCCGACATCCGAGCGCTTTGCTCATTAATAAGACTGCATTTCACCTTTATCGGGTACATATTTAAACAGCATTTTCGAAAAAATATTTTATATAGTAATTACATACGGTTTTTCTTTTTACTTCTATTATGAGAGCCAGTAATAGCAGATCTGCTGATCCTTCTCCAGTTTGAATACGATTTTTCCGAAGTGAACTAATTCGTTTTTGGTCGAACCATTTTCCTCTCACTTTTGGGACTGTTTGATTGACAGAAGAAACTCCATTAACTGCATCTGCTTCCTTTTTTTAGGACCTGAAAGGCCACTATGTACGCTTGAAAATAAAATGTGGCGTTTCGAATGAACTTCAATTTCTGCATCCGAGAAATCTTTCTTTTTCATTCGCATTCATGTTATTATATGCATATAGACGTCAGACGGATATAATGGGCGGGATTTATGGTAATTGAGCATCCCATTTACGACTGGTTGGGAATTCATTAACACACACACACACATTTCACTATCACATCTGACGTTTACGATGCATTTGCGAATCAGGAGACGGGTCTCTTTCGTTTCGCAAATCACTCTCATATTTCTACGAATGTTTCATGAATGAGACCCATTGTGTGTAAAAGTTTTGACTTTGATACGATTTGAATTAAATATGAAATTCTGAAATAGGTAAACTTTTAGTTTCTTTTAATGTTTAACTTTTTAAATACATTTTTATTTCCATTTTAGTACAAAACTGAGTGCCAACTATCTGAAATAAGTTTACTCAGTAGTACCTCAACTTAAAATACAACTTCATTTTAGTGCTTCAACTTAAAAGTTATAAACGTTGCCTTGTCAACTATCTAAAATGAGTTATTAAATGATGTTGTGTGTGTCTGCAGGGGCGTCCGCTGCGGCGATGCTGATCTTCATCCTCCCTTCAGCCTTCTACATCCGACTGGTGGAGAAGGAGTCCATGAGATCAGTGCAGAAGATCGGGGTAAGAGACTTGTGTGTGTGTGTGTGTGTCTCATGTCAACGTCTATAGCACAACACCAGTTGACCAGTGTGCTTTACATCAACACAAGAGGCAATAAACACACACAAGCAAAAAAAAATGCAATATATTTAATATGCGTGAGTGTTTAGCGTAGATTTCCGATACTGAAAGGTACCGCTTTCTCATCCAGGCGTTGCTGTTCCTCATCATGGGAGTCGTGGTGATGATCTGCAGCATGACTTTGATCGTCCTGGACTGGATCCACAACGCAGGCTCTTCAGACGACCACGCCGACGGCCACTAGTGGGCGTGTCCTAACGCTAATTGACATGCAGAAGGGGCGGGGCCTCTCCGCTGACCTGCAACTGAGAACTAGAAGAAGCTGCTCTAATATCAGCGCAGAGCAAAACACAAACATCCCATTCTGAGAGAATGTCCTGAACTTTGTACAGTATCCTGTTAGGCCACACAGATGGTGATCCACTCGTATTGTTGCGCTTCTTTTTCCGTTTTTTTGTCGATTTGCATTTCCTATTGTGTTAAGTTTCTGCGGTACGTCAGGTTTAGTACTCGCAAACCAAAACCAGTCAGCGAACGGAGACGCGTGTTGTGTTCGACGTCCGTTTGTACCTTTGCCAAAAATATCGGTGTTTGTATGTGGAAAAGCACTTAAACTGTTGTTTTTGCTTTAAACGCATTTGTCACGATGCCATTGATACTGTAACACTTGAGTCACCTTTACCTGTCGTGTAGATCTACTCATGAACAATTATTGATCGCTAGGTGGTTGTGGAACGGCTGTATGGATTTACCGTAACTTATTTAAACCCAGACGACAGCGAAGGGTGAAACTACACGATCTACACTGCGAAACGCGACGCTCTTCCTCAGTGTTTCTGTCTTGTTTTACAGTACAAACATCTCAACGTTCTTAGATCAAGACGCATTTACTGATATTCAGAGCTTCAGATAGTCTCTTGTTTACTGAAAATGATTGATTTGCATCAATATCTGCCAGTGAGGTCAGAAAAATAATTCTTTTCTGACCCTTCTGGGTGATATTTGTTCTTGTTTTAAGCACAAACTCACTTCATTTTGACATATTTTCCATTACATAAAGCCATGGAAAATCGTGTCGTTTTGCTTCTCCGCTAAATGTTTATCGAAACGTTCTCAAGACAAAAATACTGATTAAAATATATATTTTTTGCAGTGTAACGGTCAACTATTCATCATCGCACGTTCTCTGAAATCACTGTTCAACTGACGTCACATCAAAATGATGTTTGCGATAGTCGAATAACTATTTAACCACTGTTTTAGACTTTAGTGGGATATTCTAAACACTTTTTTAATAATCTGAAGGTTACGACAATAATAGCCAATAATAAAGTTGAATGTCCTGTTTTAGGGCACATAACAGACGTAGAATGAGCCGCTAAAGTGTTTCACGTTGACTTTAAAGCGACTAAACACAGAATCGAATGTCTGAAGGTGGTTGGCGAGGGGAAATGAGGCCGTTCGTTTGTAACTTGACTTGCCATTTCAGTGTTTGCCATCGGCAGCTTGAACGAGAGACAGACAGACGGGGAGCGTGTGTCGTCCACTGATCAGCCGTTATTAGTGTGATGATCTGATATGTCTCACACACACACACACACACCTCACCGTGCTTCCAACTATTCAAACCTCATGTGTCATCCAACCTGATACTCTCTAGCCGTTATTTATGGATAAAACATCAGTGTAATTTTATCTGTTTTACTATATTTATATATATATTGTATATATGTGTATATACCAAAAAAATTAACTGTATATATGCTTTCAATTTTTTTTTTCCTTCTTCTTTTGTTAAAATTTTGCTCAACAAGTGTGAAATATGAAAATGGCTTTAGATGTCCCTCGGTGTGTGTCGGGGCCCTCTTCATCTGGCTGTGAATGTCAAACCGAGCTCAAGATTCGGCTTGTTGTCGGCCCCGACACACACACACACACTCACACTTACACACACTCACGTACCTTTTACATCACTACTAAATGCTGTAGTCGAAGCCGAGAGGGGTGAAGCGCTCCTCATGTACAAGAGGCCATTCCTGCGAATGATACGCTCTTGTTTCAATGAAACACTGTATATCATGTAATTAATGTCTATTAAAGGTTGAAAATAAGCCAGTCGTGTCAGTGATTTATTTTTTATACAATTTACGGTTATTTTTAATAAATATATCTTTGATAATTATATCTTTTGTCTGTGTTGTTAACACATAATGAGAGTAAAAAGAAACCTAAATATGTATATTATGTTTTCATAATTTGTATATGATAAAATGTATTAATTTGAAAGGGATAAACTCAAGTCTAAACCATCAAAAGTGTAACACACACACACAGGGAGAGAGATGAAATGATGATCCAGAACATGTTAAACAAAAAATAAAAATCTAAATTGTGACAGAAAGTTGTTTTTGATCGTCTCTAAATAAATACATATCCAAATGTTGTACTTGTACCAGGTCAGTTATGGTTGTTAATTATATTGTTCAATAAAAAAGAAAGAACGCTTAAACAAAATCAATATATGCAGAAGTTAAATAGATAACATTAGTAAACGAGAAGTTATATTTAATGGGTAACTTCTCGTTTCAACGCTGCGGGCAAACCCGTTCGAGATATCAAGAATCCGCTCGCAATTTAACATCCTCGATGTCATGCTGACTGAGTTTAGATGAATTGGTTAGGGGAAGTATATCAAATATAAATCTATATTCGAATATAAGGATAGTGGAAGAGGTTATTATTTTGTGAGATGAGACTGAGCGAGATCTCCAGTTGAGATGGACGGTGTCTCCCTCTGCTGGGCAGTTTTTGTACTGCATGAACGTTGTTCCGTTACATAACCGAAATCGTTAATTTGACAATTAATAACGTTTTGATATACAGTTTATATTATAAAGTGTAATCACTCAATCCTTTGAACATAAAGACTTAAAATCAGTAATCACATTTACTCTTTGGTCACCAGTCACACGACGGACACGCGCTTCGAGGTCAACGGAAAATAATTCGGTGGAAAGAAACTGTATCCTCATAGAGGAAGGACGTCTCTGATTGGTCAGATTTAGTCATTTATGTTTAGGGACGTACCCCTGACTGAAATTGTAATTCTTGAAATTCAAAAAAATAATAAAAAATAAATAAATAAAAAATGTTTAGGGACCAATCTGCTTTATGACATAAAACGTCGAAATTACCACATAATAAAGTCATAAATATGAGATTAAAAAGTCATGTTCATTTCATGATTTCGACTTTTTATGTTATGATTTAGTAGGCTGTCATAATTTCGATTTAGTGTCATTGTTTTTATTTGAATCTACTAAGTATTTTTAACTCATAATTAGTATGTTACAATTATGACTTTTAAGGTCATAATTCCAACTTTTAATCTCATAAATATGATTTAGAATAAAAAAAAATCGACCTTTATGCCATTATTATGATTTACAAGAGCACATTTTTTTCTTATTGGTCGGAAATAGGCTTCCACAATTTTCTTTCATTGTTTTGTGACGTATTTTAATTATATTTTTGTACTGAATACGTTTTTAAAGGACTTTTAATTCAATTTTACTTCTGCCAGAGCTTCGGGAGCTTCTGCCCCTGCGTGATGACGCAGCGAGTCTCCCATCATGCCCCGTAGCAGCGCCCCACAGCGGTGAAGAGGAGGAACTGCAGCCTCTGACCCACATGTGGCTGGGCGCCTTTAAATCTATCGCAATTACGAGCGCAAGTGCTCATGAAAGTGCCAGAAAAGTGTATGTTTTTGTACTAAGGAGCGTTCTGCGTGCTAGTATATGACCTGAAGTCCGTGGAGCGACGTGCGCGGAGGTGAGTGCGCGCTAATGACAGCAGATGCTAACACAGCTAGCCGCGTCACACTGATAAACAAGAGTCTGAACTTATAAACAGGACATGTAAACATCTCTGTGTGTGTCTAGGTGTGTTATTCTTACGAATTATTAATATGAGACGGATTTGAAAGAGTATAAAACGCTCTAAAGGCCTCTGTTATGTCTAAAGACGGATAATGAACTACTCAAACTTCAGCTGTGCTGAGACAGAGCGAGAGAGAGTAAATAAACAGAGCAAATAAAGACACAGTGACAGAGTTACGCACTCGTTATATCCATGTTAATGTATTTGAATTGTTCTTTATTATGTTTCTTCTTGCATGTGGTGGTACAGTAAATCAGGGCTCAGAGCTGCTGTGACCCGGAGCCAAAGATGCAAGAGGGGCCAGGAAAGGGTGAGTGTGTCTGTCTTCATGCACATCGACTTCACACACACATTAAAGTGAACAAGGCTCATAGGACTGAGTAGTTGAATTTGACTGTTATGCATCGCATGTTTTACTGTATAATTATGTGGTTACATTTTGTCAAAGCTCTTTAATAAAACTTATTGTGATTTTCAGAGGGCAGTTTGGAGGATGAGGAGGAGCAGCGGTGCCCGATCTGTCTGAACCGTCCCAGACGTACGGATCGAGCCGTACCCGACTGTTGCAGACACGTCTACTGTTCAGCCTGTATCCTCCGCTGGGCTCAGGTCAGCTGACACCGATCAAAACACTTCCACATTCTATCTATCTATCTATCTATAAACACACAAATACAATTTTTGAACTAACAGTATCTAACACTACTGGTCAAAAGTTTGGGTTTTTGTAATGTTTTCTCAGCAAGGCATTTATTTGATAATTAAATGCGGTAAAAACAGTAAAATGAAGCTGTTTTCTATGTCAATATTGTATACAATATATTTAATATACAATACATTGTAAATTATATATTGTAAAATGTGATTAAAGCTGAATTTTCAGCATCATCATTACTCCACTGCCACGTTCCTTCAGAAATCATTGATGCTCAAGAAACATTTCTGATTACTGTGATAACATTAAAAAGATCGTTTTCTAAGTATGAAGATAGAAATACTTTTATTTTAGCAAGGACACATTAAACAGTAAAAACGTATAATTTTACAAAAGCTTTCTGTTTTAAATAAATGCTGTTCTTTTAAACTTTTTTCATCTAAGAGTCCTTAAAATGAATCCCAATTTTATTTATTATACTGTGAAAAATTAGTTACAAAATTTTCTCATTATATAGTACCTTACTGTTAGATGCTTTAATTATTTTTGTATTTATTTATTCACTCATGGAGGCTTACTTACTTGCATCACACATTTTTTGTATTTTATTTATTTTAATCGAATTTTATATTTGTAATATATTTTTTTTAAATTTACATTTATTCATTTAGCTGACACTTTTTATCCAAAGCGACTTACAATTGCTATATATGTCAGAGGTCGCTCGCTAGGGGTTAAGTGTCTTGCTCAGGGACACATTGGTGTCTCACAGTGGATTCGAACCCGGGTCTCTCACACCAAAGGCATGTGTCTTACCCCGTATGATCCAGTAAACGCAGCCTTTGTGAGCATAAGCCACTTTCTTGCAGTCAGAAATCCAAACGTTTGACCAGTATGTGTGTGTTTATATGTAATCTGCATACTGTAATGTGTGATGTTGTGTGTCGGGCCACAGATGGTTCAGTCCTGCCCGGTGGACCGCAGACCCTTCAGCGTGATCTTCCTGCAGGGCTCGTCGCAGCAGTGCATCAAGGTCAGACGTCCTCCTGATGTCCTGTGTGTCCCCGTAAGACTCCAGATCAGACTCAGACGAGCTTCTCCTCTGTGTTTCAGATTCCCGTGAAGGCGCTCAGCCTGCCAGAGCTGAACTCGTGCACCAGTCCGGACGGTCTACGCATGCGTCGTGTCTGTGTGTAAGTGCCGAGTTTGTTCATTTTGCTGATCATTTGTGATCATGGGCCACAAAACCAGCTTTATACATCATCTGAGAGCTGAGTAAATAGGCTAAGCTTTCCAGTGATGTATGATAGGAGATGTATTTGAAAATCTGGAATCAAAAAAATTTAAACATTGTTGTCCAATTATGTTCACGATTTTGCTGGATTTTTTTATATGTATATTTACGGATGGAAATTTACAAAATAGTTTCGTGGAACGTGATCTTAATATCCTAAGGATTTTTGGCATTAAAGAAAAATCCATAATTTTGACCTAGGCAGTGTATTGTTGGCTATTGCCACAAACACACCCGTCTGACTCGTGGTCAAGGGTCACGTTTAATAGTTAATGGTGTCGTTAACAGGGCGGAGACAGGAACTCTGGAGAGAACGCAAGATGAAAGAGCTAATGCCAAACAGAAATGCCCCAGAAAAGGTATGTGCTTATATATCGATTCATCGTCAATATCTTGTTCATCAGTTGCTTATTTCTGCTACAATACAATATATACTTTTTTTTTTTTATAGCACATTTAAAACAACTGCCATTGATCAAAGTATAATTAATACAACACATTTCTGTTGATTAAACATAAACTGGTTGTAGAATACATTAATGCATTATTGTGAATTAACATTAATATAAATGTCAATGTGGAATCTTAAATAATTGGTATGTGTAATGCATGTTGTGCACATATATGCACATATATTTACCCGTATTTCCATCGTAAATGTTTTATCCAGTAATGAAACAAGAGGAGTCATTGAATCATTCACTCACAGAGTTTTACATTTTTTTAATTCAAGTGAATTAAAGGTTCTGCAGCAATTAACCTTTTTGTCAGAACTTCTAGTAAATTACATGTTTATTCATCTCTATCCTAAACATGATTCTCAATTTATCCAGAATCGTGCAGCTGTGGTTTGAGGTGTAAGAGCTTTTCACACAGATTGGTTACGCTCTATCTATATAACAGAACTGATAAACGTTTAGCGAATCAAGAGCTTTCCAAAATAAATGTCTTGTTTGATTCCCGTCAGGTGACTCGGATGCATCTGTGGAGGTAAACCGAAAGGTTAGTATTGCACTGTTGTGTTCCTCTTTTGTGTAAGCAGTGTGTTAAGCAGTGTTTATGTGTGCAGGTGAGTGGAGACTCATGCCAGTCTCTTCTGCTCACTCGCCATTTTCACTCGTCACTGCCAAGCCAACGGGGAGCCACGCTCGGCACGCTGACACAGATCATGTAAGTGAACATCACGTGTCTTTCTGTTTCTGTGTTGACTGGATAGTGTCTCTTAAATTGACCCTTAAGCATGAAAAGCTCTGCAAAGTATCCTCAATATGAGGATCAGTGTTTCTGAACTCCTGAAACGCCTCCATTGTAGTCTTGAGTTTCTTCCGGGAACACGTCACAATATTCCTCATTATAATAATTCATACGCAGTCTTTTAATAAAGGAAAAGAGGCTCGTAGGAGAATACGTGGGTGATTCTCACGAAATCTTGGTTTTAAAAATTTCAAACATGAAAATTAAAAAATGCTTGAATTGACAAAAAAACAAATCAGACATTAGAAACAAAGTCTGGAGAATTTGTGAATATTAATTTAAAAACATTTACTTACAATTTAAGACCTTTTTGAGCATAATTTCCAAAACAAGTCCTAAAAAATCTCATTACCGCAACAGTGTGAAAACATCAACACTGTTAGAAAATAAAATAAAATTTCGCATTTTTAAAAACGGATTATTAACAGTCATGCACAGTTACTTAAAAATCTGAAATAATATTTATTTTTAAATTAGTATTATTTAAATGTTTTGTTTAATTTATCTCATTACCGCAACACCTTCCACAATTTACAACCTTTTTTTAAATATATTTTAATGAAACCTGACACATTTTCAAAATGATGTGACAAACCTGAAAGAACATAATGTGTAGATACTGTACATGCATTTAAAATCAAACTACAAATTTTATATTAATTAAATTAAGATTTAACAATCATCTGTTGCGGTAATGAAACTTAGGTTTTGGAAATGAGGTTGATTATTTCGGTAATGATAATAGGTTTACTATGTCTAGATTTAATGTAGAAAAATGTATAATATATGCAAAATCATGGATTCAATTTCAAATCTGTTTTATTTTGTAGTGCTTCAATACATAACATTGGCAACAACAACAAACAAAAAAAATACAAAAAAATACAAAAATTCGTAAAAAAAAAATTATTCGTAAAATCTCTTTATTCTTCAACCTCTTCATTACAATGCCTACTGTTGGAAACATTTGTCAATGTATACACCTGGCTGCACAGAATAGATAAAATATTGCCAAAAAACATAAAAAGTTAGTTTTTACAGAATCTGTCATTTAACGAATGTAGAGGGAATAGTATAGCTGTTCTTAAATATGGAGAAACATGAAATAACATCCAAACATCCACTACATAACATGAGCTTTGGAATTACAATCACTTTTTTTTAGGGCTGTGCAAAAGTTAATTGCGATTAATCGCATCCAAAATAAAAGTCTGTGTTTACATATATATTTGTGTGTGCTGTATATAATTATTTTGTATATATAAATACACACACATGCATGTATATGTTTAAGAGAATGTGTTATTCCTATATAAAATATTTATATTTATATAATATAGATTATGTATTTATATATATATACAGAATTTAAGAGCAAATAATTCTTAAATATGTGCATGCATGCATAGGTATTTATATATACAAAATAATTATATACAGCACACACTAATATATTATGTAAAACAGACTTTTATTTTGGATGCGATTAATCGCAATTAACTTTTGCACAGCCCTACTTTTTTTGGTTTGGTAGGCTAATTGGATAAATTGTCTAATTCTTAGGATAAGGAGAAAAGGAAAAGCAAAATCATTGCATACATGTAATTGTGCCATGTACTCTATGTTTGACCTCAAGGATTAGACAGGAAGTCGTAGAGGCAAAATGTGTGTTATGCTGTGCATAAATGAATAAAGTCAGACTCTCTTTAAGAGGGGATTGGTGTGTCAACACAGTTCAATTGCTACAGAACAATAAAAAAAATGTAATACATTAAACAGGAATCAACATGTGCCTAAAAACATGAACATTTAACATGGCTCTGAAAAATAGCTGTGGCGTAAGTAGGATGCAACTTGCTACCCTCTTTTCACAGACCTTTAGTTTTGTACTTTTCCCAGATCTCAGGCAACACACAGAAGTGTCGAGCTGAGGATGTTGCAGGTTGAGGCTCTGGAATAATGGCTTTTATGTCATCAAAGTAGTACCAGACTTTTTCTCCCTCATATTTTATGGACGGAACGTAGAATTTGTTTGGTCCAGCACAACTCATTGTGTCCACCTCATATTGACCATCTACAATCTAGATGGTAAAAATAAATAAAAAGGATTTAAAAAGGATGTTTCATCCTTTCAACAAAACCACATACCACCAAATATGTCTTTATACCTGTGTGATTGTGCCAGGGAACAGTTCTCCATCATACTGTACAAGGACCCACTTTCCTACTTCCAGAACAGACTCTGCATTCTCGCTTTCTGGGTCCACATTGTTTCGGAAGTCAAACTCTTTTGGACTGAAACAGCCACAGGCCAATTCACAAAAGCAGGACACTTCTCTGGTGTTGATAAGGCCTGGTTTTGTTGATGTTAGCTTAAGGAGAAAAGACTAATTTTAGATGGATTAAAACTCAGATGTTACATAGACATACTAATATCAAATGACAATGTGTATGTTTAACATATATTTTAAACTTAAACATCTCTCTTTTAGAATTTGCAGATTACCTCAATTAAGCCAAATAACTTTCTTTTTAGTTGCATCCATGCATTAATTCCATTTCAGTACTCAGTTTACTTTAGTTCTCCTATTTACAGTATTAAGGATATTTCATCCAGCAACCCAACATAAAAATATATATTTTTCTCTTTTTAAGAATGATATGAAGCCTTTAGCCTGTTTGAATTTTGTTTGAAAATGTTGTTCAATATGTTTACTCACCTGATGAACTCTCATTGTCCCAGGTACTGTCTTTAGATCTGGTAGTACTAACTCAGCACTTTTTTTTACATCTTCCTCCGTTATCTTAAAGAGCCTTACAGATGAATTCAGGTTTAGCTGCTCAAAAAGAGTATCAGCATCTGGTATGCTGGTACCATAGGACACAATTCTGTCAGCCAGGTTTTTCAAGGCACCACCCACTCCATCAGGAGCACCCTTTCCATGGGACGCCTCTGTGAAATTCCATGTCACATGTTTAAATCCTCGCATAAATGGCACTGTCGAAGCTAAATAAAAGTTTGTTTTGTTCCGGTACTGAGATGTGGGCCCATCTGAAATGAAGTGGATGTTCCTTGCATTTGGATGTTCCTCTCGTATGCTCCTCAGTACCGGGTCAAGGTGAGCCCATGTTGCTATGGCATTGTGCTGAAGACAGGCTGAAAGTGATGCAAAGGACTGCACTTTCTCCCCACTGAGATAAATAACTCCAGTATGGAGGGTTACCTGCTGGTTGCCACCTCCAAAGTGAGTTTCTTTTATTTCTCTGGTATATTTACAAGCGTAGTTCTCACTGTAGTCGATATGAACTACTACGTCATTCTGGCTAAGGGACTCTCTCAATTTTCTTATTCTTTCATACTGATGCTTGATATTGTAGATGTGTCTTGAGAAGTTAGAGAGGTGGTCCTGTGTCAGTTCTACAAGCTTTTCGATGGAGGTATGTCTCTTCTCAAGAAAAACATTCCTCACTTCCTTCTCTTCAGTGGACCCATCTGCACCTCTTCTTGGTACAGATTTTGTAACCCACTCCTCCCATATTATGATGTTCCCTTTCAGTGAAGGATCCAGTGTTGTGGGAATTTTCTTATACTTGCAATTGCTGCATGTCCTGTACATGCAGGACATGTCATTGTCACTACACACACTTGCCTGCACAATGTCATTTGGAGAAGATGTGGCTATTAATCCTAGCTGGTGCAGCTTTTTTATCTTCAGGCCAAAATTTTCATGTGTTTTACACGCACATGTTTCTCTGTCTTTGACTCTTCGGTGGACAATCCAAAATGGCTTAAGTTTACAGAACTGAGACATGGAAAGTTTGTGCCTGGGATTCTCGGACAAAAATCGTCTATGAAGATTTTCCATTTTGTCTGTCAAGGCTCTCTTGCGGAATATCTGTCCTTTTTTCCGAATTTCACCGGATTTGCCATTTATTACAGTTGATACTTCGTCTTTGTGAAAGAAGTGACTAACAATTCTGCGCATGAATCTTCTCTGGCTGTTGGGTAATATTTCCTGGTGACCTCTCTTTCTAGTCTTTTTATGGACCTCTCTGCCTTCCATGTTCACAAGTACCGGCTTTTTCTCCCTCTTCTCAAGTCTTCTCAGTCTTCTCTTTAGGTTTACAATTTCTTTAGTTCTGTCCAGAAGCTTCTTTTCTGTGTGGCGCAACTTTACACCCAATTTTGATAGTATTTTTTTTCTTCTCTTCGATCTGGGTGATTCTTCTGGGGTAGATGTATTTATTTGTCTTGGTGTCTGTATAGAAATCTCATTTTTTTTAGGAGTTGAGCTGATGGAATTACACTGTTAACAAATCACAAGTTGACAATTCAAAAGACAGCTTTAAATTTTTTGAGAATAGTGTATGCTTTGTAATTACAACTAAGTAGAATTATTCAGTTGCATTAACATTATATAAAAAAATATGTTTCACATACATCAGTCAACCTTCGAAATAGAATTTATTTGACAAAATTGGAAATTGTTCTTTTTTTTTTTACTTGGGACATTTACCTGCTGAGACAAGTAAGGCTGTTCTTCTGAGGCGGCTTCTTGAAGATTGTCTTGAACTTCATTTGCTTCTTGAATTAGCTGAAGTGAATCATCTTCCTCACTAGATGGTGTTGTGTCTAGTACAGCTTTAAGCTGTTTCTTTCTTTTATAATAACACTTTGAGTTCTCCCGCCATTGTCTTTTTTTCTTTTCATGTTGCTTTTTAGTCAGTTCTTCAGTTTTCTTTATTTTGCCGGTTTGTTTTCGTTTTTGATATCTGGAAGCGGAAAGCAAGACATTAAATAAGCAAGTCTCACAACATGGGGAAGAAAAATAACTTTTATGTACACATCATCCTACACTATACTTAATGCTTACTGTGTGTGTGTGTGTGTGTGTGTGTGTCTATAGGGCCCAAACTTGTAGGGTGGAGCTTAATTTCTTTGTACTGAATTTACAAATAATAAAAAAACAACAACAACAATAATAAAAAAAAAAAAATTAAACAGAAGCACAAATAAATACAATAGAATGAAGATACAACTGAAATAAAGAGTCCTTTAAGTTTTTCAGGTAGATCTAACAGAAGTTTATCATTTACCATCTAACTATAATTTACCATCTAACTATAATTAAATTAAAATAATATAATTAATAATAATATATATAATAATAATATAATTAAAAGTTTTTATTAAATGTTGTATTTATATAAATGACAGAATGCTGCAGATTTATTTATTTATATAGCCATGTTATACTGCCCTACAAAGGCAAAGCGCAGTAACTACACATTTGGTCAGAAATTAGTTGTAATGGGCTTTATGACATGTGTTCTATCTTGTGAAAAAATATCTGGGTTAAATTATGTCCCGTTTCGGAGCTGCATTACCACATAATCTACGTAACATGTTTGACTGGCTGGTTTAAAAACTTTAAAGGGCTTTTTCTCTGTTTCTTTGTTTGCGTAGTTACTGCACTTTGCCTTTGTAGGGCAGTATAGTAGTGGCTAAAAGGCTGTGTGTTTGTGTGTGTGTGTGTGTGTGCGTGCGTGCTCATGTACATTTCCTAACACTGTAGAGGGTTTATTGCTGATTACACTATCAAAATCTCCAAACCTAACCTCTCTCTCTCCTTCCTTCGGTACTCCTCGAGCAGTTCTGGGTTGCTGTATAATTTTTCTCTGAACTTTTTCAACCTGGCCTTAGCTAAATCTTTTTTTTTCTCACTTGCTGACTGCCTACAATGAAACAAATCATGAAGCAAAACAACCAACTGTTAGAAAAATATTTAAATTCATAAGGTATATTTAAAAGTAACACAAAATTATTGAATTCTCATTTCCGAAACAGAAGTTCTCTCCACCGCAACTGGTCTTAAATGGTTGCGGTGTATGAGAATGGTGTTTCGGAGGATGAGGTGCCTTGGTATGTTTTGCTAACAATAGAGAATCCATGATGACTTTGCTAATCTTTTACTCAGTGTATATAATTAGACATTAATGAAGTACAATTTTATAAAAAATTGTAAATCTAACAATTTTTTAAATGTAGAAAACTACTTGTTTCGGTAATGAGAATCAAAATGTTGTGTACCCATTCTGACAAGTGAATATTTTACATTTAATTGGAGAAATATAAAGAGGTCTTCTTACCTGGTAGCCATCTTGAGGGAACTGGCCCATGTGCTTCTTCATTCAAAATCAAACTTTATTTAAATCCTGAATGTGCGTTTTAACAGTCCTCAAAAATGTTTCGGAGGATGAGAACCGCAGTCATGGACGCATCATTTTCCTACTTTTTTACATTATTATTATACATGAATATTCAGTAAATTATTTTTCTGTCATCTGAAATAATCTAGTTTGAAATAATCTAGTCTGCTTTTTCTGTTTTTTTTATTTTAATTTGTTTAAATTACAACATAACATACATTCAATTTAGTTGGACGCATTTCGGTAATGAGAATTTTCACAGAAAATGCATTAAAATAGAAAATAAAATTATCCCCATGATGAAATTGCACATTGTGCAAGGTAGAGATCAGTATTGTCTTTATTGTGATGTTTTTTTATATTACCAAATAACAAGGTTAATATTTAAAATCCTTGGTGCCGTGGTGTTTTAATGGTTTCGTGAGAATCACCCACATATACGCTATTTTCCAGACTATAAGTCGATAAAATTCGTCATGAAGAGGAAAAAAAACATATAAGTCGCATTTATTTAGAAATTTTATGGCACAAACAGACCAAGAACAGACATTTAATCTGGAAAGGCAAGTTATTCAACTACACAATAGCACACTGAGCAACAGGCTGAAGAGGTGAAACAGTCATTCAGCTCCACAGTAGCATGAAGAACATAAACCTGACAGGCTGAATAGGCTAAAATAACATAAACCAGCGAGTCCAACTAGCAAGTTCACCGAGCCACATCTCTGAATCCATTGAGTTCTTCATCTCGGTGTCGCGTCTGAACAACTAGAGCGCCCTCTCGCTGGACTGTTTTCTCTTGGTTCATCTCAGTCTGAATTAATTTTGTCATACAGTGATGTGAGTAAGTTTGGACACCCATGCTAAAGTTGCCTAAAAAGAGGAATAAAAAATCATCTTTTGGATATTAATCTTAATGCCTTAATTAGAAAAATGAGGAAAACTCCAACCTTTAAGGACACCAATTTTCTTTGTGAATGAATAATGTGTCGTAAATAAATAAATGTTTTTCCTTAAAATACAGGGTGCATAAGTCAGGACAATTCCCATAGAGTCAGGCAGATTTTTATGTTTAAAAGCCAGTTATTTCATGGATCCAGGATAATATGCATCCTGATAAAGTTCCCTTGGCCTTTGGGATTAAAATATCCCCACATCATCACACACCTTCACCATGCCTAGGGTACTTTCCATAAGATCATCTTTCAATGCAAATCAAACCAGCTATTAGGCTAACTGAAGTAAAAGCATGCCAATCTCTAGGTGTGGTGGAAGGTGTGTGATGATGTGGGGATATTTTAATCCCAAAGGCCAAGGGAACTTTATCAGGATGCATATTATCCTGGATCCATGAAATAACCGGCTTTTAAACATAAAAATCTGCCGGACTCTATGGGAATTGTCCTGACTTATGCACCCTGTATTTAAGGAAAAACATTTATTTATTTATGATACATTATTCATTTACAAAGAAAATTGGTGTCCTTAAAGGTTGGAGTTTTCCTCATTTTTCTAATTAAGGCATTAAGATCAACATCGAAAAGATGATTTTTTATTCCTCTTTTTTAGGCAACTTTAGCATGGGTGTCCAAACTTATTCGCATCCCTGTATAAGTCACACCTGACCCAGCCAAACTATGAAAAAAGTGTGATTTTGAAAAACAGTGAACATTCAATGAGGAAAACCTGTTATAGTAGAGACTGGAAACATCAAGACTGTGTAAAAGGTTAAAGTGTTTTGTTTGTCTTGTGTGTCTTGCGCTGTAGGGCGGGATCTGTTGATGTTTGCGAGGAGGGGCCGGACGGCGTTCAGTGGAGGAGATTAGAGAGAAAACGCAGATGGCTTTCTGCCTCTGTACCTGTCCTCTCTACAGGTGTGCCCAGGTGAGAAGCGGTCTGATGAGCAGTGCACTCAAACACTGTCAAACGGCCTGTTCGAATCTCGTTGCACGCATGACGTTAAGATGATCTCTTCCTGTTTACTAGGGTAGTTCAACTTTATTCTGATTCAGCTTTTGTTATTGAAATTACATACAAGTGCCTATTATAGTACTCAGTCTATGGGTGTGAATGAACATCTGAAATATAATATTTGTACCCTTTATCTGCTATTTCCTTTGTGTGCATGTCTCTTATTTTGGGTTATGAACACTTGTTTATACTTTTAGGGTGTTACTCCACTCACATCTGCTTCTGTCAGCGGTCTCCTCCTCTCTGAATCTGCTGCTTTCTGAACACACGGGTGAGTTCACTTGTTTGTTAGTTGCGTACATGCGTAATAATCTGGTTATTATTTTGAAATGTATTTATTTTTCCTTTCAATTTGACGTACAACTTAGTTTATTTGATTTGCGTTAATTTGCCATTTCATTGTTATCAAATGTCATGTGCCCAGGTGTAGGCTTTTAACCCTCAGGTGCTCTTCGGTCATTTCTGACTGAAAAATTTTCTGTTTTGAATTATTAAAAATCACAGCTTCATCGGAATGTTATGAAACTTGGTGACTTTTATGGCATTGGGTATGTGAATAAAAAAAAAATAATTGAGGTCATGATCTGAGCATGCTAAGTGGTCATAAAAAAAATAGTTACACTTGTGGTCTTCGGTCAAAAATGACCGACCCATAGGAAATGAATGGGAAATTGCCCCAAAAAAAAAAAATTCTCTGAATTTTTGTACGTGCAATCTACAAATCAGCCTCAATTCTAAAAAAAATTACACCGCAGGAAAGGGGTGACACTCTACAACATCTAGAGTGCAAAACAAACAAACCCACCCACCCACACATACATACAAACACACTTTTATAGACATACACACCAATAAATTTTGATTACAAAAAGTATGTTTTGAATTATTAAAAATCACAGCTTCATCGGAGTGTTACGAAACTGAACACACAAAAAAATTGAGGTAATGATCCGAGGATGCTAAGTGGTCTTAAAAAAATAGTCACACTTGTGGTCTTTGGTCAATAATGAATGGGAAATTGACAAAAACACAAAAATTCACAAATTTTTATTTATTTAATTTTTATCCATTTTTTTTTCCATTTTTTTAAAATAAAAAATTGTTTTTGAGATTGTTTCAACTATATGTTCAAATCCACCAAAAAAAAAAAAAGGTTCATAAACAGCTGGGGAATTCACATGCTTCTCCATAGAGAGCTGTACATGCCATCTAGTGGTTACACCATGATTCTACGCCTTTTCTCTATACTATAACCAGATGGTGCTAATTTTCTTCAAAAAATAAATTTTTTTCTGAAGGCCTAGACTCTATATTAAACTAAAATACTGCATTAATAATTTTTTGAAAAAAATAATATATATATAGAAAAATATATATATATATTTTTCCATGTCAAAAATGGACCATAAATATTGCATAAATATTAATAAATTCAATCAAATTGTCTCAAAATACTAAATTACAAAGAATAAATATTATAGAACAAAAGTAAATTGCATTGGTTTTACTGGGATGGAGGAAATTTAATTTTTAGGTGTCCGGTCACTTTTGACCGTGGGTGACTCTGAAACGAAGAGCACCTGAGGGTTAAAGTAATTGGAGCATTTTTAATTACTCGCACTCATGTCTCGCCTCCCTCTGCCATTGTATGCTACCGTGACAAAGCACACGCGCTACAAATGACATCAGAAATGTGTCGGTAAATTATAATCGGTATTGGTCTATAACTGAACCGATACGATTAATTTCAACACCCCTAGTGCTAAATAGTGTTCTTAAAAAATTATTAACACTCTTAAATATCTCAGGTGGGTTATAAAGCGTCCATAATTATAATAGTAAAAGTTTTATTCTATCAAAATGTAAACGTAAATGGTTTTGTGGCTGGGTTTATTTTCAGTTCCTTATATTTCTTCCCTCAGTTATTTTCATTACTTTTAACACTTATTTTATCTCCTTTTTCTTAGTTCCTCATGGCATAGTTTGTGCCGTCACCTGTCCCAAAGGTGAGGAGAGAAAGGGAACCAGGGGTTCTGGGTCAAAGACCTCTGTGAAGCCAGAAACTACCGCGACCAGACGTTCCTCTCGTCACAGTCGCGCTGAGGATTCCTCATCTGCGCAGTCGCAACCGACAGACTCGGACACAACCTCTTCTACGCCACAAACCATAAACGACACTCCTGCTTCTACGAGCAGAGGGCAGCAGGGGAACAACCCGAGGTCTGGAGCCAAGAGGAAAGGACGTGGAAAAAAGAAGATCGTGGAGAGACATGAAGATGAGGAGGTTGGGAATCATGAGGAAGATGAGGAATCTGAGGAACCGAAAACAGACCAGAAAGCAAGTCCTGATCAGATTGATCGCGACCAAGAACAACTGGATACGGAGGACAAGATGGAGGTGGAGAATGAGACGAGTCCTACTGAGGCCAATAACCAGGATGATGAAACGGTAAAAGTAGAAGAAATTGCAACTGAGAGTATGGTTCAAGATGAAGATCAGATACTTTCACGAGACGATAGCGAGAAAGAAGTGGAGATGGATGATTCAGACCAAGTTGAATTGGAGAGTGTTCCACCAATAGTGGAGGACAATTGCCAATCTCGTTCCTCTGCTGAACCGGAAGAGTCTCAATCTGACGTTCAATCACCTCTGCAAGAGGAATCAACAGAGGAACCACCGACAGTAACTCCTGACCAGATTGTGGATGAGAAACTGGAGCTTGACACAGAGGAAGACCAATCCGACAAGCAGGAATCCAGTTGCTCTCCACCTTTCCACCTGAATTCGGAGGCGGATACCACTGAAGACAATTCTGACCAGCAGGAATCGAGTGGCTTTCCAGCTCTCCAAGATACTGTAGATCTGAATTCGGAGGCGGATACCACTGAAGACAAAGCAGGCAAGCAAGAATCCAGTAGCTTTCCAGCTCTCCAAGAGTTTGCGGATCAAAAACCGGAGCCGGATACCACAGAAGACAATGCAGACAAGGAGGAATCGAGAAACTTTCCAGCTCTCCAAGAGATTGCGGATCAAAAACCGGAGCCTGACACCACAGAAGACAAAGCAGGCAAGCAGGAATCCAGTACTTTCCAAGAGGATCAGAGTGCAGGTCCGTCAGCACTTGGAGAGATAGCTATTCCAGAAACTAAGGACACTAATGCAAGTCCTCAGGACAACACTGACCTCATTCCCATGGAGTGCGATTCTCCTGCATCCGAGAGTGCAGCTGAAACAAATCCCACTGCGAACGTGGCTCAGACTGCCGATCAAAAGCCCAAGACTGACGGCTGTAAGGAAGCGAAAGGATCGGACAAGAGGGACCGGGATGGGCGATCCCGCAGGTCTCGCTTTCACTCGCCTACGACCACTTGGTCGCCTGCCAAGGAGTCTAAGAGTGAAGGGTCACGCAGGTCAAGGTCTCGATCACGGGACCGTAGCCACAAGACCCGATCCACATCTCGGAGCCGCGAGCAGCAAGAGGAAGAGCGGGAAGGCCGGCGGAACCGAAGCCGTAGTCGCAGCCGGGAGCGAAGTCACAGGCGACGTAGCCGTTCCCGAAACAGAAACCGAGGCGGACGCCAGAGCCCGTCCCAGGAACGCTCGGATCACGGCGGACACTCTCCTCGCAAGCGGGAGTCTTGGGGAACGGATGGATGGCGGAGCACAGGCGCTGGACGAGGTTTCCGCAATTCAAACTGGAGGAACAACGCGGAAAAACCTGGGAATTCGTCAACGAGAGAGCACGTTTCATCGGACAACGGCAACTTCAACGAGGCGTCGCCTGATCGGAGCAGAAGCGAGAACCCGGACTGGGTTAAAGACAGGGAGAGGCTCTACCCGGACGCTGACGTTCGAGGGCGTGAGCCACGTTTGGGAGATCCGCCTTCTGATTCCTGGTGTCGGGGGGGCTGGAGCGCTGGACGCGGGAGAGGAGGTTCAAACTGGTCGGCCAGCCAGCAGAGCGAGCCAGCTGATAATTGGAGGCAGCGCACCTCTTTCTCAGGGACCGCCAATAACACGGATTCTTACAGCCGCTTCAACGAAAACAGGGCCGGAGGAAAGAGAAAAGAGTGTGATGGTGGCGAGACGGCGATGGATCGGTCGGGGTGGTCGTCGGCGTCGAGCTGGGCCGTGCGGCGAACTCTTCCCGCCGATGTGCAGAACTACTACTCGCGCAGGGACCGAGGCGGCGGAAACAATTCCTGGAGCAGACAAGAGGAGGATCAAGGTGCACCGGGTGTCCCAAAACAAGCAGGTCTGTCTTCATCTTTATACAAATAATGGCTTGTTTTTACCAACACAACACGCGTGTTTTTCACATAGTATTTGTAAGTACGCCAATGCGTAACAATCAGCCGATTTGCTGAATGGAAATGTACTTTCAGTCTCTGATAATAGATGTTGGGCCCTATGAAATCAGCTTTATTTTTTCTGTGTGAATTGATCGGGATTCTGGCTCTCTCAAGTTTGGGTCACATGCTTTAGCTTCTAGTTTCCACTTATTCTATTTTTCCCATTTTAACTTTAGTAATCAGCAAGCATGTCTAAGTTGTTGAAATCATGAAACATCTAACAAAGGTGTAAAATTACATTTTTAGGGCCCTATAAAATCTGTTTTTTTTTTAAATCTGTTTACTCAAATAAATATTTCCCTTTCCCTTCCCTTTTAATGGTTACATTTAAACCGTAGCAATCAAGAGCCAGACCGATATATCGGCAGACCGATATTATCAGCCGATATTAGGCATTTTCCAAACTATCGGTATCGGCAGATTTAATGGCCGATAAATGAATATTTCAAAAATAAAATAAAAACGGACGAAACGCACTTGAACCATGTCACGAGTGTTGGAGTTGTATAGTTTGTCCACCAGAGGGCGCTCTACACCGTTCCTGTTGGCAACACTCGTGTATAACGCGCCACACATCCTGCTGATCCAGGTTGCAGGTGGCTTATAAGCCAATGTAGGACTAATATCAGAACTTTAATATATTTTGATGTTCCTCTGTTCTGTTGTGACAATAAAAGAAACGAGTTTCTTTTTAAAATGCATCATCATATTATTTTAGTTAAAACTCATAAGTAACTACAAATAAGTAATGTTAGGGAAATCTGTTAATGTTTTGTTGCGCGTTTCTGAAATAAAAAAAAAATGTAAAAAATATCGGCCGATATATCGGAATATCGGATTTTAAAACCAAATCAAAATCCATCAAAATCCTTTATCGGTCGGGCTCTACAATCAATAAGCATGTCTAATCCATTGAAATCATAAAACTTTGACGATTTAATTATTTGTTTAAAAAGAACGCCCCGTTCATGAGCGCCCCCACCGAGGCGTAGTTCATTCCAATTAAAACATTTATCATTTATGAATCACTGTGAATATCCTTAAAGCATAAATATGCTGATTTTCAAAAGTGCATTATGAGTGTTATTAAGCTCTTAATTTCTCTAGTCGTGTAGCACACATTTCTATTACGATCCCGGGTCGTGTTTGCGTTCACACAGGCGTTCTGGCAATATGAAAGGGGCTATAGACAGTCAAGTTTAAAGGAACAGTTCACTTTAAAATGAAATTTTCATCATTATTTACTCACCCTCAAGTCGTTTCAAACCTGAATGAATTTTTCTTCTGCTGAACACAAAAGATATTTTGAAGAATGTTGGTAACCAGACAGTTGATGGACTTCCGTCGTAGGAAAACAAATATTGGAAGTCAATGGATCAACTGTCTGGTTAATGTAAGTCAGTAAGTGAACTGTTCCTTTAATTAAAAGCCCATCTTTCCAGTGGTGAATTTCCCCTTTAATATGATTTGGCCACATTTACATTCATGTCCGTTTTCTATGTTTCAGATCCCCCACAGAATGAGCCAAATGCACCCCTGCCAGCCGAGGCCGTTCCAGCTCCACCCCCCACCCTGATGCCCCATCAGCTGGGCGTGATGGGGGTCATGCGTTACCCCATGGCTCCTCTTCTGCCGAGACCTCCAGCTGTGGGTCTGCAGCCTCCTCAGTTCAGTTTACCCCCTCCAGGACCAGTACAGCTGCACCCCGCCGGCCCGCTCCTCCAGGTCCCATCCATAGCCGTGCAGGGACTGCCTCCGCCCCCTCCGCCTCCTCCGCCAGTGCAGGCCGGCTTCACCATAGTGCCGCCTGAAAGCCACCCATCTCAGGTGAGCACCAGGGTTAGAGTCGTTAAAGCCGAGGCCCGATTTTCATATGCGAAATTGCAGACAAATGCCTGAAATCATATTTCACGACATTCGCTCACTGTGAATCAAAGACTGGATCTGAGAGAATGGCCCGATGAGCCCGCGAGATATTTGGCACAGCAGGATTTTGAATCGCATATTTAGCATGCCAAATATATTGTTAAAGCCGAGTTCACACCGAGTTTTTCATTTGCTAAATTGGTGACAAATGCCCGAAATAATTGGCAAATGCGACTCATCGATACGCATCGTCTTTGATAATTCACTGTGTGTGATTGTCGTGAACGAGCACCGATTGGCCTATGATTTCAGGCATTTGTAGCAAATTTAGCAAATGAAAATCGGGCCTAAAATCCTGCAATGTGAACTCGTTATTAATGAGATATTTGACATGCTAAATACCTGCACCAGTCTGCGATTCAAAATCCTGCTGACATCATGACTTTTGCGTAAACATACACGCCACTTTCGAGTCAAGTGGCAATATCTTTACGAATTTTGAGCTATCCGCGTGTAGTCCAAGTCAAGTCTCAAGTCTTAAATTATTAGGCATTGTCTAATTAAATATGTGCGAATTTGCATATATATAAAAAAAAAAGCGAAATCTGAATAGCCTATTAAGATAAAGCCAGGTTTAAAATATTGTTTTCATTGTGTTCACATACAGTAATAGACGGGGGAAAATAGATATTTAATGGGTATCTACTTTTGTTATCCTGTAATCAGATAGCCTTAAATAGATTTTTGCCATGTTTTTAGAAAAACAATGTTATATAAATCAAGCTAGGAATAATATATTTACAAATCCATCTGTAATAGTCTTCATAATAAAACTAGGTACATGACTGGACAGTTTGGAGTATTAGGTTTGGTATATACTGTAGGTGCTACTGAAGAAGTGGAGATTTGAGAAAAATCATCAGAACGGGATCTAAAGATTTCCATCAGGCCAATGAGATTGCTCATTTAGAGTTAAAGCCCCCCTTTTACTTTGACGATTGGTTGCTGATTAAAAGGAAATGACCATATTTGGATCAGACAACATTGAACTGGAGAGAGAGAGAGAGAGCGCGAGCTTTCTAGCGATGTCTGTGATGACGGTGCAGATCGGGATGATTTACAATGTCAACTTTTGTTGAATTGATGAGAAATCTACAGACGCAGAGTCAATGGAAACGGTTGGATTGTTTTCCCCGGTGTGGGCGTGGCCTAAATACGCTCTGTCTGATGCACAGTATGACAAAGGGCGGATAGCCTTAAATAGATTTTAAGAAATGAAGCAAAGTGTACTAGATCTACATCTGGGGAGCGATCTTTTCTTTCCTAGGATGGTAAGGGAACAGTCATAAATGCCATTAACCCCAGTGACTGGTTGAGGTAAGTCATATATTTATATAACGTTAAGTCAACGGCGTTCATAAACACTCTGAAAAGCGATTATGCGTGTTGATGCCACACCAAAAATGGAAATACGAATTGGCGTATCATACACACGCTACTTCATGAGATCAGTCTGGACAATGACATCAGCGATGACCTACAGCCAATGAGAGGGCGGGATGTTCAGGATGAGTTATAAGACCAGAATATCAGTATTTTAATATATGTATTTACAATTATATAGAACAGAAACAAAGCACAGACATTTTCTTGACCAGCAGCACATTGAATAATTATTTATTTACCCCAACTTTCTTTGCAGAACACACAAACCTCGCTGCCCTCGTCTCTCCTCCATAATCTTTTTTCAGCACACATCGCAATGATCTTGCAGGCTATCATTTTTAAAAACAATTCTAGTCTAGCGTTATTTCCTCATCACTTCTCGCTTGTGTTTGGTTGTACTAGACAGTACGTAGTTTTCAGACTAGTCAGAATTGTCAAACTCGGCATAACTAAAACTACATTTTTTTTAAATGCATTGATTGTGCTGGTTAAATCAAATTAGGCAACATTGTGAATCTCAAGATTTGAGTGCAGTTTTAGTTGATTTGGTTGTAACGTCTCCATATTTTACAGCAGGTGATGCCCAGTTTTTCTATACAAGGCAAAGCTTCCTTCAAGCCCATGCCAACCAAAGTAGTCGCAGGGCCAGTTCATCCTATGGGGGCGGTCAGCGCGTCCCAGCCGTCCTCCACCACCCAACCCACTCACAGCAAGGCCCACGCCGACAGCTCAAAGAAAGAGAAGGCAAGAGTTCATGTTCAGGCTAACGTCCATATCCTGCGCTGCACCTCCTAAACTACATGTTCCCCTTTCAAGCAGAAGCTGCAGATCCAAGAGCGGGCCGTCAACGAGGTGAAGGCGGCCATTAAGCCATATTACCAGAAGAACGAAATCAACAAGGAGGAATATAAAGAGATTGTACGCAAAGCTGTGGAAAAAGTAAGTTGAGAATTTCTAGTAGATCACTCTAAAATAATATTATATATTGTTTATATTATTTATTTTATTTTTATTATGGTAATTATAGTAAAAAAAATATAAATTTTTTTATATTATTTGCTGAGGTTTATTTTTTATTATATATTGTTTTTATTTTATTTATTTTTTATATTATTTATTTGATTTATTTTATTTTTATTATGGTAATTATAGTAAAAAAATATTACATTTTTTATATTATTTGCTGAGGTTTATTTTTTTATTATATATTGTTTTTTATATTTTTTGTAATATTATTTTTTTGTTTATTGTAGTGTCATTCACTAATTTGCACAAATCACTGTAGCACCTCTGCATATTCAGTCTGATTTTAGTGCATCTTTTCCTTGAAGTCATATTCTTGTGCATTGAAATTATGAATTTTGCACACGTTGGCTTCAAAAACGCCCCCAGCAAATGTCTCGCTCTGTCTCTCAGGTGTGCCACAGCAAGAGCGGCGAGGTGAATGCCGACAAAGTGGCCAACCTGGTGAAAGCATACGTGGACAAATACAAGCGCACCCGCAAAAACAAGTCCGAGTAGAGCCGAGGGTCTCTGTTCTGCTGATGCACAAGTGCAATTCCTCCACCGCGGCGACACTGACTGGAGCCGCTCTTAACACATTTGCATACAAGAATGAAGATTTTTCTAGAGATGACATATTTTGTTTAATTTGGATTTGATATAGTGCAAATGCCCTTTATTGGATTGTGTCTTATGGGTATGTGTGTGTGTGTGTGTGTGTGTGCAGGGGGGAAGGTTACGGTCTATAATGGTGTCGCTATTATTGCATTTTGCTTCTAAGATTAAAGAAGCAAAATAAAACAAAATTAAGGCTAATGATTCAAGTGGTACGACTGGACCTGTCTCCTCTCTCTTATTAGTCATCCTTTAGACCTAAACTCCTTTTCTTTTAGAAGCATAGAAACAATCTGGAGTACATGTGCATTAGCTTTATTATTCCCAGCTGAATGTGTGTGTGTGTGATTCAGTCGTAATCTTGCGTGGAACGAACACGGGTAGTTTGTTGGTGAGCTGAGATGATTCTGTTGTCATATCCAGGTTTAAGTCCTGTACTTCTGTTAATGCAGTTCAATCACTGTGTCTGTTTACCCTCCCAGAAGCAATGAAATAAACCAGCTCCCTGAATCCCGTCCTGTCCGATCTCTCAGTGAACTTAAGTGGAAAATTATTAAAGTTCGGAAATGTCGGAAAGACGATGGCTGCATCCGAAAACACATATAGTAGGTGTTTCTTAAATTCTTTAATATCTATATTTTGATTATATTTTTATTATGGTAGATTATAGTAAATCTAATAATTTTTCTTTATTTTTATTATATATATATATATTAATGTTTTTATATATATATTTTACCCAATACTCATAAATATGTCCGGATTACATCCATAGTACACATTTTATACTACATATAACATAGTCGCAATTCAAAGTACTTTCTCAAAAGTACTTTTTCGGATGCAGCCTAAACTTCAGATCAAGAGAAGCAAATCCATCGCTCAAGAATGGACCAGTCATCAATAAAGAAATGAAACCTTGTAATCACTGTTGACTTTGCTTACATGATGGAATATCAAACACGGGGGCGTTTCTAGGTTTTAAAAACATCAGGGGCTGAACCCGAATCATCATTAGCCTACTTACCAGCCCACATTACCACACAGTCACACACATGCAAAAAATGTGGATTTCTCAGACCTACATTTGTGCATTTTAAGGTGTTTGAAGGTCATAAAAATGGTATAACAATAGCTTTAAAAGCATGTCAGTGGGTAAAGCATACAAAATTACAGATTCTCAAATATGAGAATGAGGATGTTGAAATGAATGATCCACGCTTTGATGCAAATGCAGAATGTTTCTGCTTATTGTTGACAATACACAATCACATACTCCAAACAGGAATGCCCTTAATGAGAAATCTTTCAATTTTACATGGATGTTATTTTCAATCAAACACCAGTGCAATCTTTTTGTGTCCAGAGTAAAAAGAGCAATTTATATATTAGCATTAAAAATTGGTTTCAGCAACTAGTTTCTTTCTAAGGTTAGCTAATCAATATTTTTGGCACTAATCTGTTAAGTTAAAGTTCAATTGTGCACTCACAAAGACAGTCACTTGTCGCCACCTACTGGCTAAATAATGCAAGTTGGGCAAACACAGACAGGCGGAGTGATACAAACGGTGAAAAGGCTGATAATGGTGAAATATTCAAACACATTCGAGGACCATACAAATATATATATATATATACATGTTCTAAATATATATTTATACTTATGAATTGAGCTTATAGTTTATGTAATTAGCAAATGACATCTGTGTTAAATAGGAATATATTGGAATAATGTTAAAAGGCGTAAAGATAGAGCAAAATACCTAGGTACAATCATTGATTTTATGGGCTACATAAGAAAACTAGACAACTAGACAAGTCTACTAAGGAAGATAAGAAATTTTGACATTGAAAGGAGGATCTTAACCATTGTTTATAGATCAATGATTGAAAGTGTTTTAACTTATAATATTGTTTCATTGTACAGTGAAACAGAAGAATAAACTAACACGAGTAATCATTGAAGCAAATAAGATCATCGGCCAAAAACAGAGGCTACAGAGCACATTACAAGAGCTATTCACAATTTTTTTGGAGAAAAGGGCATCATCAATATACTCAGACCAGACTCATCCCCTCCATACCTGCTTCGAGATCCTTCCTTCGGGGCGCAGTATAACCCTAACCCAGACTCGCCAAGAGGAATATTTATAAGAGATCATTTGTTTCATTGGCGGTGACTGTTTAAAACTCAATTCTCAATTGAGGTGATTTTATAGGTGTGCGAATTATTTGCACATAATGTATTAATTTAACTTATGTATGTGTCATGATTCTGCCCTCTTGTCCTACTCTTGAGCCAGGATCATGTTTTGTGTGCAGGCACATGGCCTTGTGTTTGGGCTGTGTGTTTGCGGTGTCTCGTTCTCTACCCTCTATTAATAATTTCTGAACATTGAATCTCAGAATTATATTCACCCCTTTCTCATGGTTTCTCAATAGAGTTCATACAAGTATAGAGTAGAAAAGCAATAATTCTAATCATTTGCTCATTGCAACGCAGCGTGACAACATGCCCCGCCTGCACAACTGGGACAAATTCTCTTAAATATAGGATTTTAACCCGACTAGTCTGTCTTCTGCTGTCACACCAGCATTCAAGAACTGTCTCAACTGTTAATTAACAGATATAAGATAAAAAATAATATCAGACTTGTTTAAAATTAACACTTACTTTTGCTATGGTTAAATAAATGTTCAGTAATATCTTCAATACATAGGCTATATATTTTAAAAATTCTATAGCGTTGATATGGCAACTAGAAAATTCGTCCGCTAACCTCAAATCAATGCCAGTTGGAACTCCTAATCAACTGATAACATTAATTACTGCCAGGTGGTGGTTAATTAATTGAATTAACGAGATGAGTGCGTTCCTGATATATTAGAGTCTGAAGAGTGGCTTGATAAGGGTTAGTCTTGGCTGATCTGTCCTCATGGCTGTGAGGGAGATTTGTGTTTGGAAGAAGCTCATTTTCACCCTTTTTCTCTTTGCTGTTGATGGACTTAAAGAACCAGGTCAGTACCATTAGGCTTTGAAGTGAACAGAAGCATTCTGTTTTTATGTTGGAGTTGTTTATTAAACTTTATAGATGGTGAAAATAAGCTTTGTGAACCATTGAAGCTTTCCTTCGACACCATTACTACTCTTGGTTTGTTTGCCAGTGATCAAATGGATGATGGTCCTGTGTTTTTTTGTTTTTTTCCCCCACAGGTTATTCATGGTGAATTTCCCTGCGGTGATTGAGTCTGGATCTGACTCCAAATTATGCATAACTCCTCTGAAACCCCAAGAGATTGGTTGGGGTTTTCCCTCTGCTTTTGTTTCCAGGTCTGTCATTAGATGGGTGTGGTTGTTTTTGTCTTGGATTCTTGTATGTTAACTGAAGTTCTCTACAGGCTCCTCGGGTAGATGGAGATTTGGTGCTGAAGGTTGCGGTCGCCTGGGTCTTTGTGTCTCACTGCCTTATCGCTTCTCTGGCTATGTGGTGTGCTCCACCTCCATCACCTCCGGTAATCCCCTTGGTAGTGTTGGGACTCTTCACTCCATGGCTACTTCATTCTGCGCCGCCGCCGTGGGATGCAGTCCTGACTGTGGGCTGGGTCTCCGTCAGCCCTTCCCTGCTCAAGGCCATCCCCCCTGGCTGTCACCACCACCTGCACAAACCTTTTGCATTGTTTTCTTTTTGGCTTTTTATTGTCCTCCAGCTAAGCCGCATTCCTTCAGGACAGACGCCTGCGGGTGCTAGTAGAGACCATTACAACACAAAAGACTACATTTTATCCAATGGCTTGCAGTTTCAATTGTCCCTAACTAGTTTAAGGGACGTGGAAACTGCAAGCCGTTGGCTAAAATGTAGTCTTTTGTTTTAATGGTCTATACTAACTTTTGTTACTGAATGTGATCTTTTAATGTGACGTCCGAGCCGTCCGTCCGTCCAAACCGTCCGTCTGTCCGTCCGAGCCGTCTGTCCCGTCCGAGCCGTCCGTCTGTCCCGTCCGTCCGAGCCGTCCATCTGAGCGAGCCGTTCGAGCCAGCCGTCCCGTCCGAGCCGTCCGTCTGTCCGTCCGAGCCGTCCGTCCCGTCCGAGCCGTCCATCCGAGCCTTCCGTCCGAGCCGTCCGTCCCGTCCGAGCCGTCCGTCTGTCCCGTCCGTCCGAGCTGTCCGTCTGAGCGAGCCGTCCGAGCCGTCCATCTGAGCGAGCCGTCCGTCTGTCCCGTCCGTCTGAGCCGTCCATCGAGCGAGCCGTTCGAGCCAGCCAGCCGTCCCGTCCGAGCCGTCCATCTGAGCGAGCCGTCCGTCTGTCCCGTCCGTCCGAGCCGTCCATCCGTCCGAGCCGTCCATCTGAGCGAGCCGTTCGAGCCGGCCATCTGAGCGAGCCGTCTATCCAAGCGAGCCGTCCGTCCAAGCCGTCCGTTCAAGCCAGCCGTCTGTCCGAGCCGTCTATCCGAGCGAGCCGTCCGTTCCGAGCCGTCCATCTGAGCGAGCCGTCCGTCCAAGCCGTCCGTTCAAGCGAGCCGTCCGTTCGAGCCAGCCGTCCGTCCATCCATCCGTGCGTCTAAGCCGTCCGAGCCGTCTGTCTGAGCAAGCCGTCCGTCCATCTGTGCGTCCGAGTCGTCAGTCCGTCTGAGCCGTCCGTCCAAGCTATCCTCCCGTCCGTAGCTGGAGGAAAGGTTGGTGCAGGTGGTGGTGACAGCCAGGAGGGATGGCCTTGAGCAGGGAAAAGCTGACGGAGACCCAGCCCACAGTCAGGACTGCATCCCACGGCGGTGTCGCAGAATGAAGTAGCCATGGAGTGAAGAGTCCCAACACTACCAAGGGGATTACCGGAGCTGATGGAGGTGGAGCACACCACGTAGCCAGAGAAGCGGTGAGGCAGTGAGACACACAGACCTAGGCGCCAGCGACTAGACCGCAGCGCTGCAGAATGGAGTAGCCATGGAGTGAAGAGTCCCAACACTAGTCTCCCAAGTTTTTGAGGTGAAAAAATACGGTAAGTTGTTGTGTAAGGGAAGTTCAATGACGGATCTGAAGCCTTAATCTAAAGCACTTTGTTTCTGGTTTAGTTTTGCCCAAGTCTGACGTGCCTACAGCGTTGCAGTTATGGGACTGAAAGTTGAGTCTTGTGCCAAGTGAGTGATGCTTTATTTTCTTGTCTTGTGGTTGGTCAGTTCTTTATCTTATGATGTTTCCCAGATATACATATGGCCAACCTGTACCTGGTCAAGCCTTAGTGGAAGTGTGCCGTGATCCATTTCCATACAGTCTGCTTCATCATTTGACCAGACCGTGCCGGACTCAAACCGCAAAGGTGTGTGACTCCTGCCTTACTGCTGAGTTTTCCTTTTGCCTGTGCTTCACTTAATTGTGTCTTTGTTCTCCTACCAGATGAATGCCACGGGCTGTGCCTCTCTTACTGTTGATGCGTCAGTGTTTTTCAACACCAAATTTGAAGACCAAATGCAAGACACATTTCTTGTAAATGTGAATGTTACTGAGGAGGGAACAGGTGAGCTATTGTCTGATCTGAACCATATAGTCTTTCATCTTTACAAGACCTCCACTTTAAGCCACAAAGTTGATATTTTTCACTGTTTGTTTGGACTTTCTCTTGCAGATGTAATGGTGTCAATCTGCAATGGTGTCCTTTACAAACAAAGCTGTATATCTCTTGGAGGGGAGCAAACCGCTGTAGAATCTAACCTTAAACAAGAATGGACGGGCTGCGTTCTCCCTAAACACTGCTAGTCTTAAGGCTGATCTGAATCTGCTGGTACGACTTGTATTTTGTAAAAATTAAGACTTTCTCTAGCATTATACTGATTAAGTTTGATCTTCCCCAGGCGAGTGCTAATCCAGAGGTTTTTTATGGTTGTAAATCGCCATACTTCACTACAGATACAAGGTTTGTTCAGCTTCTCCTACCTGTTTCTTCCGACAACCCATCGTTTAGTGAACTGACTATAGTGAAGCTCAATCAGCTGCTCAAATGTGGTGCTTCGTTTCCAGTGACCGTGGAGTATTCATTTGTTGGAGAGGCTGGTAGCTACAGCGCTGACGATCTATATGGTGAGTGGACATTAGTTTTGTAGTTAAGTTTGCTGGTCTGTTTGTTCCACAACTTGCACACCTATGTCTTCTGTCTTATCCAAAGGAGTGATCGTCCTCCATGGATTTCAGACGGTTAAAGCTGGTGATGCAGTCACAAGTGGCTCTGTGACGTTCCAGTTGTCTGTCCGCGTCGATATGACCCCAGCCGTGCAGATTCTGGTCTACAGCGTTCTTCCCAGTGAGAATGTAGTTGCTGCTAGTGTGCCGTTTGGCACCGATATGTGTTTCCAGAACCAGGTACTGTATGATGTGGCTATTTTTCAATTTGGGAATGTTGGTGTGTGTCCTACAGCGTGTAGGTCCTTGTTCCAGGTGTCTCTGCAGTTTTCTCCAGCTACGGCGGTTCCTGCGGAGGGAAATGTTCTGATGGTTTCTGCTCAAGCGGGATGTCTGTGTGGCCTCAGTGCTGTAGATCAGAGCGTCCGGATCATGGAGCCAGGAAGACGTCTGAGTGCTGAAAGGGTGTCTGTGTGCCTCAATCAGGTTTTTTGTTTGGGTTTTTAATCTGAATATTTCAGTGTGTGGCACTTCTGATTAGAATGCTCCGTCCGTGCGTGCGTCCGTCCGTCTGTGCGTCCGTCCGTCCGTCTGTGCGTGTGTCCGTCTGTGCGTGCGTCCGTCTGTGCGTCCGTCCGTCCGTGCGTCCGTCCGTCTGTGCGTGCGTCCGTCCGTCTGTGCATGCGTCAGTCCGTCTGTGCGTCCGTGCATGCGTCTGTCCGTCTGTGCATGCGTCAGTCCGTCTGTGCGTCCGTCCGTCCGTGCGTCCGTCCGTCTGTGCGTGCGTCCGTCCGTCTGTGCATGCGTCAGTCCGTCTGTGCGTCCGTGCATGCGTCTGTCCGTCTGTGCGTGCGTCAGTCCGTCTGTGCGTGCGTCCGTCCGTCTGTGCATCCGTCCGTCAGTCACAAAGACCTAGGCGCCGCAGAATGGAGTAGCCATGGAGTGAAGAGTCCCAACACTAGTCTCTGAAGTTTTTGAGGTGAAAAAATACGGTAAGTTGTTGTGAGAGGGAAGTTCAATGACGGCTCTGAGGCCTTAATCTAAAGCACTTTGTTTCTGGTTTAGTTTTGCCCAAGTCTGACGTGACTGTAAACGCACCGCAGACCTACAGCGTTGCAGTTATGGGACTGAAAGTTGAGTCTTGTGCCAAGTGAGTGATGCTTTATTTTCTTGTCTTGTGGTTGGTCAGTTCTTTATCTTGTTATGATGTTTCCCAGATATACATATGGCCAACCTGTACCTGGTCAAGCCTTAGTGGAAGTGTGCCGTGATCCGTTTCCATACAGTCTGCTTCATCATTTGACTGGACAGTGCCGGACTCAAACCACAAAGGTGTGTGACTCCTGCCTTACTGCCAAGGGTTTTCCTTTTGCCTGTGCTTGACTTAATTGTGTCTTTGTTCTCCTACCAGATGAATGCCACGGGCTGTGCCTCTCTTACTGTTGATGCGTCAGTGTTTTTCAACACCAAATTTGAAGCCCAAATGCAAGATGCATTTCTTGTTAATGTGAATGTTACTGAGGAGGGAACAGGTGAGCTATTGTCTGATCTGAACCATATAGTCTTTCATCTTTACAAGACCTCCACTTTAAGCCACAAAGTTGATATTTTTCACTGTTTGTTTGGACTTTCTCTTGCAGATGTAATGGTGTCAATCTGCAATGGTGTCCTTTACAAACAAAGCTGTATATCTCTTGGAGGGGAGCACATGTAAGCTTGATCGTACATTCATTTCAACAAAACGCGCTGAATTAGACTTTGAATGTTCCCTTATGATTATTATGTGGAAATATTCAATTCGGTTTCATCTGATGGTTTATTTAAAGTGAATGTGTATAAACCTCAGGAAACTTGCATACAGCTGCTGGACTTGTATAATATGTCCTTATCTCCATGCCATTGTATTACTTTTATAATGTTCAGTTATTACTGTTTCTGATTCATTGTATTTATATTCATTATTGTTCATTTATAGAGCCCAGAGCACCAACGAACTGGCCGGATGCATGGAGAATCGGGATGCCTGGAAGCAACAATGAAAGGCTTGTCTGAGGACGACTTGGCTAGAACCACACCCATACTGATGTATGAATCGAAAGACAACAGTAAAAAACTTTACTGTGGACATGGACCATGTGATTTATTGTTCTGCTTGAACAATCTGTAGCGGTTGTCACCCAGTTGAAGATCCGCACCTCAACAACTTTCATACAAAATTTGGTCCTTTGAGCCGGAGCAGACAGCTACTACAGCATTACCATGTCTAGAACAGAAAGACCGGCTACATCAGTGCCACCAGTGGGTCGACCATGTCGACAGGTCACCCCACCAAGATACTTCGATGACTTCTATGTTGATTACACAGTGCAGCCTACAAATGGTGCCACTGGATCTGAACCAGGTAAAAGGCCTGCATTTAAAGAGTTCACATGTATTGAAAGCGGACAAGAACTAACGAAAATTACGAGCACTGGATCAAGTGAGAGGAGTTCGTATGTGGAGACATATCAAGATTTACCGCCACGGCCAATGCCCCGTACTCGGACTTCTCCAAGGCAAATAATTTATGCAGATCAGAGTTCTCTCCTCAAGTCCATATACAGCAGCCACTGAGGGCAGGTCAGTTCTGCCTAGAGATCAAGATGATCCTCCTCAGCCCATGAGGGCACTGTCTGTAGATTCACGAGGTGACCTTCTGCATTCTCATTCTGTCAGTCACAAAGAGATTGATTGTCTCACTGACAACCTAGAACTAAATCTACCAGGCTCAGCAACTCGGCTAACTTCAAGTCATCCTTAAACCAACTCAATCCCAACACAAGCTAGCCCATCAAGAAGATGCTACATATCCTCAACCTGGTATTAGGCACAGAGACAGCCCACATGGTTACTACAACACAGACCACAGAGGCCATAACTATATGTCCACTGACCAAAGAGATCGCAACCAATATCCCGCAGCTGTTCAGTTTATGCCTCAGGACTATAGTCAAGAGACGGCAGCTATGTATGGGACTTGGAAAGATCATAGTCTGTCAGCTATTTCCCTTTCACTGAACCATGTGGTTATCAGCAACCTTATCATGGGATTCCAGCTTCAAGTCCAGTCTATCAAGAAGGGATACATTAGCTCACCATGCACATGAGAGACACTCAGACAGCTATGGTCAATCAGCTCCTAATCCTACAGACAAATCAAGCTTCTTGACCCCACAACAGTACGCAGATTACGCTCAGCCTGAGACATATCAGCCATACCACCCAGTGCACCCTCCTTCTCTTCCATATCCTCATGTAGAGCCCACCTACAGAGGTCCTATCCCCACCATTCCTCATTTTTGCAGTAAAGATCCCACAGAGTTTGCATGACTCAAATTTGCACTGGAGAATTTGCTACCTGCCGAGGCTACAGAACGTTTCAAGTACCAAATACTCGTTGATCTGAAACAGGAGAATGCCCTGCTCATTGCAGACTCGTATGTCAACAGCAGGTACCCATACACCAACACCATGAGGTTTCTAACTGCACTTTATGGTCAACCACATCAACTCGCACTACAAGGAATGGCAGAATTGATGGATGGCCCAAAAATCAGGAGTGGTGACACTAAATCTTTGAGAATGTTTGCCCTCAAAGGGCGTGTGTGAGTTGGAATGCTGGACCAACTTGGAGCTAAAGGATAGACGGAGCTCAAATGTGGGTCACATGTTTCACGTCTCCTTGCCAAATTGCCTCATGATCTTAAAGCAAACTTCAGAAGGTTTGTTAACCCCATTCAGAACCCAGTTCCAGCACTGATTGAACTCAGCGATTGGCTAAATTATGAGCTCAGAATACAAGAGGATGAGTCACAGTACGTTAGTAATGTAAGCAGAGCCTACTCTCAGCCACCGAGAGAACAGCAAAGGAACTGCATGGTGGCCAACAGAGTAAACCAGCAAGTGTCCCAGCAGTCAAGAAGGAGAAACTGACAAAGTACTGCCCCTTCTGCAACACTGTGCAGCATTACTACAATCAGTGCGCTAATTTCAAGTGAACTGAGTCTTGGCTGAAGTCAAATCAGAAGTGCTTTACGTGTGGTCGTGATCACCAGATCTCACAATGTAATCTTGAAGCCAAATGTGAAGAGACATTTAGAAATACTACATGACTTCAATGCCCAAGGTAAACATGAAACACAAGCTTCAGCAGAAAACACTTGTCTTGTGAACTCGGAAGTTGAGACTTTGTATATGGATGGACCAACTGCAGGCAGCAAAGTTCTTTTGAAGGTCAGCCGAGTGATCTTGAGAAATGGAGAGAAGGTACTTGATGTATATGCTATGTTGGATGACTGATCAGAGAAGACAATGTTGCTGTATGAAGCAGCACAGCAACTTGATCTTCAAGGACTTCCTGAAGATATAGCCAACTGTACTGTGAGACAAGGCATACGGGTTGTTCATGGGGCGGCTGTTTCATTCTCAGTAGCTTCTGCATTTCAGCCAAACAAATCCTTCACCATTGAAAGAGCTTTTACAGCCAAAGAACTGAGTGAAGTGATGTAATGAGAAGGGTTTCAGTGATTGGTGGTGTGTTAATGATGCTTTGTGTGTTGATAATGGAAATCTGGTTTTGGAATTTTAATGTTTTTTTTTTAATTTTTTTTCCATATATACAAATAATGTTAATTGTTGAATATTAAGTGTTTTAAATAAAGTTTTGTAAACCTCTCTTTTTCTCTTTCTCCTCTGTTGTGCAATCTAAACTCAAGTGTGCTGTGTAACCATAGTAACTTTGATCTGCTTGAATATTTTAATCATCTTTAATACATGATTCCGAAGGATAGATTAAAATACCTGGTATTTTTTTTTATTTTTTTTTATAAATACTAAATTATTAAAATTTAATAACAATTGTCAATCTTCTTTTTAAATCGGCACACAGTGGACCCAAAAACTATTTGTTCAACTCATTCACACTAATAATAGTATAGAGAGACTGTGCTGGAGACCAGCACTAGACCAGTAGCAAACCATTACTAACTTAAAGGGATCTCACCCAAAAATGAAAATGCTGCTATTAATTACTCACCGTTTCAAAAACGCAATATTTTGTTCATCTTCGAAACACAAATGAAGATCTTTTTTTATGAAATATGACATTACTGTGCCTTCATTGACTGCTACGCAACTAATTTGATACTTCAAAAAGTTCATAAAGAGATCGTAACATAATAATCCATATGAATTGAGTGGTTTAGTCCAAATTTTCTGAAGACACTCGATCACTTTTGATGGTGCATAAACAAACACAAGAATGAACCTCGTTATTTTTTGTCAAGTGAACATGAGCTTGTGCTTGAGCTTCCGTTTACCACGATGTGCGAGTTGATGGGTGTTTATATGTGAATAAAAGCCTAAATTCACTCTGTTCATCATATTAACGATCATGTCTCTTTAGAAAATTTGGACAACTAAACAACTCATTTACAAGATGTAAACAACACTGGTCCAGAAACACTTCCTTTTTTACTTTGTAACTGATTTCTTTATTTCACATGTAAGAAAACATCTTAAAGATGTTTGTTTAACTTTTTGATTAAATTTTATATGTTCTGTTGGTTGTATTTTATCCCAGCTTTTATGTAGTGTTAAAAAAACTGAAACAGGAAGTGCTTCTGGAACAGTGTTTACATCTTGCAAAATGGTCTAAAAAAGATCCCAATGCTTTGGAGCGACATGTGGGTAATGAAGGGATTTTTTTAATTTTGCGTGAACTGTCCCTTTAAGACCAGCCAATGCAGCTGTTATTAAAATTCATGTATGAACGTAAAATTTCAATTACGCTAGCATCATAAAACATGTGTTCGTGGATTCGAACGATCTATCCAGTGTAAATTGTTGTTCAGATTCATCACAAACTACTGTGATTGGAGCATCTGATTGAAAATCGCTGAAAAATGTAACGCAATCCCACGTGACAGCACCACTGTTACCAATCACAGTCGTTTGTGGTGATCAGTTGAGATTCATATGCGGATGTGAGATAGGCTATCTCGCATTTTTAATGTATAGATTGGAAAAATAATATTTTTTTAGTGTACAAATATCTACAATAAAACAATAACCGTGCTGAGATGTGATTGGATTTTCTGATTCCGAGTCATCACGCGCCACCTTGAGGATGAGCACGATTGTAACCTAAGGAATCGTAAGGTGCGCATGCGCAGGCGCGTGCTCGTCGCGGCCGCTGCGGGTTTTGCACACACGCCGCACAGGGACGCGACGCGACAGTTGCGGGGGAATCCATAGCAACGGCGGATAAACATGAGTTACTACAGCAGGTAAGACACCGATGGAAACATTTCTTAGAAATTATCCAAAAGTGACGTCCGTTTTGGGACCGCGGTGTGCGCGCATGTGTGATTTATCGTGTCTTTCGTAACTTTGGTGTGTTTTTTTGTCGGTGGGATCCTGTTGCGTTTCGCACGCGCGCTGTAACATCAGCCATCAAGCTAAAAACACAAAACAACACACACGGATTTAGAACAAAACACACACAAATCTGAATTAAACTGCTGGATGATGAACAGAAGAGCAGGAGAATAAAGCAGGGGTGTGTGAATGAATGCGGTCAGGGCTGTAACGGTTGAGAAGCAGTTAACGTTAGCTGGATGATGATAGCAGCAGGGATACAGATGGACATAACAGTCTGAATTATGAGCTTCAGCTACTCGTCTGTAAATCTAATGATTACTTTATATTTTTGAATTTGATGATGGATCTAATTCATTAACTTAGTCGCTCGAATGCGTTACCGACCGTTACAAATATCCAGTGGTTTCACGTTTCTGATAGTCATGTGATGCAATATGTACGTCATTACTATATTGAAATGACATCATAATATAGTTTGAGCTGGACTTTTTAACATTAAAAAAATATGCCTTATAGTCCCGTCATTAAGATTTTTGACATCGTAACATTTTGTTCAAGACAATTAGCTTAACCTCCTTCCAATAACTGTGATGCCAAAATAACGATTTGTTATTTCATTTGCACTCATTTCAATAAAATACAATAAAAACACTGTGTCCAAATATGACATCATAATACAAAATAAATAGAATTTGAAGGTGACATTCGCTAATAATATCACATTACATTAGTAGGCTTAATTTTCTTTTATTCGATACATAGGTTCTTGATTTTTTTACTCATTTTATTTTTAGGTGAATTGAAATGTTTTCATAAATATAGTTGATTACTTAATCTATTTAAATCTACACAATATTTAAATTAACTTAAAATATTGCACAGATATTTATCACAATTAATCACATAAAAGTTTGTGTTTATGTATAATATGTGTATGTGTATATATATTTAATATATATTTACTCTGTATTTACATATTATATGCATGTGTGTGTGTGTTAGAGCCAGACCGATATATCGGCAGGCCGATATCGGCCGATATTAGGCATTTTCTAAAATATCGGTATCGGCAGTTATAATGGCCGATAAATGAATATTTCAAAAATAAAATAAAATAAAAATGGACGAATCACGCAGCTTATAACTATAAGGCAATATAGGGGCTATTTATTATTTTATTTATCAGAACTTTAATATATTTTGATGTTCCTCTGTTCTGTTGTCACAATAGAAACAAGTTTCTTTTTAAAATGCATTATCATATTATTTTAGTTAAAACTCATAAATAACTACAAATAATGTTAGGGAAATCTGTCAATATTTTGTTGTGCGTTTCTGAGATAATAATAATAATATCGGCCGATATATCGGAATATCGGATTTTAAAACCAACAAATATTTGTATCGGTATCGGCCTTCAAAATCCTTTATCGTTCTGGCTCTAGTGTGTGTGTGTGTGTGTAAACTTACATACACATACTATATGTATGTATAAACTGTATACATACGTGTGTGTGTGTGTGTACAGTATACATACACACACATATATAAACACAAACTTTTATGTTAGATTTGATTAATCTCAATGAATCGATTTGACTGCCCTTATTTTAAAATCTGTTTATATATCGATACTTATTTATTTTTATAAGCCGTCTGAATTAATTCCATTCGACTGGACAAACTCTGGAGTTCATCTGTTGCTAACACTGGTCATATGAAGACGGGGATTGATTAGCCGTCTCTGATTATGATCCGTGTTGTGGATGAAGCTCTTCTGACAGCGATGAGGAAGGACGTCTCTGAGTCCTGAGTCGAATGTGTTGACAAGATTAAGATCACGTTCGGCATCTGCTCTCAGTTTCTGTGTGCATGTTTAGTCCTCCAAACACAACCAGCTCTATCCTATCAGAACCACACTCCTTCCTTTCCCATGATGCCGTGGGCTGGAATTCGGTGAGGTTTCGTAATGCACAAGCACAGGAAGTGGTTTGGGTTTATCTGCAGCTTTTGTTTAACATACAGCCTTCTTCTGAGAACAGCTCATGTAGTTTACATCTCTGATAACGACAGACCACTTTGGCTTGTGCTGTGTGTTTTCTTCAAGGTTTCTCGGACTCGGATTAGATGGACTGGTTTTTCTAGTAGAGATGCAGGATTGATTGTTAAAAGATGGTGATCCCGTTTCAAACACCCATGCAATTTTATTTCTCAATGACAGCGATTCAGCTCTTGACAAATACGATCGCGCATTCAGATCTGTGTTCTGATCCAGAGAGAGCCGTTGTCATGAAACAGCGAACACTAACAGTCTTTTTAACGACACAGTATCATTATTTATGTCTTATAATAGTTCACATTATCACAGAAGTACTGGGTTTTTTTACTATAAAAATGTATAGTTCAGAATTAATAAATTCAGTGACATAAATGTAATAGTCATTGAATCATTCATTCAAGAGATTTGATTCATCCAGTAATGAAACAAGCAAAGTCTTTATGAGTGAGTCATTGAATCATTCATTCAAGAGATTTGATTCATCCAGTAATGAAACAAGCAAAGTCTTTATGAGTGAGTCATTGAATCATTCATTCAAGAGATTTGATTCATCCAGTAATGAAACAAGCAAAGTCGTTATGACTGAGTCATTGAATCATTCATTCAACAGATTTGATTCATCCAGTAATGAAACATGTCTTTATGAGCGAGTCATTTAATCATTCATTCAAACTGATTTAAAAAAAAAAAATGATATATATTTTTTACATATTCTGCAGCAAGTGACGTTTTGTCAGAACCTCTAATAAATTACATGCAATTGAGTTCAGTCCTTTGTGATCTCTTGTGGTTATTGTAAGGAACAGCACAAACACATGCATTAGGATTGTTCTGTATTTGCATGCATGTTTGTGTGTGTCTCCCAGATCTTCTTTATGAACGCAGCTGGCCTGGATGCACGAATCAGAGCGTGCTTTTTCAGGGAGTTTATTCTCAAAACCAGAAAATAGTCCATCCACTCTCAGACCTGATGAATGTCTCTGAGAGTCATTATTGTGCAATTATGGTCTGTTCCGGCGGCCACCAGAAGATGTGGGAGAAGAACAGCCCGAGATTGGCTCATTATCAGAGCCGTGAGAAGAAAATGACACGCTACTGATGAGATGATTGCGGTTTGGGTTTACATTTAGAATAATTTACATAGCAGACGGTTGCTTGCAAGCCTGGGTTTTGCAGAGTGTTTTCTCTATTCAAAGGGCTCATAATGTTTAAAGACTAAACTTTTCATCAACCTTCTTAGTTCAAAAAGACCATTAGGCTGCAGGTACATGAACATACGTACATGTGTACGTACGGACGCTTGAATCAGTCACACCGAGATAACGAGGAGGAACCCAATGTTCTCTCAAAGTTCTTCCAAAATGATCTGGTCTTAAATAATGTAAATAAATAAAAAAACTTAAACATTGTAGTTAAATGACTAAAAAACTGAACTTTTTTTTAAATGTTAAACTTGTTTCAGAACGTTCCGAGAACATTTATAAGTAACGTTCCTTTAATGTTTGCAAAACAAATCGTTTTCTTAACATTCGTATAACCAAGAAAAAAAAAACGTTTTACAAACGGACAAAAATGCTTTTTAGGAATAATGGTCGCCATCCCACTTCCTAGCTAATAGAAATATTAGAAGAATTTTTGGTAACATTACCATTAAGTTACGAAAATTTAATTTCTGAACGTTCAAAATGTCAATTTTATAAATTATATATATGTAGAAACGTTAAAAAACATTTCATTTGATAATTTTGCAAACATTATGTAAATGTTACTTTTAAATGTTCTCTGAAGATTCCGAAACGGAACTAAGACGAAATCAGTTCCATGAATGATGAGAACATTATTGAAGACCAGATAACTTTGAATGAACGTTCTATTATGGATACTTTTCTTTTTTCTTGAATACTTCTTTGAGAGAACGTTCCCTGTCCGCTGTGAAACATGACACACGTGCAGTGGTGTGTGTGTGTGTGTGTAGTGGTGAAGCCTTCACACTTCAGTGTCCTCCCGCAAACCAAACGCCCCGTAGCATCCGACTTTTCACAGGGCGTGTGTGGGGTGTTGTTGCCGTAGTAACCAGCATCATCCCAGAGGGCTCACCTATGGGCTTCATGAGTGTGTGTGTGTGTTCCCACATGACCTGCACGAGGTAGAGACCGCAAAACACAGAAACACACACACACACTCGACATGGAGAAGGTGAAGAGCTCTTCTCCGCCCGCTTACAGCCGCTGGTCGTACAGGTACACACACACACACACACATAGGTCGGACGTACGGAGGACAAGGTCGAGTTTCTCAGTTTGTGTGTGTGTGTTTAATTGAGGTGTGTATGTGCTCTGGATTCACATGAGGACAGTCGCTCTGTTGTGTGTTTGTGAGGTGTGTTTGCAGTCATTAAGATGTGTTTCGTTTCCTGAATGACGCATCATATTGACATGAACTGTATAGAGAAGAACAGAGTAACAGATGGATTGATTATAGATGTATAGATGGATGGATGGATTCTAGATGGATGAATGGATGGATGATAGATAGATGAATGATAGATGGATAGATGGATTGATTATAGATGTATAGATGGATGTATAGATGGATGGATGGATTCTAGATGGATGAATTCTAGATGGATGAATGATAGATGGATGTATACATGGATGGATGGATGGATTCTAGATAGATGAATGATAGATGGATGGATGGATTCTAGATGGATGGATTCTACATAGATGAATGATAGATGGATGTATAGATGGATGGATGGATTCTAGATGGATGGATTCTACATAGATGAATGATAGATGGATGTATAGATGGATGGATGGATTCTAGATGGATGAATGATAGATGGATGAATGGATTGATTCTAGATGGATGGATGTATAGATGGATGGATGGATGGATTCTAGATAGATGAATGATAGATGGATGAATCGATTGATTCTGGATGGATCGATAGATAAATGGATGGATGATGTATATAGATAGATGAAATGGATGGATGGATGTAGATCATGGTCTGAGATGTGAAGTTTCCACTCATCACTCACACACACTTCAGCTGATCTTTCTTTCTTTCTTTCTGTCTCCTGTTTTAGAGAGCATATTTTCTTTTCTTTCCCTTTTTTTCTGTCTCCTGTTCTAAGTTGTCATGTTGATGGTGGTAACCATGGTTACACAGGTGTCTCATGATCAGAAGGCTTGTGTGTCGTCTTACCCCGGCCACGCCGTGAGCATGAAACATTCATTCAGGTGTGTGTTCAGACTGCATCACTGATACTCACAGACTCTTTCTCCTTTCTCTTGTGTTTCTTCTCTCCTCTGGACGGCTGTGATCGTCATGGATACAAAGACCCTCCAGTTCCTCCAGCTTCGCGTCCACCGCCATGACCAGGTACAACACACACACACTACTTTTTACTAATGGTCCTGGTAGTGTGTTGTAGGAAGTTGGCAGGGCATCTTTCAGTGCAGTGTTCTGATTGGTTTAAGCATGTTGCTATGCGGTTGCTAAGGTGTTGTGGGTGGTCGCTAGGTCGTTGCTATGTGGCTGCTTTCCTGCCTCAAGTTAACCCTTAAATTAATGAATATTTTGCCAAACATAATTACATGTTCAGGTCTTTAGTGACCAGATCTAATGTAGATGGATCTCTAACTGCTGCAATAATACAAACAAAAATAGTAGTTTCATGTTTCTTTTTAACACGGGTTTGAAATGTTTCTCTCTGCGTGTGTGTGTGGGTGTGTGTGTGTATTTTTAGATGTATAGATGTGAGGATGTTTGTGAGAAATTGATTTTCTTTCATTTGGGTGTCTCTCGGTTGCCTAGCAACACAATGACTGATACACGAATGATGCCAACACACACAGACTCAAGTTCTAGTCTGGACGCTCATAGCCATCTTTCAACATGTCAAATTGTGTATTTTAGCATTAGATTCAGCCTTTGGTAATTATATTGAGCTTATCTACTGAATGAGAGGATATAAGTGTGTGTATAAAAGGATATAGGTGTGTTTTAAATGGGTTCGCAATGTTGTTTTATTGTGTTTCAGTACGCTGGAGGACGACAGTCTGAACCTCAGACAGCAAAAACTGGAGAAACAGGTGAGGCACATTTACACACAGTTAAAACAACAATACACACTTCAAAACACAAATGCTGTGCATGATAAAAACACAATAATACACAATTACACATGCTAGAACACAATAATACACAATAACATGCGTCAAAACACAATAAAACAAAATAATACACAGTGACACAAAAAAACAAATGCAACATAAACATGCGTCAAAACACAATAATACATAATAATGTGTCAAAACACATTAAATAGGGTACTATGAAATCTGTATCATTTTTTCCTAAATTCCGTTTTATTTTTTCCCCAAATTCAGTTTTTTCCATTTCTGGATTCCGTTTTTTCCATTTTAATGGTTCAATTAAATTTTAATGATCAAAAAGCATGTCTAATTAATTAAAAGAATAAAAATAACAAAATTAATGACGCTTTGTGTATGAAGTGCTGCACAACAAAATTAAAACATTAAAAATGTAAGTTGTAATAGGCATTTATTATTGTTATTAGTGTTTGTATTATTATTGAAAAGGTAGTTAGATTTTATTGTACATATTTCTGTCACAATTTCTTCAAGTTAAACCAAACTTTTATTTTGACGGGTTGCCGTGAAGACCTTGGAGTTCCTGTGTGTGTGTGATACAACGATGATGATCCTGTGTGTGTGTGTGATACGACGATAGATGTTCTCAAATGAAATGCTGAAATGCTCATGAAGTGACTCTGGAGCTGAAGTTCACGCATTCATGTCCTCATATAATGAGACTTGTATTTAAACAGTCTTTTTAATAGTCACAGACACTAGTCTATATCACAATCTGATTTAAGTTTACTGACCTGCTTTTAGTCATTAAGAATTTGACAATTTCCGCATTATTCGGTGAATTGCGTTTTTATGACTGAATTCCCCGATTCCATCCGTGTTATATAAAACAACATAATACACTAAACACACGCCAAACCACAATAATACACATTTACATACGTTGAAACTAGAGCCCGACCGATAAAGGATTTTGAAGGCCAATACCGATACAAATATTTTTGGGTTTTAAAATCCGATATTCCGATATATCGGCCGATTTGTTTTATTTATTTAATTATTTTGTTTATTAAATATTGTTGGATTTCACACACGTGTAAAAGAAAAGCTAACTTTTCTGCACAAGATACGTTTGATACTTTTTCTCTATGTCTAAATGTTCACTCCTCGCAAGAATAACTTACATTTTACAATACAGGGACTGTAACTAGAGATATGCTAGTTATAAATAGAGTAATCATCACTTTATTTAGGCAGAAAAAGTTCATTGTGGTTTCCAAGCTCATTAATGTTAACGTTAGCGGTCTTCCACTGATGCTATTGGCATTAGCTAGCTTTATGGTTAGCTAGTCTATGATTAGCAATAGATAACATCATACTGCAAATTGGAAAACATACATTTTCAATATAACAGGCCAAGGAGAGATGATTGAAGCGTGTTTCGTCCGTTTTTATTTTATTTTTTAAATATTCATTTATCGGCCATTATAACTGCCGATACGATATTATGGAAAATGCCTAATATCGGCCGATAATTTTGTCCGGCCGATGTATCGGTCTGGCTCTAGTTGAAACAAAAACACACACAAACACAATAAAACACAAACATGCATCCAAACAAAGTAACATCCAGTGTCGGCGACCCCAGTTCGAGTCCCAGCTCGCGGACCTTTCCTGATCTCTCCCGCCTCACTTCCTGTCCACCTATACTGTCCGATCACGATGAAGGCACCAAACCCCCCCTAAAAAACTCCCTTCTGTAATTCTTGAGGCGCTACAGTATTATTGTGTATATTCGAGAGCTTTTGTGGTGTAAAACAGTTTGTGTGGTTTCCTGTGCCGCCCTCGACGTGAGCACGAGACTCTTCTTCTCTCTAAGCCCTCATTTGTCTTCCTGTCGGCATCGACTCTCATCTCATCCCGGTTCTCTCTCTGCTGTCGTAAGGATGATTCTAGCGAGCGTTCGTCAACTTCTTCATCTTCCTGTGAGTGTTTAGTTTTAGGAGAAAGATTGTGTGTTTACTGTGAACATCATTCTGATCCTTGTCTGTGTTTTACTTCCTGCGCTCTCAATGTTGGATCTCGGATTATCTTTGGATTAAACATTTGAACACTCACACTGACCGTTTTCACATATAATTGTATTAAAGCAGCTTAAAATGCTCATATATTAAGAAAGAACAAATTTTGAATTGGCTTTTATTTTTTACATTGTCAGTTTTCATTTTAGTTTAAGGTTTATTAGATGGAATTGTGGGAATGATGTAAATGTTGGTAAGTTAAGCTCTCATTTGTCAACTTTAGTTACTAAAAATCTATATTTTTACAGCATCTATTAATCTTTGGTAATGTTAATCAAAGATATAGTATTCGTTGTTAGTTCACTGTACATTTACTAATGTTAACAGATCAATTAAATATATATGAAGAGTTCAGATGCAAAAGCCTCTAAATGCCATTTGAAATTTTCTTCTTTAATGATGATTTTTATCAAGCTTGTATATTTAAGTTCATTAATTTCTCTTTAATAATAATTAATAGGTAATTATCATTGTTATTTAAGTGAAATCACTGAACTTAAATATACAAGCTTGATAAAAATTATCATTCTAGAAGAAAATTTCAAATGGCATTTAGAGGCTTTTGCATCTGAACTCTTCATATATTTCATATTTAAATCATCTTTCATTCATTAAAGTTCATCTTTGAAATCTGATAATAAATGTCTGTCTCTCCATTAGGGCTGGCCAAAAAATCATATCTCGATATTTTTTGGTCAAATGGCGATATACGATATATATCTCGGTACTTTCTACGTTTTCTATTTAGATAAAGAAAATCTTTATATTTAAAAAAAAAAAAAAAAAATATATATATATATATATATATATATTCACATTCGGCCCAATGATATCCTACAAACAATGTTGATATTGAAGGATATGGAAACAAATATAATATAGGCTATGCAATATATTATGTGCAAAAAGCTTTTGTTTTTATATTGACTAAAAGCTCAACTAAAAATGAAAATAAAAGCAAAAACAAAAGCACAAACTAATTATATTAGCCTGCATTTGATTACCCCATTATAATCACTTTCACTTTCATTAAAAATATATACTTGTAGGTTTAAAATTCCACATATGGCACATTTATTTTCTCCAACAACAAATATTTTAGCAATATGTTTATTTTAGTCAGAATTATTGCGTACTACGTAGTACTATTCACGCGCATGCGCGCGCCGGCGCTCGTTCAAGGAAGCATGAACTTTAGCGGAGATTCACTTGCAGAAGCTCGTCCTCTTCTGACATGGACATATTTGTTGTGAAATGGACATATTTGCTTTACTTTCTAACATTTACAGATGGAGAATATGTGAAATGTAAGTTGAGCACTGAGGAAAGCACCACATCTCAAACGCATTAAACAGCGCAAGTATATCTGTCAGTCAGCAACAGTGTCTGTCAGAGCATTTGACAGGGCGGCAAGCTGCCTTAAACTTGTTAACTATATCAAAGTGATTTTGACGCAATTAATATAAGCTTGTGTCATATTTAGGACAAATTGTACTACGTAGCCTAGCTACTTTCACTGCAGCAGCTCACACTGCAACCTCCGCTATTTTTCAGATGTGCTCATATCAAACTACTGTATCGATATAAACGGTATTGCCTCATTCCATATCGTTTCAAAAAAATATAACGATACATCGTACATATTCGATATATCGCCCAGCCCTACTCTCCATTGACAGGTTACGCAACAACCATTTCAATAAGTTCATAAACGGATCGTAAAATGAATTGAGTGGTTTAGTCCAAATTTTCTGAAGAGATTGAATGAGGTGTGTGTGTGTGTGTGTGTGTCCACAGAGGGCGCTGTTGGAGCAGAAGCAGCGACGGAAACGCCAGGAGCCGCTGATGGTCCAGCCGAACCCCGAGGGACGTCCTCGGCGCTCACGACCCCGTCGCAGTGAAGAACAAGCGCTTCTCGTCGAGCCACACGTCAGCACGGGCAGTGACATCATCCTAGATGGTGAGGTCATCACACGCGACCTTTGAGAGCTCAAGCACGACACTCCTCTACAGCGTTTTCAATGGTTTCTCGTGCACACTGACACATCGTATATACAGTCAAACCAAAATGTAATCAGACACCTTTCACTCGGGTTAGCTAAATAAATAGGCGATCTGTTAGAATGAAAGAGCCAACAACGCATCGAAGACGCTCGCACGACTCAACCTCAGTGATGTCATGAGCATGGGCTGAGGTCAGTATTCTTCGCTGGGTATTGGCGCGCGTGCTGTTTCGCGTCATTTCCGGTTCGTTTTATCGCGTGATTTTTCGTGACAAAACGTGGTTTGTAGAGAAGATAGAATCGTTGGGTGACAGAGTTATTGTCGGCTCGTGTAGTGCGCTACCTCCTGTTGCGGATCAATCAGACATGTCTGGGCTAAAGCAGACATGTCCAAATGTATCCACTCGTCAGGGTGTCTTCAGTTTTCAATCCGCTTTCCCAGGACGAATTTTCAGAAAGCCAAAACGAACACAACTTAATCTGGATTAATGCAGACGCAGCCTTCTTCACTCCTGTCCTCCCCTCGTCTGTTTTGCTTCAGTGTCATTTGTGTAATAGTTTTTGCTTCTCTTATCTGTTTCTCAGGACTCGTATCTGTTGTTTGTCCTTCGCTCTCTCTGGGACAGGCTTTTGTTTCTGCACCTGCCGAATAGATCTGGAAATATCTCGTGTGTGCGAGCGATCTCATGTGTGTGTGTTTGTCCGTCAGGCATCGACGGGCCGGCGGCGCTGCTGGGATCCGAGGCTCCGGATCTGGGATGTAAGATCCAGGTTCTGTCCGTCAGTCAGACGCAACAGTCCTCGCCGCCCGCCGCAGAAGAGCCGGAGACCGACGCCGACACCGACACACTGCTGGAGCCCAAGACTGACATACACACACTGCTGCAGAGACGTGGTGAGACCAAGCGTGAGCTCCTCGATCGAGTATAGCTCATAAACCCCGCCTCCCCATCAAGTCTTATGAACTAAACAATCAAATCACACTTACATTTACAAAAAATTTATTTTAGGTCGTTTTTGTCACTCTGATGTAAATTTAAGTGTTGTTTTTTAAAATTAGTTTGGTCTTAGTTGGTTATTTGATGCAGAATACTGTCTTTGAACTTCCGGTTTTGCTCTCTCTCTGTATATCTATGGCATCGCTGTCCAGGAGTGATTCGCTTTTGAAGTGGATTTACTTAACGTGAAGTTAACCAAATGACACTGTGCTCGTGCATTACCGTGATATACACTGAACACGGGCATGTTTCTACTGGGGACATTTTTAAAAATGTCAAGAATAGCACAGACTCACACTCGCAGTGCAGGATGGTGAAGTGTGTGTGTCTCAGGAGATTGCGTGTAAATGGCAGATCTTCGGCTGTTGTTTCTCATCTGGAGCTCTTTAAACTCTGTTCCTCTCAGGACTGTCGGGCAGTATGAACTACGATGAGGCCAGCGAGGATGATGAGGATGAAGCCGAAGAGCAAAGCCGATCGCTTTCCCCGAACACAGAGAACACGCGACCGGCGTCGGCCTCCAGCACTAAATCCACCACGGTGAGAGCCACACACACACACAATATTAGTCGAGCACTTTTTTCCCAAGCTAAAATCTCATTTGGGACAGTATTCTTCCATAACAAACTCTTTCTGCTATATTTCTGATAAGTTTTTAATTTACAAATAAATAAGTTATATTATAATACAAGATTTGATTAAAATAAACACATAATACAACTTTTATTTAATTAAAATAAATAACATGTTATTTAAATAAGTAATAAAAATATATTAAAATAAATGAATGCTGAAATTAGATATAGTAAATAGTTAAGTAGCAATAGTTAGATTAAAATAAATAAATAATTTGGATTAAAATAAATAAAAAATGAAAGAAAAATAAATAAATAATAAAACCGTAGGTTAAAAAACATGAAACATTTGATTGAAATAAATACATAACATAACTTTTCTTAAATAAATATTTTAATATTTAAAAAATAGAATTAAAAGTAATAAAATAGAATTAAATAATAAAAATGTGTTTAAAACATAAGTACTAATAATTAGATTAAAATAAATTAGTAATTTAGATTAAACTAAATACATAAATATTGAAAAAAATAAATAAAACTAGATTTAAAAAATATGAGAACATTTTATTAAAATAATACATAATAGAACTGTTATTAATAAATACATGAATAAAAATTTGATTAAAATTAAAAATGTAATGTAATAAAAGTAATCAAATAAACAAATACTTTAAATGTGTTTACAATATGTAAATAAATGTTTGTCCCCCGGCCGTCAGGAGTGTATCCCGGCGAGTTCTCCATCCGCCGAGGGCTCCTCCGTGGAGGTGGATAATCTGGAGGAGTTCGTGCTTCGTCCGGCTCCGCGGGGCGTCACGCTCAAGTGCCGCATCTCCCGGGATAAGAAGGGCATGGACCGCGGACTCTACCCAACATACTTCATGCACCTCGAGAGAGAAGATGGCAAGAAGGTGACGGTTTTTCTATTTATTTACTCATTTATGTCATTATTTAAATCAGTTTTAATTTTTTTATATTCAATTTTATTTATTTATTTTAATTTGATACCATTTACATTTATTGCATTATTTAAAAATATTATTATTATTATTTATGTTGTTTTTACAAGCATTTTATTATCCTTTTATTTTAATCACATTTTTTATATTTTATTTATTTATTGTAATCCAATTTTTTTTATAGTTTATTTATTAATCTAATTCTTATTAGTAGTGGAAATAATTTTCTGCGGTAACAAATGCTGTCAAAAGATCCGTTGAACAGGAAACATGCATAATCTCTCTCTCTCTTTCATCAGGTGTTCTTATTGGCTGGACGCAAGAGGAAAAAGAGCAAGACATCGAACTATCTGATCTCTGTAGACGCCACAGATCTGTCCCGTGAGGGCGAGAGCTTCATAGGGAAACTCAGGTGAGAACCTTTTGTTTTAACTCGTCACATCTCAGATGAGCATTTGATCACAAGTGACATCCATCCAGATGTGGTTTGAGGGATCCAATCATATTGAGCATTTTGAACCCATTGATGGATGGCAGAAAACAGTTTCCACTGTTAGTACGATTTAGATTAATAAATAAACTAGAAAAATTTGATTATAATTAATAAATAAAATATCCTTTTTTTATTTAAATAAATGAATCGGTCAGATTTTATAAATATATATTTATATACATTGACATAAAAAAAAATTATTAATAATAAAAAATGATTAAAATGATTAAATAAACAAGTAAAAATATGTTCGACTGAAAAACAATGTAAAAATAAAATAATTTAATAAATTTATTAAAATAAGTAAATAAATGTAAAATACTATAAAATTATACTATAAAAATAATAATAAAATGGGTCTGAGAAAACAGTCTACAGTGCAAGAAAACAATAAATAAATGAGATTAAATGATAAAAATCTTAGTAATATAAATAAATCCTATAAATTTGAATTTTGGAAGTGTATTTAGTCATCTAAATAGTTCAAGCAAATAAGCTAACAGTACACTGCTATAGTGAATGGGAAAAAAATGTCACAGTATAAATGTAGTGTTTAAACATGCCTTTGAACGCTAGGATTGTGGTCCATTGCTTGAGGATGATCCATGGCATCTTGAAGATTGAAACCCCCTGAGTTAGACATTGTGCTGCCCAAACATAACCCAAGTGCTGTAATAACATTACATGCTTCGTGTGTGTGTGTGTGTGTGTGCAGGTCTAATCTGATGGGGACGAAGTTTACCGTGTACGATAATGGCACGAACCCTTCGAAAAGCCCCGGAGCACTGCTGGAGGAGAGCAACACACGCCAGGAGCTCGCCGCCATCTGCTACGTGAGTGTGTGTGTGTGTGTGTTCACACTGTGTCCGGACACTTCTCATTGTTGTGTGCTGTTCTTAAATTTGACTCGTCCTGGAAAACCTTTGAAACAACAACCATATATACAAAGAGCTACTTGAAAAGTGCTTGACTTATTTAAATACAATATAAATGATATTTTATAATTATGAAAAAACACAAATACAATCTTTTCACGGATAATCCCCCATTACGCCGCCTTCACACTGGCAGTTGAAATCAGCTCCGATGCGGCTGCGAAACGACCGGAAGTCATTCATTTCCTATGGAGATTCGCAGACCGCATGCGAATGGGTCCGAAACGGGTCCGACCGAGTGCGGTGCGAAGAAAATCGTGTCCGTTGGTCATCCGCATGCGTTCAAAAATTTGAACTCTTGCGAAAAGCTACGGACGGTTCCTATCCGACAATTCCAGCGGAAGTTGAGCGTTGCTATGGTACTGATAAACAAACCTGAATTATTAACTTTTAATAAAATAAATATTGATTTTATAACGATAATTTGTGATGTCATTTTTTATTTTCATGACTTTCTAACGTTTATAAGGGCAGTTAATACAATTAAATTGAAGGTAGACATTGAACTATTGACCACTATATCACATTTTTTAGCCGACCTGACATGTCAACGTCCTGAGCAACTTTCCTCACGCAGCATAACCCTAATCAGAGAGATCATACAGAACTGACAGAATCAAACTTTAATCTCTCCGCCATTTTTGTTCTACCCGCGTCCGACGCTTTTCACTGTGTAGTACGACGTCCGTTGGGAACGTATTGCGTATTACGGAGCTGATTTCAACTGCCAGTGTGAAGGCAGCGTTAGAGCCTTTCTCGATACGAAGTACGCCAACATTATAATATTAAATAGTGTTTATTGATCAATAACAGCCTTGTATTTAATATATTATTACATGCGTTGTAAGTTGTATTTTGGATACCTTATATCTGTGTAGTTTGAGTTTCCTTAAAAAATACTAAAGATATTGTCCGATAAGATCTCTCATACGCCTTATTCACGGCAGCGCCATCTTTGTTTTTTAATGAGAATGAAAGCGAGGCTGTGAGGGATAGACTTGCATCTCTTCAATGCGCTGTATTGTTATTTAATGTGTTTTCGGATTGTTCTGCTCATGAAACACTGGAAAAATATCTTTCCAAGAAATGTCAGTTGACTAAAAACTCCCGACAATGTAAGCTGTGGAAAATTGTAAGTAATCTGGGAGCTTTATTCAGCTTTTTACAGCGGATGCCATTGGAAACACGGTAAGTCTATCCCTCACAGCCTCACTTTCATACCTGTCATGGCGCTGCTCTGAATAAGGTCTATTGAAGCCCTTAAAAATCAAAAAGTAGTGCTTGAAAAGTCCTTTCATTTTACAGTATTTATACAAACACTGTGCATGTGTGTGTGTGTGTGTGTGTTTTTAGGAGACTAATGTTCTGGGCTTCAAAGGGCCGCGGAAGATGACTGTGATCATTCCTGGCATGAACATGAATTTCGAACGGGTCCCGGTTCGGCCCCCTTGTGTGAGTGTTTCTGCTGTCAGCTGTCAATCAGATGGTCATTATGAGCGCAGACTGCGAGTGTGTGTGTGTGTGTGTGTGTGTTTCAGGAGCAGGAGTCTCTGCTGAGTAAATGGCAGAATCATTCCCTGGACAATCTGATAGAGCTGCACAATAAAGCGCCGGTGTGGAACGACGACACTCAGTCATATGTGTTAAACTTCCACGGTAGAGTCACTCAGGCGTCCGTCAAGAACTTTCAGATCGTCCACGACAATGACCGTAAGTTACACGAGGACATAACCAATCGGGGAAGCTGAAAATCAAGCTTTTAAAGGGGTTAGTTCACCCAAAAATGAAAATGATGTCATTAATGAGTCTCCCTCATGCCCATCAGACGTTCATCTTCGGGACACAGTTCAAGATATTTTAGATTTAGTCCGAGAGTCCATTGTAAATGTGTGTACGGTATACTGTCCTTGTCCAGAAAGGAAATAAAGACATCATCAAAGTAGTCATGTGACATCAGTGGGTTAATTACAATGTTTTGAAGCATCGAAAATACATTTTGGTCCAAAAATAACAAAAACTTCGACTGAACGCGGATCCACAACAGAACCGTAACACAACACACAAGTTTTTGTTATTTTTGGACCAAAATGTATTTTCGATGCTTCAAAACATTGTAATTAACCCACTGATGTCACATGACTACTCTGATGATGTCTTTATTTCCTTTCTGGACAAGGACAGTATACAGTACACACATTTCCAATAGAGGGACAGAAAGCTCTCGGACTAAATCTAAAATATCTTGAACTGTGTCCCGAAGATGAACGGAGGTCTGACGGGCGTGAGGGAGACTCATTAATGACATCATTTTCATTTTTGGGTGAACTATAACCCCTTTAATGTTGTTTATATGTCTGAGTGGTGTGTGTAAGTTGATAAGTGGAGTATTTCCTCCTCAAAACTGCAGTGAACCAAAGACACAGTTTGAAATCGCTGGTGTTTCTGACGTCACAAACGACCTTGTAACGTGTGATCGTCAACCAGTGAGTGAGTGAGTGAGTGGAGGCAGGGCTCATTTTCATATTCATAGAACCGCGAATACTAAATGGCAAGGGTGTCGAGTTACGTTCAAGATATTTTAGGGCATGAAGGGAAAAACGTTTAAATATGTCATGTTACGATAATAAGCCTGCTCTTAATATAATGGACTTTCCAGGAAGGATTGTGTGCGCCGTTGTGATTGTGTGTTGGTGTGTTTTCAGCGGATTACATCGTGATGCAGTTTGGCCGTGTGGCGGAGGACATCTTTACTCTGGACTTTAACTACCCCATGTGTGCCCTGCAGGCGTTTGCCATCGGCCTGTCCAGTTTCGACAGCAAACTGGCCTGTGAGTGAATCTGTGACACGACGACACACACCAACCTCTTCCACTCAGGACACTAAAGCACAGTCGTCTCCTTACGGATTTGTGCTCCACCCAAATAGATCTCAAACAAGGACCAAATTAATTCGCTTTTGTAAATGAAACACATCAAATCGTTTAACGTTCGTGAGATATCATGCGAGTTATTTACCTGCTTCCTCTTTTCCGAAAAGAGAAAATGCACGGGATTTATGCTTTAATCGGACCAATAGAAAAGACACTGTGGGATATTGTGCAACGGAGAGATTTTTATGATATTTTCTGTGATGTTATGAAAGTGTCTGATGGATTTGAGAGGGACGTCTCACAGGGTTAGTTCACTTAAAAATGAAAATTAAGTCGTTTACTCACCCTGGTGTTGTTTAAATGTCGTTTGCCATTCTTTCTTTTTTGGACCAGGAAAGGAGAAATGTTAAAAAATGTTATTCTTCCATGTAATGGCAGTGAATAGCGACCAGAATCAAGCTTTAAAAAAGTGTCGTAAGTGTGAATCCAAGTGTAAATAAAAAACAACACGAGATTTCACGTATTATTTAAAGAAAATGTCCTGCTCACGGCCGACTGAGAGTTGTGAGAAATCAAGATTAATATACTCTTAAATTCGATTTTTTTTTTTTTTTTTTTTTACCAATCGCTATTGTATATTCCTAGAAAACGTGGGGTATAAATAACACGTGTCACATGGGACCGTTCTGGGATACTTTTGCAGCTTTTAAAAAAAAATCTTGATGCTGATCGCTATTGTAGACGAGCGTGAACGGGACATTTTCGAGGTCCGAAAAAGAAAGAACAACACTAGGGTGAGCAAACGATGACTTCATTTTAATTTTAGGGTAAACTATCCCTATAAGAACCAATCAGATTTCACCTCTGAGATTAAAAGAAGTTATATTTTGTATGGAGAAAATTAATCATGTAATGATAAATTGTAAATGGGAATTACAGACATTAAAATGTGCTTAATTTTCTTCAGGTACAATATAATTTCTCATTTTCCTTTTGATAACGGGGTGATATGAATATACTTTTTCTTCATATTTACGTTTTTATTCGGATGATGTTATTGTATTTTTGCATTCATGGTAGAATATGAAAATTTTAACACATTCTGTTTTTAAATGTGGTTCATTAATTGTCTTTTTAAAATCTTTGCTGTCCAACAATCCCTGAGAAAACACATTGCATGTTGGTAAGCGCTGGACCCTTTGGCCACGTCTCAGTCGTCCAGCTTCCCTCTCGTGCCCTTGTGTTGACCTTTGAGAACTGACGCACACTTTTGTGAATGCACACTTCTGGTAATCACCGCTGCTGCATGGATTGTGAAAGTTGCCTTAACATGTTGCTGTAGTGTAAATAGTGTCTGAATGCTGTGTTTACATCTTGAGAAAGGGAAGTTCAAGCACATTTGTTCCTGTTAAATGTGTATTCCTATTGATATGACTGATGTGTGTGTTGATATTCATCATCTGTTGTGTGTGTGTGTGTGTGTGTGTGTCAGCCAAGAGTGTACTGATATATATGTATATTAAAAAAAGCGAAACATTTTTGCTTTCATTTTAAAACAATAACCTGTTTGCACAAACTGTATTTTATGAAGACACTGTTGGTAGAAATACAGTTATTAAAAGTCATAAATATTTGAAAAAGGAAAACTGTGTTACTTTTTATACATTATCATATGGGCTGGAAATACAAAACCTGCAACACATTTATCCATAAATCAGATGGCACAGATTTTTAGCCTTTTCAACCATATATATTGTAACTTCAATGAACTAACCTTCATTCTAATCTGGTAAACACTTTTCTAGATAAATACAAAAGTATCTAACTCAATTTTAATTTTCATGTCTATATATAATATGAACCTACATTTACATTTTAATCAAATCAAATGTCTTTCTGAGATTGCGCATGCGTAGTATGAGTGAACGGGGTCTGCAGTGCGCAGGTGCGGACGTCTGGCGTCGAATGGCGCCTTTTCTCAGTTTTCTGATTCCTGAGGTGAGTCACTTTTACCTGACGACAAATTAAAGGACAACTCCGGCGCAAAATGAACCTTTAGTCTAGTTACACATTGTTACCTAGTCAACCGTTATCTGAGATTTGTTTTCATGATTGCCGAATGTAAATAGTTTTATCTCTAAAAACAGTTTAGCCTATAACGCTAGTATAATGCTAGTATATAGGGCATAGATTAATGACAAATAAAAATCGCTTGTTATTACCACTAAAAAGGCTCAAAATAGCCCCGCACTAACACGACAGCATAAAAATAGTCCCTACATTCAAACCGAAGCATTGAGAACTTTGTCAGTGTCCACACAGTTTAATAAGCAGATGTTTTATTCACACAGTAAATTTCGCGAATTCAGGAAGAAGCCATCTTGGAAAAATAGTCTCTACCAGTCGATCTACGAACGCCGATCCATCATCTACGAACGCCGTATCATTTAGTCTATATACTTTTATTTATATTTTGCACTTGACTTGTGTAACCGTTGTAACAGTGATAAAGTAGACATAGGCTAACAATTAAGCTATTCAGTATAGTAAAGTAAAAATAAAATAAAAATGATCTTGTCCCCATTTGTGTTTTGTCTCAAAATAAGAAACACTTACAGTGACCCCATGTTGGCTCTTCTACCTGTTCTTTACATAGCTGGTAGCCCACATTGTGATATGTTGTCCCATTTGTCTTGAAAACTGTATCTGGATCAGGGTGATCCAGTCCAATGTTGCTTTGAAAAACCGGCATAAAAGTAAGATGGATTACCTGATCCTGGGTAGGAAAAAATGGGATTTCCAAATCCGGATCATTTTGATCCAGATTAAATGTTTTGAACAACTGGCCCCTAGCTATTAGCCGATTCAGATACCGATTTTGATTTTTTAGTTTTTTTGTTATTATAGAATACGGTTTTGATCGTTTTTTAAATTCGCAAAGTTCAACAACATATGCAATAAGGTACGCTATCTAGTTTATTTCTGCATCAAATAATTTTTATTGATCGGAATAATTGATGCGTAATTCCTGTGCGGTTGCTTTATATATCAAGTATTAGGGCCCTTTCACACCTACCTTGTTTGGTCTGGACTTTCTGACTTTTCATTTTTTTTTTTTTTTCCGAATCAAAATTACAGGTGTGAAACCTTCCCCGCACCACGGTCAGGACCAAACAGATGAAATTTGTTCCGACGAAAAGTGGAAGTCTCGGTCCGGATCAAACTGAACAAAGGTTTGTTTCGTTTCTAGTGTGAAAGCATTTCTGTATGGTTCGGACTTTCAGACCTTTTACAGGAAGTTCCAGTAGTTCCCGCATAGCCGAAAAAAACAGAAGGTGGCAGAAAAAATTAGCCGTGTAGCACATGGGGAGAGGAGGAGACACGAAGTATGGTCTAATGACATATTAAAAAGTCAACTTGTAGTCTTCTCCTTTCCTGCCGGTGTTCTGACGATTTGTGCTGCCTTGTCGAAAAATGATACCGTAGTGTGAATCGATCTCAGAGAATGGCGATTCAATATTATATGAAATACAATTATAATACAATTCTAAGTTATGAGTAGCTACTGTATACTTTAGACTACTGTTAGTGTTTTTATTTTTAAAACGGTGAAAAGTAAAAATTATCATCAAATATTCATCTTTGACTTGTCAAAACACACATTTCCTTAGTAACTGAAACTTTCAGTTATTCTTGTTCAGCTGGCTGACCGTACAAATATTAATATGGTAGTTTGCATTTTTTTAAATGGAAATTACATTATAACACATGAAAATACTGTGAGCTGCACATGCGCATAACCAGTAGCAAATCTCGATGAGTAGCATGAATCGTCAGAACACCTGTGACGATAAAATGTTCGCACGACAAGGACATTCATTTGGCAAATTTGAACTTGCCTTGTGTATAGTTGGTGCTGCGGGTAATTATGACATAAAAATAACATAGTTGCAATGATATGCATCTGTTCATTCATGTTGTCAAAGTGACCCTCCGAATTGACAACACGCTGACGTCAGACGCACGTCCATTTACAAAACCAATCAATATCAAGATGCAGCTCACATAGATGATGACGACAGCATGCAAGTATGTCACGTAAAGTTCTTTAGTGCACTCGCATAATTGCAGTGTGAAACCAAACCAAAACTTTCTGAACGTATAAAATGTATCAAAACATGAACTTTGTGCAAAAGGTGTGGAAACGCCTTGATTTAGCTACTTCAGGAAAATATTTGCTGCTTTCCCTCGCTAAACTGATTATATAAAGTCTTTTTAAAAGACGTTACACATCTCAGTGTCTAAACACAGTTATCGGTTTGGCATTTTCATACTATAGCCATTATGCAGATCAAGTCAACTTTATTTATATAGTGCTTTTTGCAATACAGATTGTATCAAAGCAGCTTCACATTGATAACATGAAAATAAAACAACAAAGTTTGTTTATAGAAGAAAATCGTTCACCTTAAGTAAGGCCGATACTGTAAAAAATATTGTTGAATAATTAAATGTCCCAAACTGAGCAAGCTAAAAGCAAAGGCAACAGATGCAAGGTACCAAAAGTCCATCAGTGACAGAGAATTGAGAAAAAAAAACCATGGGAGAACCCAGGCTCAGTCTGCGGCCAGTTCTCCTCTGGACAACCAGCGAACAGTTTATGATTATGATTCAGGCTACATTACAGGTCAGAAGTCAGATTGGATCATAACATTCAGAATATGAATCCAGTTCCATCTGGATTAATAGATCAGCCAATAAATATCGCTGGCCAATTCATCGTTGCATCTCTACTAATTATTCATGCATCACCTATGTACTAAAACATTGCATGATTAAATAATCTCAAGGCTTGACATACATAAGTAAAAATTTAAAGAATTATTAGAATACTTGCACACTTAAAAATGCATGAAGGTCATTGTTTATCAAACCAAATGGCCTTTGTTTTAAAGGAGCAAAACGCAAGTCTTTTGAGTTTTTGTGTTTTTGCAGAACTACGCCCCCTCTGGCGACAAGCGAAACTGCGTGCGCGCTCACACACACATACATGCACGTTTGCACGACAAGCTGTTCATAACCAAAGGAGCATCAGCCGCACACTGTGCGGCACACATCTTTTGTTACAGTCATAATGAGGTAATACAGTTATAAATCTGCAGGTCATTTAAAATAAATGAAAGGAAAGGCATTCGAGTAAATTACACACTTATGTGTGTGAGAGGGGAAAACAGGGGTAGTAGAAAACTTCGGTTTTTGTTTCCATCTATCTCCATGTTGAACTGTTTTATGTGCTTACTGTATCCACGTATGATTGTATAATTATGGAAACACGTTAATGAACAATATAAGTTATTACTTTGTATAGGAGCCGCCCTGAGATCTCTCCGTTTGTTGAAAGCCTTCCCGATGTTGACTCTCGTCTTATTCCGACGCCTGGCACTGGACAGACAGAAGTTGTATTGTCTTTGTCTCACGTGGAGTTTGCGTTGGGGTTTGGAATGAACTACAAGCCGGTCTCTTTGGGCTGTTTACACCTGGCCACAATGCGTTTTCTCAGATCGGATAGCTGTCTGATTTATCAAAACGATTCCATTACACCTGCTCACATAAATGTGTTTTTGCAAAACGGATATAATCTGATCTTCAATTCCCGCGCTATATAGGCTACAGAATTCATGAAGTGCACGTCACCGAAAGCAACAGATATGAGCTGCATTTTATTAATCATCGGCTAATTTCAAAATCAGCAAAGACAGCAATAAGAGAGATCGGCAACAACCCTGGTAAAGATCAGTTCATTTCTTTACTTTTAATGAAGATGGAAGTGTTGCGCGTCTGCAACTTACTTTCACTTTGATTTGCGATAGATTGCGGCGTGCTGGCTTGATGAATAGGCGCTCAGCTGCTCATCTGATGATGCGCGTCGTCATATATGACTAAAATAACATGACATAACCTATAATCTGCTTTCAACAACCAGATGATTAACACTTGTCCAGTTTTGTCTGGAATACGGCCCAGACCACGGCACGTCCTCAAGTGATTTGAGCGATCGGATTCAAATCCGTCTCGAATGCGTTTCGGAGGGCAACCTGGTCTTTTCACGATCGAATAGCTATCCGATCACAGAAAACGCATGAAGTGACCAGGTGTAGGCTAAACAGCTCCTTTGAATCCATCTTCTACTTTTGTGGAAAGTTGACTAAAGTTGTGTCGCTCGAGTTGTCTTCTCTGATACGGAGAATGGCGGCGAATACACTAACCTGCAAGACAGGCACATAGCCAGGCCAGCGTGAACGCGCATGACGTCACGGCCAGTCTCGAGCCCGAATCGCTCTTATTTATTTTACTGTACAGGCGATCTCAGTGATCAGAGAAGGGCTCATTCAGCCCATCAGGCGATTGTTTAAGCATGTATGGGTTAGAAAACGGCTATGAAATGTTGCGCAATGCACCTTTAAAGAAAGATGGCACATGCATGAAACACAACATGTGTAAATAATACATCACGTTAGTTGTGGTTTACTCTTGTTGTTGATTTGCCGGAAAAACATTAAGTGGCGTGTCCACGTCTCCAGTGCAGAAATATGGGAACACCCTCTCTGGAAACCCACCTGTGTAGGAGCACAAAATTCGGTTTCTGAAGGGATCGATGAAACTCAGCTGTCCTTCGTAAAAGTCCAGCTGCAGTCGGATGATATTCGGCATCTCATCGTCATCAATATCTTTGGCAGGTTTACGACCTTTCTTGTATATCCCATCCACGTAACGTAAACACCAAAAACGACTCATTGGATCCATTTTGCAAAGTTTTTTGCGGTTCACTGTTTCCCCCATCACTCCCAGTGTCCAGTGGTCGTTGTCTCCCACCTCCACGTCCCAGCAGTGCAGACCCGAGCTAAAGCCCTCTGAGGCCAACACTCCCACATACAGCCTCTCTGGGGTATCAGACACAAACATTTTCTCTTCCACGTACTGAACACTGGTGCAATCCTGTGACACCCTCAGTTTAGCTGCTGCTGTGTCTGGGTCCAGAGTCACAGGAGCTGTAAACACAGATTACCGCGGTCAGTACCAGCATTCCAATGTCAAAATATGTGTTTGTCTTGTTATTTTTTCTGGTCCACACAATAAAAGTGGATGGTGACCAGAGGCTTGATCAAAAAGACATACCAACTGTACTTTCATGGTATTCATGCTACAAGGGAAAGGAAGACAGCTTCATCTGACGCTAGGGGTGGGCGCTATACCGGTATGATGTGGATTTTGCGATACCAAGGATACCGTTAGATATTCAGAAATTAAAATTTTGCAGTTATGTTGTTTTGTTCAATTTGGTTCTCTTTACAACTTTTAACACTTCTAATGACGATAAAAAATCGTCAAAAAAAAATCGTCAAAAAAATCTAGGCTTAACGTTTTACCTTTTCCTCTGTTGTGTCCAACTCGCGTGATGTTATGCATTAATGATCAAACACAGAGAGCATGGAAACAGTCCTGTGGTTCCCACACAGACTAATTCATGGAGGTGCGCCACAGAATTAACCCTTATGGGTCTGAGGTGTTCTGACATGCTCTGACATTTGTGCTTTTTTCTGTTACTTGTGACATTTGCATGGCTAAAGTATTCTCCCTCTCCTTGTCCCTCCCCAGCTCCTCTCGTTTCTCATATTTAACGATAGTGGTCCTAACAGAACTGTCACTTGCTCGGTTGAAACAGTGATTTCTTATCATTTGTACGTGTTTTAAATGGCCAATATAAATAATCAAGTCAAGAACATATAACTTGCACACTTTCGAGAACAGCATATTGGATCTGTGCAGTTCTTTAAGTGACTTAAGCCTAATATTCCTGCTGCAGTCTGTTGTTGACTGAATAACTTTGTAACTTTATCTACAGTTTATTTAATTGATGCAGTGTTATTTTACATTTGGTTATTCAATTTCTGTACCTGAAAATTACTGTTAGACCTACTTGAAAAACATGTAAAGCACTGTATATTTCATTTGTATGTTTGTTCTATTGTATTTTTTTGTGGTATTGCACATAATTTAATTAATTTTTCTTCACTGACAGTTTACATGTCTTTAACAACATTTGCAGACTGATGTCATGAAGTAGCGTGTGTATGACACGGCAATTCGTATTTCCATTTTTGGCGTGCTATCAAGACACATAATCGCCTTTCAGCGTGTTCATGAACGCCGTTGACTTAACGTTATTACTGTATATATAAATATATGACTTACCTCAACCCCGTCCCTAAACCTAACCGTCACTGGGGTTAATGACATTTATGAGTGGATATTCGACGGCGTGTACACGCGGAATCACTCGGACGTTAATGCCGTAGACATACACGCGGATAGCTCAAAATGCGTAGAGATAACACGCCACTTGACTCGAAAGTGGCGTGTATGTTTACGCAAAAGTCATGATGTCATGTTGACATTTGAAATCTATACAAGTTAAACTCGTAGTTTTTAGTGTCATAACCTTATTTATTTTTAAGGTAAGGTTCAAAAACAACAAAACACTAACTTGCACTAGGCCTATTTTATTACTTTTTTGAGGTAAAATTTTAGCATGTAATTTAAACAAACGGTCTAAAACTGTTTCCCCTTCTGCTTCCCTCCTTATTGCCACTATGAATATATAACAAACTCTCGTACAACAAAAATACAGGATTCATGCGAAATATACGGAAAGAAAACCTCTGAGATTACGTATGTAACCCCGGTTACCTGAGAAGCAACGAGACGCTGCATTGAGACGATTCGTGCGTCGTGAAGCACGTGTATGATCAGTCCAATGGAAAGACGAGACGTCACGGGTGACATCACCGACCAGGAAACTATGAAACACAACTGAAAACAGACCACGCCAGCTTCTGATAGGCTAAAGCAAGTCAATCAGTGGCATGCAGGGAGTATGGCAAGGCAACGCAGCATCTCGTTCCCTCTCAAGGAACCAAGGTTGCATAAGAAACCTGAGACTTTCCCTTTCAAGGGAACTCGAGCTGCTTTGAGATGCTATAATAAACGCCTGTTCTGTGTGAAGTCTCTGCGCACACTAAGCAAGCACCCTAAACCCTGGAGTGGAGCCAAGATCCAAGTCATAAAAACAAACAAATGTATGCGGTGAGGACCAGCCTGGTGCATGGAGGGAAATCCCTGATTATAAAGCCTTATAGGCAGCCATACTCCTGGTAGAATGGGCCCGAACAGCCAAAGGTGAAGGCTGACCGGCCGCTTCATAAGCAAGTGAGATAAGTCTATATAGATAACCGTTTTTTTCCCATGACTTCGACACTTCAGTTGGGGAAAAAACTGCAAACCCTGGCGAGGAGGCTGTGATCTAGATGGTAGAAACAAACTCTTGCTTTCATATTATTCCTTGGCTGGCCAGTCAATATTTAATCTGGCAACAGCGCGATTCACAACCTCCATAAACTCCAGATCAACATCAAGGGTATGAGCTGGCAAACTCTCTTAATCCCCTCATTAATGCTGATGACATCCAATTCCTTAGAACTGGATAGTCGCAGCATTGGTGCATCATCGCGGGGAGACCAAACCGCAGTGTGTGCTTCTCCCTGAGACAAGGCAGGGCTCCAGACTAACTTTTTTTACTAGAAGCGCTGTTGCCCCTGACCGAAAATTTTAGGAGCGCAAGCAGAAAATTTAGGGGCACACCTTAAATCAAATCGTATGCGAGTTATATATACAAAAATTATAGTATATTTCTTTTGTCCATGTTGGACCTTTCAAGCTTCTGGTCACCGTAAACCGTATAACACAAAATGAGTTGCACAAAATTTTCCATTTTTATTCCACATACAATTTGGAACAACATTTGTTAAAATGATGTCTTTAAGAAGACGCTATTACTTACGCTGTTCCACAAGGTTCTGCATTCTGGCCCAGGTGGTGAAGATCAGTGTCTGAATGGGATGGGGTTGAAATTCCTCCATTTCAGGGGTCATGTCTGGGGATGATGGGTGATTGAATCTGTGTACACAAACAGATATACAGGTGAAACTCGAAAAATTTGAATATTGTGCAAAAGTACATTTATTTCAGTAATTCAACTTAAAAAGGTTAAACTATAGACTCTATAGAAATTATATAGGCTCATTACATGCAAAGTGAAATATTTTAAGCCTTTATTTGTTATAATTGTGATGATTATGGCTTACAGCTTATGAAAAACCCAAATTCAAAATTAGAATATTGTGAATACATTTCCATAAGCTGTAAGCCATAATCATCAGAATTATAACAAATAAAGGCTGGAAATATCTTACTTTGCATGTAATGAGTCTATATAAAATATTAGTTTCACCTTTTAAAGTGTAAACTGCAGGTTGATAAAGAAGATAATGTAATGTGCTTACTAAACATAAAGACAAGAACTGCCCACAATTGTTTTTTATTTTTTATACCAAAATGCTGCATATATTATAATATGAAAAGTTGGTACGTTTTACAGTGGCAAGCAAAGTGCATTCCCATAATAATTCCTAAAAAGCTGTGATCAGTTCATCGCGATCTTACACATGTCTGTTATTATCAATGAATCTTTCATATCTACACTTTGTTTGTTATAATTCGAGGATTTGCCAGCATACAGAATTCATCGCTGAACAAAAAGTCAGTTTTGAGCGGTGAGGGGAGTCTTAAATGCTTCTGATTGGCCATTGCGTTCCTAGAAATCAAAACATATGTCTGTGATTGGCTACATCGCTTAACGCTGCAAACGTGTTATAAATAGAAACTCTGACCGGTAAATAGTTTCTATTTTGCTTTAGTCGTTCTTGTTTTTTGTTTTTTTGCAACAGATGAATAAAATATATTAGTTTTTATGTTTTATTCATAGATATTTCTAGTTTGCAGGAGTACCGCAAACCGTTTTTCTCCCTCAACCCGAACATATAGAGTGGGTGCCCGGCGCCCGGCGCCCGCGCTCCCTCCTATGATGTCATCACCCCGTTACTGTAAAAAACATGCTACATTTGAAGAAACCCCAATGTTATTTTAAGACACAATTTAAAAAAAATATATATACATATTGAACACTTTAATTTACACATTAATTGGTTGTGGTGGTTAAACTGCAATTTACACTTTAAGTTGAATTACTGAAATAAATGAAAACTGAAATTTTCTGAGTTTCACCTGTATGTGTATTTTTTTCTGTTTTTAGATTATTTGGTATGGTCTTTTAGCTGTATAAAAAGCTAATTGCAAAAAGACTCACTTTTTCATTGTATCATCGTAATTCTGAATGAGAAATAAAAAAACAGTTAGTGCTCAGTCATGTGTGTGAACATCATGATTATTAGACACGTTTGCATCAGATTACAGCTCTCTGATGGTGTCATGCATTTCCTATCTGTACCTGGAGAAAAGTGATGTTTTCAGCATCCAAGAGCTGCCAGAGAGTTGCCATCCTCTCAGACAGATCTGACATCTGTGTGGACAGATCCTCCATTCTGGCCTCGAGTTTCTCATCTCGATTTTGCATTTCTTTACGCAACGCTCCGATCCGTTTCTCCTCTTCCTCTCTAAGAAACTGATGGAGCTTCTCAAATTCCTCCTTGATCTTGCTTTCTTCTACACTGGTGTGTTCCTGAAATGGTTTAAGAAGGTTTAATCCTTTCCGTTAAAGTCCCCTTGTGGTGAGAATCCGGCTTATATGGTTGTTTATACTGTATGTCTATGTGGTGTTTTAATACGCTTTAAGACAAACCATGTGGAAACTATGTTGACGGTAACCAAATACAGAGATCACAAATAAATAAAGCTATATTAATAATACAATTCTTTGAAGATTAAGTAATTTTTTGTAACTGTCCTAGGTCTATAGTGACAATCACTACATCTGACATTCTCGACTGAAAGGGAACCGTGTATACTAAATAAGACAAGGAATAAAACTATTTAATGAAATGATTGACGACAGGAGAACTTTAACATAATTGTACTGATTGAAACACCAACCACATACCTTAATGAGCTCAGCCTCTTCCACACAGCTCTCATGGGCTTTCTTAAAGTCAGCAAAGGTCATCTGAAGTCTGTCCATTTTTTCTTTGACAATCTCCTGGAATCACAGGATAAACTCTTAAAGGAGTAGTTCACTTTTCAAAATTTTTTTGCTGATAATTTACTCACCCCCATGTCATCCGAGATGTCCATGTCTTTTATTTCTTCGGTCGAAATGAAATTAAGGTTTTTGATGAAAACATTCCAGGATTTTTCTCCATATAATGGACTTCAAATGCTCGCCTTGCTCTGTACTGCGATGCATGTTCATGACTCTCCTGTTCGAACTCGTTCATCAAAATGAACAAATCTTTTTCTGAGTCAATTTATTCGTTTCGTTCATTAAATGAACCAAATGACTCGGAAAAAGATTTGTTCATTTTGATGAACGAGTTCGAACAGGAGAGTCACGAACGCGCATCACAGAACAGGGCAAGGCGACCATTTGAGCTTATGAAACTTAAACTTTGTTATTTATTTTTTAAATGAGTGATCATTTCGCTTGATAAGACTCTTATTCATCGTCTGGAATCGTTTAAAGCCCTTTGAACAGTTTGCACTGAAACTGTCTTTTGGACCTTGAACCGTTTGGACCCCATTGAAGTCCATTATATGGAGAAAATCCTGTAATGTTTTCATCAAAAACCTTCATTTGTTTTCGACTGAGGAAAGAAAGACATGGACATCTTGGATGACATGGGGGCGAGTAAATTATCAGAAAAAGTTTTTTCATAACTGAACTACTCCTTTAATAACAAGCTTGAAGAAACCAAACACTCAGATTAGATTCCAAACTTCTCCTACCTTTAAGTTCCCAGCAGCCTCACTGACAGGAGAACACTTGTGATTTTCATGCTTCTTTGAAGTGTAACACACCACACAGATGGGCTTCTTGTCATCAAAGCAGAAGAGTTTGAGTGTCTCTTTATGCAGCGGACAAACGTCTCCTGAATCGGCTGTGGGTTTTCTAATCTTGAAGGATTCACAGAGCGCTCTGAATGCCAGGCTCTTGGTGGGTTCGTCACTCGAGCATTTCTTACGGCAGACCGGACACCACAGCTCTTCTTGAGTCGACCAGAAACGCTGGAGGCATTCAGAGCAAAAACTGTGGCTACATTTCAGAGTTACCGGATCAGTGAAGACATCACAACAGATGAGGCATGTCAAATCCTCCTCTGGGAAGTACAAAGAGTCTGACATGACTGAACAATCCAGACACCCGACTTATAATTATCCGATAGATTTACTTTTTTCTCCTGTTGGAAATTTTATTAAACCTGTTTTACTTCTCCACACTAGACCCAACCCTTTCCTTTTATTCACTTTCATTTCAGTAGAAACCTTAGTAAACAACTCCACCCTCCAAAAATAGCAGCCAGGAAATCATCACATGGAAGTGGCACCAGCTCAAAGTCTACTCAAATTAAAATCATACGGGTTTACACTAGAGAATTATTAACTGCTACTTAGTTTGTAACTAACCTGTTTACTTAATTTTGTTGACTATATTCTCTTAAGGCAAGATTTATATAATGTATATGGTCTCATATAATCACTTCTGGCTTTTATCCAATAAACAGCAGTTTAATTTGTGAATAGAAGTAGGGTTGATTGCCTTGCTGTCAACAGAAAACATTTAATTTCAATTGATAGTTGGTTTAAATTGTACTTTTTCCACAATGTAATTTTTCCACAAGATTGTTTTTATCAAAAATAAAGGCAGCCTGAGACTTTTTGACAGGCAGTGTATAAACAAACAAATGTAATTACTACTATAAAATATAGCAAATAGTTCATTCTATTTATGGAAAATATAAAAATTCTGGAACATTATTTCAGTTCAACCTGGAGCAATAATTAAGTACTAAACAAAATTCTGAAAATATCGCTTCACATTGAGTTAGCTTGAACTAAGTTTAATAGTGCAGTGCACCAATATTTACAAATTCATTAGTGTCCATGTACATGTAGACGGCGAGTAAATGATTGCATATTCTGAGCAGAGGCCGCAAAAGATCTGAGTTTTATACAAATCGCCTCTAGATGGCAGTGTGCATCCATGTATCTTGACTTTAGGACATCACTGGGCATTTCACATTTATTTTCCTCAAAGAGAATCAAAATCTCACAAGTGTTTTGTGAACAACCGCACACTTTCTTGCTGGTGTGCAAAAAAAAAAAAGTTTGCATTGTTTCAGTGAGTGTTTCCTTATTTCATTAGCTTGTTTTTCTCCAGCATATGGTGACTAAGAGTCCTACAGCTACTGAGCAGTTCTGTGCGAGGCACTTATTAATCACAGTGGGGTCCTGCAGCTGCCGTTTCAACACTGTCGTATAATTAAAAGTATAGGTTACTCTGAAAAAGCAAGCCGTCCTCATTTACTCTTCTAAACCGTCCCGTTTAATGATTGAATGGTGCTTTGTCATCCTTTTTGGATGATCTGAAATAATAACCATTTTTGTGTGTGTCCCACAGGAAAAAATAACAGCACACAGGTTTGGAACGACATGAGGGTGAGTAAATAATTACATATTTTTTCTCTGTGAACTTTTCCTTTAATAAACGCAGAGAAAAGCGAGAGATCTATCAGATAAGCAAGAGTGAAAGCCCGATATGAGGCAGGAGCTGTGATATATGTGGGACCCAGGTGTTTGTGTCTGCAGTCTGATATGTGCGCTCGTCTCCCAGAGCTCTGCCGTACGTCTGCCATCCATGTGGGACGCAACGCCACATCAAAGCCAAAACATTATTTGTTCACCAATATCATGTCAGTTTTCCTCTTCTCTCTCTCTCTCAAACAGTCCTTACATCAGAATTGGCAAAAGCTCTGTCCGAACTCAGCCGAGCACTGGAAGAGCTTTCAGTCACAGGTAAACTGATCCGGGATGCTTTCGGAAACATGTGACGTTTTTTTATTTTGCATATAATGATGTTTTCCACCTCCTTTGCTAAAGACAAAAATTGTCAATATTTGCTCTTACTCATTATAACCCTGATTTGGTTTGAAATCCAAAATTGGAAAGCATAGCAGATCACCAAAATTAAGAAACTCACTTGAATCTTCATAACATCATAGTTTATCCTTTTAAAGGGATAGTTCGCTGTGAAATGAATTTTTGATATGTTTTATCTTACCTCAAGGGCATCCAAGATGTAGGTGTCTTTGTTTCCGGACAGTATTTTCAATTTTGATATTTTTAGGTCAAACCGTTGTTGTCTGTCAGTCATATAATGGAGGTCTATGGTCACCCCCTCAAAGAGCAGCACAGAGAAGTCCAAATTAAACATGAACTAATGACTCGTGAATGTAATACACATTGATGGCCTAAGACACGAAACGAACAGTATTTATATCGTTTTTACCTCTTGTAATCACAGTCACGTCCAAGTACTCTGAGGCCGCGGGCGCTTCGGTCTACGCAAGCGCCGGAAAGCCCCGGAAGTGATCTCTCGCGCGTGTATGTCACTCATTGTTTACACAGAGATTTCAGAAGTGTTGCCCTTCACTGTGAAGTATTTAGATGTACAGGAAATCGCAATGGACGACGATTTCGCTATATCAACAGACAACGTTGAATTTTTTTTCTTCCCCGCAACTGACTCAGATCACTGATGTGGCTGTGATTACAAGAGGTAAAAACAATATAAATACTGTTGGTTTTCTCACACAAACCGCTCGTTTCGTGTCTTAGGCCATCAATGTGTACTTACATTTATGAGTCATTAAATCATGTTTAATTTGGACTTCTCTGTGCTGCTCTTTGAGGTGGTGACCATAGACATCCATTATACGACTGACAGACAACAACGGTTTGACCTAAAAATATCAAAATTGAAAATACTGTCCGGAAACAAAGTCACCTACATCTTGGATGCCCTTGAGGTAAGATAAAACACACCAAAAATTAATTTCAAAGCGAACTATCCCTTTAAGTCTCTACTTCTAACAGTATTTGCATCCTACTTCTGATTAATTTTCTCTTGTTATTGTGGTCTTGTTTTGTGTGGGTAATTATGGGTCTTAAAATGACATTACGGTGAGTAAATAGTGGCAATCCTTCATTTGTTGGTGACTTCCTGTATAAGTGACGTTCAGTGGCCCTTTGGAAAACTAAACAAAATGTCTTATCAAAATTTTCTTTGATAGAATAGAAAAAAAATGATCTCCTAAATTAATTGCACCTTGTCAAAAGACCTTGTTTTGCATGCCGTCCACGTTTGCGTTGCCAGACCCTCGATGTATGTGTAATGGGTGCATCTCATTTCAGCTTTCACACATGAATTCAGACCTCCGCAGAAATTGGATTAAATGCACAATTTCACCAGATGGACCAGAGCTGCTTACAAAGTGCCAGTCACCTTTTCAGCTGATGTCTCATCTCTGTGGAGAACAGTGGGATATGTAGACAAACAGACCATCACCGCCAAGGGCAAAGACTCAAAGTTTCCTTCAAAAGGCTCTTGAAATACAGGTGCGTCTGTCCAGGTAGTTGTGGGTAAAATTTTTAAATAAGCACAAATTGATATCTAATTCTGGTCGTGTACTATATCCCAGCTATTGAACTTTCTGACAAACTTTAACCTAATCTTTGTTCAAAGTTATGCATTCTTCTATAGACCATTTCACAAGATGTAAACAACACTGGTCCAGAAGCACTTCCTGTTTCAGTTTGTAACTGTTTTCTTTATTTCACATGTAACGAAAACATTTTATGTTTGTTTAACTTTTTGATTCAGTTTTAAATGTTCTGTTGGTTGTATCCCAGCTTTTATGTAGTGTTAAAAAACTGAAACAGGAAGTGCTTCTGGACCAGTGTTGTTTACATCTTGTGAAATGGTCTATACTCTGATTTCATGCAGCCGCCATTTTGAAAGCGATTTACACTATTGGATGTTAATATACAATATAGGATATAGATCGTTCCTGCTTCTTTTTTATGTTCTAAATAACGTATAAATTATTTTCACTGTATATAGTCTAAAGTATGAAAGAAATAACACATTTTTATAAGTAATTTCCAGTTTTAGAATAACTAATTTTTACATTAAACACAACAATACGCCATCGCACTCCTACGATTAACGGTTTACTTCTCACCGGAGCCTCGCTTTCAATTTCTGCGTGAAAACAGCGTATTCGTTCGGGTCACATGACGTCACTGTAGCTTTGCGCCGCCATCTTTACGACCGATGGTCTCAGTAATGCCTGCAATGTGTTGTGCCCAAACAGCCGAACCGGTATTTTATTATAGAAGCGTGCAGCTGTATTCTGAATGGACAAATACACACAACTTTATGTTTAAATGTCCGTTTTGGAGAGTATTCACGTAATATAAATCGGTTATGTCTTTAACAGAGTTGTCATCCAGTCTCTTTGGTAGAGAGAGAGAGAGAGAGACGAGGAAAACAAATAAGCATGCAAATGGAAATTATCGCGGCCGGAAATATGATCTAGCTCATTTTTTTTTAATCGTGCGATTAATTGATCGCGACAGGCCTAATCCAGATTAATGACAGCTAACGTTAGCCGTGAGCCGTGACTAACAGATGGCAAGCTAGCAGCTGTTAGCCACTTAACTAGCTAACAACACGACACTATTCAGAGCAAACAACCACCAAAATCATACATTTGAATTTTCTTTATAATACCTATTACATTTCCCATGATTAAATATAAATCCTTGGTGGCCAAGTGCCGCACTTTTACGTCTTTTACTCCTCCAGCCACAGCATATTGATATGCATCGGTACTCTTGAAAGCCTTCGAGCGTTCCCCCGATGTAGCCTATGGGGAGGGGTTATGCACAAGAGATATATGTACATAGCGTGGAAGCCAAGTCTGGGGCAGATGATAATGGATGAAAGAAAACTTGGGGTAACAAAGAAGGATCGGAGCCTAAAATTGATATTTTCTCCAGGTCTCTCTCTCTCTCTTTCATTCAACTGGGCAGTTCAGTTTGGTCGGCCACACCGGGCGAGATCGGTCGTAAATATGGCGGCGTGTAAATCTGTTAGGAGTGACGTAGATGGCATACATTGTTCATGGAACGTTTCAGTTGGATGTTCTTTTTTTTTTCAAATGTAACTACTGGTTTCGGAATGTTCAGAGAACATTCAAAAGTAACATTCCATGATGTTTGAAGAATGACGAAATGGAACCCTCACATGACAAGTAAAAATGTTTTTAAAATATAAACTGGACGTTCAGAGAACATTGTTTCATAACGTATTGCAAACATTCTTAGCTGTGAGGAAATTCATTTTTAGATAAATCTCTTTAAGATTCCAGTTCAGTTGTTTCTCCTAGACGGCAGTGAAATCCATCAGCGAGTGAATGCTCAAAATAAGACCAGTAACATGTCAAACTTGATTTTCTCTGGTGTTGGATATGAATTCGGCTTCAGGGATGGAGGACCAAACCATGAGATGGCCAGTGTTCAACAGTATATCAAGCTGCAGTATCTCATTCATTCAGAACACAATGGCAGCAGTGCACCACTTCTGCAGGTTGTGTTCAGGAGATTAATTCCTACCTAAAAAAATTCTCAAATTGTTTTTTTTTCTTTCTTCCCAGGGCAATAGAGAGAAAAGCATGTTCTGTGCTGGCAGGATGGAGAAATGAACAGGATCCCAGGGAGCACATGGAGATTGGGTTCCAGATCTGCAGTAGTCAGCTGTTGTTCTGTAGATGGGACACGCACACACAATCAGGTACAGAGTGATGAATTTCAACATCAAATCGGACGCGTGCGCAAACACGTACACGTGCAATTACACCTAAAGCTGCTCTAAGCGATTTCTGTGCACCAAACAGAACTGCAAAAATCACGTTTTCTGAAGCAAATTGCTCACAGGCTCTGGTGAAAAGGGTCCGATGACTCTAGATACGGCTCGGCTTTCTCCTCTGTGCAAGTTTGAGATTTTATTCACCAACATTCAAGTGAAAATAATTTTTTTTTCAGACACAGCTCTCTTTAACAAGCCACATGATCAATAAAAGTGCACTGAAATAAACACGCCACCGTTCATAAGTAGAAATTAATTCTTTTAATCAGCGAGGATGCATTAAAATTGATCAAAAGTGACTGTAAAGTTCATAATGCTACAAAAGATTCTCTTTCAAATAAACGCTGTTGTTTTGAACTTTCAATTCATACAAATATCCAGAAAAAGTTTCCACAAAAATATGAAGCAGAACAACTGTTTTCAACACTGATAATGATCATAAATGTTTCTTGATCACCGGGGCCGACGTTATGATGTCACTCTGTAGGCCAAAACGCGGAAGTGAGTTAGCGTTTTAGCATTTTAAGTCTATGGGGTTTTGCTAAATCGCCTGAAATAAGGTCTGTGGTGAACAAAGCCTCTAAATATTTTCACGTTTTGATCTATGACCTCTACAGAACACACAGTTATTATAACCTGCTTGTGTTTTTTAAACTTTATTGTGTCTGATTGTGTTTTTTAAAAACTTTATATAGGCTTCAAAATGTATAAATTTTGGATTAACTTGTAAAGATTATCTTGATCGACTAAACCTTACACGGGTCACAACTCTTTGTTGAACACAGATCTTATTTTTTGTGATTTTCCGAATGTCTATGGGGAAAATGCAGAGCTTTTGGATTGAGGGAACCCATGCGCCGCTAACTTCCGAGTTGTCCTACAAAGTGACGTCATCACTTCGGCACTCTGTTAGAGTGATTTCTGAAGGATCATGTGACACTGAAGACTGGAGTAATGATGCTTAAAATTCAGCTTTGATCACAGGAATAAATTATATTCTGAGTTGTAATAATATTTCACAGTATTACTGTTTTTACTGTATTTTTGATCAAACAAATGCAGCCTTGTTGAGCAAAATAGACTTCTTTTAAAAACATTAAAATCTTTAAAAACTTTTAACTTAACTGCTGGAGTCAAATAAAGCTCCCAGAATGCATTTTGAGGGTCGTGTTAACCTTTTCTGTTCAACCAGCAGCAAATCTCCACAGAAGAACATAGAGTTCCAAGTGTGTGTGTGTGAAGATTGCTGGGTAAACTGTGTGTGTGTGTGTGAGAATCACATGCAGTGTATGGTGATGAATGGAGGGACGGCAGAGGTTCGTTGCTCAGGTAACCAGACGTCCGTGGGTTGATCTAGACACGATCCGCTGGGATGCAGAGCAGGAATGCCTCATCTAGCAATTACAGCGTGCAGCACGGAGCAGAACTTTATTAAAGTTACACAAATGTCTCATATTTCTCTCCGTAGACCAGATTCATCTCTCATCTTAAACCGAGTCATTTAAAAACTCCCCAAAGCTATTTACTCCTCTCCGTAAGTCATTTAAGATATTGGTTGAATCTCTTTAAGAAATGCTGGATCATGTTTCACCCCTTCAAAGAAAAAATATATGAAGAAAATGATAAGAAACTATAATGTGCATTGAGAAAAGTATATTATTTAGAAGTCTAATATATAAATTAATTTTTTTAAATGCATTAAATTCACAAAAATGTACCATTTATACCATATATATATATATATATATATATATATATATTATATATATATATATATATATATTATTATAAGTATTGAATATACAATTAAAATATATTTGTATAATTTAAATAACTCTCAGTTTGAATTAAAATATATTATAATATTCGGTGTACGTGCTGCTCGCTGAAAAGCATATATATATAAATTTATATACCATATTCTGTATGGTAATTATAATTAATATTATTGCATAATAATGATTAATTATTAATAATATAAAATATGTCATGCTGTGTGTGTATATATATATATATATATAATATACGCATATGTGTGTGTGTGTGTGTATGAGAGAGAAAGGCTTACATTGATTTTGGTGTGAAAAATGACCCATTTCTTGACAGTTTTGTTGTATTGACCCTATCATTGACACTTTCCTCAAACATGAAATAATTTATAGCCGTATTTTCCAATATTTGTTGGTACTGGGTCGAGAAACATCATATTGACAGATTATTTTTGAGCAACTGTGTAGCGGTTTAGAAGGCGCAGTGATTATAATCCACTTTCCCACATGATGTAACATGGTTTTATTATTTAGGAGATTAGAAAGCGAGTAAGAAGTGTTAGTTAATATCCTCCCGGGGCTGTCATGAGTAATGTGTCTTTATTAGTCTTAATAGATTTGACAGGAAGCGAATCATCCCTGCGATTTCCCTCCATAATATATGAGCGAATGAGGAATCGTAGAGGTGTGTAAACGGAGAACCTTGTCCAGCAAGCACTCATTGATCGGATCCGACGTCTGGTTCGATACATGGCACAGCGCTAGATTGCGATAGCTGTGATGCATGTGTGGGTTAATGGTTTGCCTCGTGTCGGTTTGTGGCTAGTGTGAAGGTCTCGCTTTATTGAGTTCATGGTGCAGCTTTTCCTCATCAGCCTCTTGTTGAATCCAGGATTTTACGGATATATGACTTAGTAAAAGAACCAGTCATCTCTCGCACGAGTAAATGATAATGCATGTTTGTAGACACAGCAGCGTTGCATTTGACTACATTGGATTTAATAGCACCAGCACATTTCTAAATCAATGCATTCGACTAAAATGTTTGAAACGAACCCAGCATCCATCATCACATCTGTGCTCTGCATGTGAACGATTCCTCAAAATATGCTTCAAGTTTAGCGTTTCACAAATGGAAGTAATCTGATAATAGAGAGACTAGAACTCTCTCCAGAAATAATATTTTTATGGCTTTAACGACATAAAAGAGCAACTTTATGCGGACTTTGCTCATATATAAACCGGATTAAATGAAATCCTCCTCCTCCTCATTAAGGAACTCATTTGGGAGGAAAGATCATTTTATTGAGTTCGAATGTCAGGCTGTGGGTTGCCATGGAAATTAATGCACAATCTGTGTGCATCTAAGTATTTAAATTTATTAGAGCTAATATATTCTGATTAATAATGCATGCGATTCATAACGAGCTCTGAGAAGTGTGCTCAAAGTTTAAAGTGGTGTTTAAAGAGATTTAAGTTTTTATTGTCTGTAATCCGGGCAGATTATGCAGGATTATGTGGGCAGCGCTGAGGTTAGATTAGAGATTACCCTCGTCGACTGTGTAATCCAGCTCTGTTTAATAACATTTCATACTGAGATCAGGGGTAGTAATGGGATATTAGGATCTCTCTCCTCCTCATGTCAACATGCTAGTTGTACAGTTTCAGCAGTAAACAGCTGTGGCTTTCAACCGGTTTTGTATTGAGACTGTGTATCAAACAGACACACTGGCTGCGTGGCGTGAGCGTGTCAGCTGTGTGGCGGCTGCGTCTGTGCACACCAGACAACAATTTCATTACTGTTAAGGTCGACCGATAGTGGATTTTACCGATAAACAGATATTTAGGTTTGACCGTGCATGCCGATAACCGATTATTCAGCCGATATTTTTTTAAATGTAGCCGAAACTGGGTTAAAAACAAACGTAACACTCCAAGTGAAACACTGCTGAACTGAAGTGTGCTAAATTTGATATATTAAAATTAGTGCTGTCAAACGATTCAAATATTTAATCGCGATTAATCGCATTAATGTCATAGTTAACTCGCGATTAATCGCACATTTCTATCTATTCTAAATGTCTTTTGATTTCTTTTTGTTACATTATTTTTTTCTCATTTTAACGCTCTCGTCAACATGGAAAAGTGGATCGGCTTGTTTAGTGCAAATGTTTTTTTTATTATTATTATTGAAAATAACATTGGAATAGTGTTCAATTTCACACTAACATATATCAATAATCTCTCACACCATGTAACACTGTCTATCAATAAAAGAGTGAAAGAAATACTGACGAGGTCCTGATATTGACGAGGGGGTGGAAAATTTACATCATCTGTGTGTGTGTGTGTGTGTGTGTGTGTGTGTGTGTGTGTGTGTTTGCTTGGCCATCATCAAGTGGTGTTTCAGACGTGCTGCGATGATGATCGCTCAGTTCACAACGACCACACACACAGATCACTTGATCTTGTCAATGGGACAATTTGGCAACTTTTTAAAAGTAAACTTTCTATTCATAATCTTAGGGCATCCATTTCAGCGTCTCGCACTCGTCATGCACTCAAAACGTAACGTTACTATTTGGCCGGCTCGCAAGCCCAAACGAGTGTGTGCGGCACAAAACGTCCCCGCGCTGCGCTCTGAAACCCATTCATTTCAATGACTTGCGCCGCGCGAGGACGTTTTGTTGCTTCTTCGACCAAAGCGCGAGCGGATCTAGACCATAAACAAAACAACAGGCACACTGCAAACACACGTTTGGGCTTGAATAAAATAAATAAAAGTGTAATTTAAGTGTTTGTATAGCTATACAACAGTTCATTATTACCTTCATATTAGGCTAATGAAGTCTATAGGCTACAACTAGACTCCCATAGTTTACAGCATTAGTTCAGAGATTTGATTCCCTTGAGAAAAACTGCCATTTATTGTAACTGATATCCAAAATAATCGATATTGAATCGAATCGAATCGTAATCGAAATCGAATCGAATTGCAAGCTTGTGAATCGAAATCGAATCGAATTGTGAAATTTGTCTCAATACCCAGCCCTAATAATATGTAATATATAATATAATTTGTAATATCATAATATGTGTATTATGAGGTGGTCTGTGAAAATTCTTGATTACAAAGAGTGGTCCACACATACAAAAAGTTTGAAAACCCCTGATTTAGACAAGTTTATATTGAATAATTCATGGAAGTGCTTGAACAAAAATACCAGTTTCACATTTCTGGATTTTCTCCCTCTGGCTACTTTCCCCGTTCACTTCTATTGTCAGGACGCTGCTGTTTTTGCTCGTTTATACATTCAAAATTATTGTCTGTGAAAATCAACAGCATGTCAGTGATGCTGTTTATGGGACGGTCCTTTAAGGCGTGTGTGTGTGTGTGTGTTCATAGAGCGTATTAAACTCTCAGTTTGACTCGTTTTTCTGGATCAGTGGAAAACAGCAGATTTTTGAGCACATGCAGTGAAATATGCAAAGCAACAGCCGCCTCGTGGTTTTAATATTTGAACCGCTTGGAGGGGTTTTCAATCTCACACACACACACACACACACTCTTACTTTTCTTTCCAATGTTCCAATTATTCCAAATCTGGCATCACAGTCATGCTTGACGGCCTGCAGATTGTTTTTGGCTGAATGACGATTCAAAGTTTGGAGAATGATTTTTGGATGTAATGTCACTGTGAAGGTTTTACCCTCCCTTTCATCATCCAAGTTACTTTTAACAACAAGAGAAATCAAGGGGTGTGTGTGTGTGTGATTTGTTTGCTGAGTTGTTTCCTCAGTCGCTCTTTGTAAGAACGGCACGGCGTATGAACGCACCTCGGTGTGATGATCCAGGTAGCAGAAACATGTTTACAATGAAAAGCAAATTACCTGAGACAGGGGAAAAATTAAGCAATTTATCGTTACAACCATTGTTTTGAATTATGCAAAGCTATTAGCTCAGGTTTTCTGAGCTCTGAAACGCTACATTAATAAGATGTGGAACTCAAAAAGACAAACACTTTTAAATACATGCGAGAAAGAAAGACAGTAGATTAAGTTCAAACTATAATTTCTAATATGGTTTGTTCACATTTAAAGTTACATTACAATAAGCTGTTACACATTCTGTATCAATGCATAATATACAGTTAGACTAGTTCAATTAGCAGATTTAGTAAATTATGTTGGCTTGACCAAGTCTATCTATCTGTCTGTCTGCCTGTCTAAGACAGACAGACAACTGATAGATAGATAGATAGATAGATAGATAGATAGATAGATAGGTATAGTACAGAGTTAGTATGGAGTTACTGTTCAGTGGGCGTCTGTCTGAATCTGTCTAGTGTATAGAGTTAGTAGAGTAAGTGTAGAGTTAGTATAGAGTTAGTGTTGCTGTAGTGTTCAGCGGGCGTCTGTCTGAATCTGTCTAGCATGTAGAGTTAGTAGAGTTAGTGTAGAGTTAGTATAGAGATAGTGTAGAGTTAGTGTAGAGTTAGTATAGAGTTAGTAGAGAGATAGTATAGAGTTAGTATAGAGTTAGTGTTGCTTTGGTGTTCAGCGGGCGTCTGTCTGAATCTGTCTAGCCTGTAGAGTTAGTGTAGAGTTAGTATAGAGATAGTGTACAGTTAGTGTAGAGTTAGTATAGAGATAGTATAGAGTTAGTGTAGAGTTAGTATAGAGTTAGTGTTGCTTTGGTGTTCAGCGGGAATCTGTCTAGCGTGTGGAGTTAGTGTAGAGTTAGTATAGAGATAGTATAGAGATAGTGTAGAGTTAGTGTAGAGTTAGTGTAGAGTTAGTGTAGAGTTAGTATAGATTTAGTAGAGAGTTAGTGTAGAGTTAGTAGAGAGTTAGTGTAGAGTTAGTAGAGAGATAGTGTAGAGTTAGTATGGAGTTAGTGTTGGTATAGTATTCAGCGGGCGTCTGTCTGAATCTCTCTAGTGTACAGAGTTAGTGTAGAGTTAGTGTAGAGTTAGTATAGAGTTAGTTTAGAGTTAGTGTAGAGTTAGTGTTGCTATAGTGTTCAGCGGGCATCTGTCTGAATCTGTCTAGTGTACAGAGTTAGTATAGAGTTAGTGTAGAGTTAGTGTTGCTATAGTGTTCAGTGGGTGTCTGTCTGAATCTGTCTCGTGTACAGAGTTAGTGTAGAGTTAGTATAGAGTTAGTGTAGAGTTAGTGTTGCTATAGTGTTCAGCGGGCGTCTGTCTGAATCTGTCTAGCGTATAGAGTTAGTGTAGAGTTAGTGTAGATTTAGTGTAGAGTTAGTGTAGAGTTAGTAGAGAGTTAGTGTAGAGTTAGTGTAGAGTTGGTGTTGCTATAGTGTTCAGCGGGCGTCTGTCTGAATCTCTCTAGTGTACAGAGTTAGTGTAGAGTTAGTGTAGAGTTAGTATAGAGTTAGTGTAGAGTTAGTGTAGAGTTAGTGTAGAGTTAGTGTAGAGTTAGTGTTGCTATAGTGTTCAGCGGGCGTCTGTCTGAATCTGTCTAGTGTATAGAGTTAGTGTAGAGTTAGTATAGAGTTAGTGTAGAGTTAGTGTAGAGTTAGTGTTGCTATAGTGTTCAGCGGGCGTCTGTCTGAATCTGTCTAGTGTATAGAGTTAGTGTAGAGTTAGTATAGAGTTAGTGTAGAGTTAGTATAGATTTAGTAGAGAGTTAGTGTAGAGTTAGTAGAGAGTTAGTGTAGAGTTAGTGTAGAGTTAGTGTTGCTATAGTGTTCAGCGGGCGTCTGTCTGAATCTGTCTAGTGTACAGAGTTAGTGTAGAGTTAGTATAGAGTTAGTGTAGAGTTAGTATAGATTTAGTAGAGAGTTAGTGTAGAGTTAGTATAGAGTTAGTGTAGAGTTAGTGTAGAGTTAGTGTAGAGTTAGTAGAGAGTTAGTATAGAGTTAGTGTAGAGTTAGTGTAGAGTTAGTGTTGCTATAGTGTTCAGCGGGCGTCTGTCTGAATCTCTCTAGTGTATAGAGTTAGTGTAGAGTTAGTGTAGAGTTAGTAGAGAGTTAGTGTAGAGTTAGTAGAGAGTTAGTGTAGAGTTAGTGTAGAGTTAGTGTAGAGTTAGTGTTGCTATAGTGTTCAGCGGGCGTCTGTCTGAATCTGTCTAGTGTACAGAGTTAGTGTAGAGTTAGTATAGAGTTAGTGTAGAGTTAGTATAGATTTAGTAGAGAGTTAGTGTAGAGTTAGTGTAGAGTTAGTAGAGAGTTAGTGTAGAGTTAGTATAGAGTTAGTGTAGAGTTAGTGTAGAGTTAGTGTTGCTATAGTGTTCAGCGGGCGTCTGTCTGAATCTCTCTAGTGTATAGAGTTAGTGTAGAGTTAGTATAGAGTTAGTGTAGAGTTAGTGTAGAGTTAGTGTTGCTATAGTGTTCAGCGGGCGTCTGTCTGAATCTGTCTCGTGTACAGTTAGTGTAGAGTTAGTGTAGAGTTAGTATAGAGTTAGTGTTGCTATAGTGTTCAGCGGGGGTCTGTCTGAATCTGTCTAGCGTCAGGATTTCAAGATTTCGTTTGGTTTCATCAGACCCTCTGAGGGCCGGCGGACGGGTGAGTAACAGAAGCCGTGTTCAGATCAGAGGTGTGTGTGACGCGACCTCCAGCACTCTGGGGTTTCCTCGGAAAGGAGGAGTGGAAAGAAAGAAAGATGGAGGGATGCAGATGAATGTGTAATATTCATGAACAGAAAATGAGAGGAAGGAAGAAGAGATGTGAAACTGCAGGTGTTCAGGGCGTCTCCGTCTCTGACTGACTGTATTAATATTTCATATTGAAGATATTGTCTTATGATGTGTGTGTCTGTCTGTCTGTCTGTCTGTCTGTCTGTGTGTGTGTGTGTGTTTGTTTGTGTGAGGGAATCTTTTCTCTTGGCAGGATCACAGATGTATTTTCCAGCTGGCCTGATGACTTTATTACAGATGTTTTGTTTAGATCTTCCTTCTGCGATCCTTTCATCGAGGTTAGGGAATTTCTTGGCGGAGAACGATACTTTTTGAGTTTTAAGCTTTGCAGCTGGAGTTAATTAGTGAACTAATTCAACAGCAGCAACACAAGCTCTGTGTTCTCATGATGTCGGCTAAAGAGTAACATCTGCGTGTGCTTGCGGATACAATATGTTTCTGGCCTATGGGGTTTGTTTAGATGCATCTGGTTTGTTTAGATTAAGGTTTGTTGCATCTGGGCTCAAACTTTTAACCCTATAATGATACTGTATCATATTTGATACACTAAAAGCCTCTAAATTGATTAAAAAAAACTAGACTAAACCTGTTGCACACATTCTCCTGATTGACAGTTTAGACTTTATTAGCAAGTTAAAGCCTTTTAGTATAGTTGAACAAAGTCTTCCTCAGAGTCTTTTTGCTGTAAAATCTGTGAAATCTTTGAAACGTAATAATAATAACTCTGATATTGTACGTAATATTTCAAGAGAAACACTTACTAAAGCAGTTTAGCTTCATTATCCATACGTGATTTTTTTGAAAAATCTGTCATCAGGTTTTTGAGAACGGTTTATTTGTTCATCTGTCAATCATCATTGTATTGCATTGAATCATATGTTTTAAAACTACAAAGCTTTGATCAAAACTAACTTTATAATAACTAATACTGACTAATACTTATGTATTTTATTTCATAATCTGTTTTTAAGATCTCATTAATTACATTACAAACACAATATAGAAAAATCTGAAAATTCCATATTTTTGATCCTCTGAATACATTTTTTTTCCAAGTGCATTCTGGGAGTTGTTGTCTTTCATCCACATAAGCCAAAAACACATTTTCTGGCTTTTCTCAGTCTAGAAAGCTCCAAATTCAAAAATAATTTCACATTTCTTCTACATAAATGACCCATTTTAAATACACATTCATCTTTCCAGAGGTGAAGTGTCCCTTTAATGAGCCATAAAAGCCTGATGTATAAAATACGATACTCTAAAATGTTTCCTAAAATGAGAGTTTTCACACTTATATTTAATATATCAGGTTTAAAAACTGCTGGAAGACATCCGCAACTCTCTAATTTACAACCATCGTGTTAGAATTAGTTTAATTTGACCATAAAATCAGTGTACGGAGAGTGTGTTCATGGGTTTGTGTTGCTGTTGGCCTGTTTTCAGACACAAGAATTGATTGATTTGTACTCGAGTGAAGCTGATGTGTTCTCCGCTCGCGGCGTGGAAATAAATGCGTTTACACCAGACAATCCTCTTAGCGTGGCGTACAGTCCGGAAGTATCACCCTACCGTAGTGTGTCGAGGGAAACGGCAGCGAGTGAAAGACGGCGGGGTTTAATTTCACACACCAGACTGAGAATTTATTCAGTTTCCTTTCATACTTTTATCCTTTCTTTCTCTCTGACTGACAGACAGACAGCTTGCTTTAGCTCTTTCTCGTCCCTGAAATGACCTTGTATTAATGAGTGTGTGTGATCCCGAGTCAGTTGGGCTTTCAGCTCGCAGCAAAAACACAAACAATCCCTCCCTCCACACACACACACACACACACTCACACACATGCATTCAGTCTGTCGCTCTCACAGATACCATTAGCACAGCTCTGGTGGAAATAGAACGATAAAGAAAGAGAGAAGAGGCTAAAAAGAAAAACAAAGAGGGGAAAAGGTGGAATAAAGAACAGAAAAACCAAACTACTCCTCAGACTACAGGTACGTCACCTTAAACCTTGATGCTCAGCGCTGCTGTAATGTGAAATCATGACTTTTGCGCTTCTTTAAAGCAAATCAAGAGGTTTTTCTTTTTAAAAAAAAGTCTGATGAGATAACTGCTGTTTGAGGCCTTCATGCGCTCAGCGACGGCCGACTTAGCGGCGTCAGCCTCTTGTCAGGGTTTAAACCTCCTGAAATCTCCCGGTGTGGGGAACACTGAGGTCAGCAGGTGCGGTGACCCCGGAGTCTGCCCGCAGGGGTACAAAGTAATGCAAGTCCAAGTGCTTCTGCGGAGAGAGTGACTAAAAGTTATAGGCTGAATCTGGCGAAACTATCAAACAAAATCCTTATATTGTAATTATTACGAGCACGTTGTTATCAGCTTAACTGAATATGTGACGATAACTGAGCACTTATTGTAACATATATTATTGCCATATGGACATTAATCTGATAGCAGAATACTTCTTAGGAGACAACAATATTTATTGTGAAAAGCGATATATAAATAAAGTGGAATTGAATCTCGGGTGACATTTCCTCGCCTCAAACGAAAAAACAAATGCAAGGGCCTTTTCTCATGTTTTGTAGAATTAAACTAAGCTTATTCTCGTTGGTGATTAGACTCTTATTACTCTGATATCGCATATTTTGTGTTACAGTAAAAAAACTGTTTTTTAGTTTTAATTTGAAATATTATATAGTTTATAATATTCTTTTTGAATTACAATAATAGAATATTTGGAAATAATGTCATAATTTAAAAAAAAATACTAATCCACAAAAGGCATTTTGTTCTAATCTAATTACTGTGATATTGTATTTTTGTGTTACAGTAAAAAAACTAATATGTTTTATATTTTAATTTAAAATATTATATTGTTTTTAATGTATGTGATATGCTTTTTTGCATTGAAGTAATGACATATTATTTAGAAAATATGATTAACTGGCATGACAATTGCATAGATCTTTTACTTTATCGTTATTCTGGATGTTGATTTTCATTTACGGTCTAATCGAGTGTCAGTTTTGTAAAATTAATATATATATATATATATATACAGAAAAAATACACAATGTTATGAATGCAAAAAAAATCATTGATGCTTAGAAATGATTTTATTTATTGTGAAATATAATATATTTTCTACAACACTTTTTTTTTTTTAATGTATGTCAATATAATCTATTTTCCCCCTCTTGATTTTGGTGTGAAATATGACACGTTCCACGAGATTCACCTTTCAAAGTTTTTCGGGTTTTTTATTTAAACTTTATGTATGAAGTGAATGACATTCTTATTCAGGAAAGCGTGCATTTCCTGTTTAAACTTCAAAGCGTTTCCTTGGAAAAGCATTTTAACAGGGTTTGCTGTGGTCCACCTTTTTATCTGTCCGGCCCAAATCTGTGTGTCTGTACATTCCCTCTGGGACGACAGGAGAGAGAGAGAGAGAGAGAGCTAAACGAAGAGTGTTTTACCTTCCTCCTTATCAACACACATCTCATGCTCCTCCCTTTCCTACAGTGACAGGTGAAAACCTCTGGAAATCTCAGCGGCTTACGTGCGCTGTTTTCTGTTGCCTTTTTTTGAAAGCACCTCGCGTGTGTGTGTATGTGTGTGTGGGGGTGTATCATCTACATTCAGACTCCCATGTATGGTGTGTGTGTGTGTGTTTTAGAGAGGCCGTTTTTTCCCAGGGTGGTGTGTGAAGTGGGTCGTTCCTGACTGGAATGAGAATAAGCAGGGTGCCGTGTGAGCCTCAACGCCACTGCTGTTGCCATAGTTATCGGTTAACCGATCAGAACGAGTCCGCCAGCCGCCCGTCTTTCTTTTTCAGCCCAAGTTTAATGCAAGTTGTGACTCATGCCGCCGTTCGCTCACACAACGGGTTTTTTTCCAAACTCTTTTAGACCGCTTCACTTTAAAAAAAACTTTTTCTGATAATTTACTCGCCCCCATGTCATCCAAGATGTCCATGTCTTTCTTTCTTCAGTCAAAAACAAATGAAGGTTTTTGATAAAAACATTCCAGGATTTTCTCCATATAATGGACTTCAATGGGGTCCAAACGGTTCAAGGTCCAAAAGACAGTTTCAGTGCAAACTGTTCAAAGGGCTTTAAACGACACCAGACGATGAATAAGGGTCTTATCAAGTGAAACGATCGCTCATTTAATAAATAAATAACAAAGTTTAAGTTTTATAAGCTCAAATGCTCGCCTTGCTCTGTTCTGTGTGACTCTCCTGTTCAAACTCGTGCATCAAAATGAACGAATCTTTTTCCGAGTCGTTTGGTTCATTCAACAGGCAAAACAAAGAACTTAACTAGGAAAAAGATTCGAACGAGTTTGAACAGGAGAGTCACACAGAACAGAGCAAGGCGAGCATTTGAGCTTATAAAACTTAAACTTTGTTATATTTATTTATTAAATGAGCGATCGTTTCACTTGATAAGACCCTTATTCATCATCTGGTGTCGTTTAAAGCTGCACTGAAACTGTCTTTTGGACCTTGAACCGTTTGGACCCCATTGAAGTCCATTATATGGAGAAAATCCTGGAATGTTTTCATCAAAAACCTTCATTTCTTTTCGACTGAAGAAAGAAAGACATGGACATCTTGGATGACACGGGGGTGAGTAAATTATCAGCAAAAGTTTTTTTCTAAAAGTGAACTACTCCTTTGATATAGTGATTGCTATCAGGATTTCAACCTGAATAATAAACAGCGTTATCTTGTGTTTGTGTGAACGCTAATTATCTTTATGGTTCTCGTTCTTGGTGTGAACGTGCCTTTAGTCAAGATTATTTTATTTTGTGATGAGAATATGCGGCTGATGCTTGAGCTTAACCTGAAACATCTTTATGTTCAGCACATAGCGAGCGCTAATGAAAGAGATAGGGAAACTGCTCTGGGATCAGCCGACGTTGTCAGTGGAGATTAATCTCCCGTGAGTCTGGTTGGCTGTGTGGGAACTGGTGGTTATATACACATACGCACACAAAAGCATGCTGGGTAGAGGTGCAGGGGGGTTGTACAATCTTTCTCTCTCTCTTCTGTTTGATTCCCTCTTTTCATTCGAGCAGCTTGAGGCCACTTTCTCAAACGTTGGGTCGCTAAGGTGCAGGAGGCCGACGGAGAATAACAGCCCTGCTTGTGTTAGGAACACACACACACACACACACACGCACACACAGAGAGAGAGTTCAGATTCTCAGAAGGATGCTCCATAGAAACACACGCACACACACACACACACACACAGAGAGAGAGTCAGATTCTCAGAAGACACACACACACACACACACTATACGGGGAATATACGGACCGCTTTCTGATTCCTTTGACTTGATTGACCGAATGATGATGTAACTGGCTGTGTTACGAAACAAGCACTGTTACACAAGTTGTGTTCTTAGTTTTGAGTATAAAGTATTTTTGAGTATTTTGAACTCTTTTGCTCTCCAAAGCTGCATTTATTTGATCAAAAATACTGTAAAAACAGTGAAATATTATTCTAATGTAAATCATCTGTTCTCAATGTGAATATACAGTAAAGTGTAATTTATTCCTGAATTTATCATCATTACTCCACTCTTCAGTGTCACATGATCCTTCACAAATCACTCGATGATCGAGAAACATTTATGATTATTATGAGTGTTGAACACAGTCATATTTAAATCAGGATTATTTGATGAACTAAAGCTAGGGTTAGACTAACTTAGTTAAACCCTTAGGCTAACCCTAAGAAATATAAATCGGTACTTTCCTGTTATCCGCACCCCACAATGACCTACTCCTAACCCCGCCCCTAAACCTACCCGTCACTGGGGTTAAGACCAATCAGGGACGATGGCCTACTCCTAACCCCGCCCCTATACCTACCCGTCACTGGGGTTAATACCAATCAGGGACGATGGCCTACCCCTAACCCCGCCCCTAAACCTACCCGTCACTGGGGTTAAGACCAATCAGGGACGATGGCCTACCCCTAACCCCGCCTCTAAACCTACCCGTCACTGGGGTTAAGACCAATCATGGACAATGACCTACCCCTAACCCCGCCCCTAAACCTACCCGTCACTGGGGTTAAGACCAATCAGGGACGATGGCCTACCCCTAACCCCGCCCCTAAATCTACCCGTCACTGGGGTTAAGACCAATCAGGGACGATGGCCTACGCCTAACCCCGCCCCTAAACCTACCCGTCACTGGGGTTAAGACCAATCAGGGACAATGACCTACCCCTAACCCCGCCCCTAAATCTACCCGTCACTGGGGTTAAGACCAATCATGGACAATGGCCTACCCCTAACCCCGCCCCTAAATCTACCCGTCACTGGGGTTAAGACCAATCAGGGACGATGGCCTACTCCTAACCCCGCCCCTAAACCTACCCGTCACTGGGGTTAAGACCAATCAGGTTTAATGCGTCCTTGCTGAATAAAAGTGACATTTTTATTTGTATTAATTTATTTTGGAAAATTTCCCTTTAATCTATGCATTGCAATTCTTACTTTTTTTGTGATTTAATTAATTATTAGCTTTTCAACTGTGATTTGTTGTAAAATTGTAGAAAAAGTTTAGTCCGGTTCACACCAAGTACTATGACGATAACTATAACTATAAAGTTTTAATAATTATAATTCTATGAGATCACAACTATAACGACACAGAAAGTTTTTACCCCTATATGATTAACACTAAAAACACTGACAGCCAATCAGAATCGAGCATTTAAAGCGGTAGATGACAAAACTCCAGCGCTTATAATAAACACGCTACTGTCGATTGATCTTGATGCTATAGTTCTGGTAAATTAACTTTTAAACAAAGCGTTTTTGAGTTTATCTTAGGCAATTATCCCAAATCCCAATGCTCATCAAGTTTTCTGTTATCTGAGATCGTTCGGATTGATAGTTTGACCGATAGATGATCCGGGTCCAGCAGAACTAATGCTGTTTGCGGGTCATTTAGACTAATTTTAATAGTGCTCTGCAAGCCTCTGATTGGCTGTTTTCTCCCTCGAGAGCGATAGAATGACCGAAAATAATGATCAGTTAATCCATGAAACTGCTTTTCCCAGCATGCACCATGCGATTGGCTCACCCTGGTGTAAAGTACAAAGTGTGGTAAGCATTCGGAGCGGGTGATTATTGATCAGATGCGGGGTTGCACTGCATTCGTCTCACCCCGTCTCTCTCTGTTTTTCTGTTTGTCTGCGACTCCTTCCCAATCCCTGCGGGAGTGCTGGGTTGTTTGTGTTTGTCTAATGAAGTGAGATGATTGTCTCTCAGTATGAAGTCACCCGAGACTGAAAGAAAGAAGCAGTGAGGTATGTGGAGTGATTGACAGATTGAGTGACTCAATGGCTGTTAATGAACACGCATCAATTTTGCTTAAAAAGAAACACAGATAGCAGGAGAAAATGATCCAAAAGTAAAAGGCCAGAAGCATCACAGCTATAAACAATCTTGAGACACATGATTATGAGAAACAATTGATGAGGTCCTCTTAAAAAGTCTTGATGATGTCGTTTCTCTACTAGAACAGGTTTTCCTGCTTGAATGTTGATTATTCTCCTCATATTCTCCATTGTTGCGGCTCCTTTCTTCCCAGTCTGTCAGTAACGCTCTGCTCACTTCCTGTTTCTATGAATCACACTGCGCTCTGATTGGTCGGCTGGATCAGTGTGTTGTGATTGGTCGAGTGTGTTTGGGAAATGTCCCGCCCCTTACTATAACCAGCAGTTTAACACACTACTAACTAACTCAACCAGGCCCCGCCCCTTTATTCTGCGCATTAATTATTATAATGAGGAATATTGTGACGTGTTCCCGGACGAAACTCAAGACTACAATGGAGGCGTTTCAGGAGTTCAGATATAGAGAATAACTCTCTTTTTCATGCTTAAACAGCAACATTAGACCCTAGAGAGAGATAAACATGGAAAAAAAGCTTAATAGGTCGATTTTAAAGATACTCTTTTTTATATATATATATATATGTTTAGAAGAGACTAAGTCAAGCCCTTAAAAAATGACCCATGAAAACAGTTTTAACAGTGTTTCACTATCGGCTCAGAGACAAACAGCACTTACTAATAACAACCCACTATGGGCTGCGTCAGATCGATAAAGTGTGTGTGTGTGTGTGTACCTGTTAACAGCTTTAGAGGGAGATGGAAAGTTTGTTCCAAATTGAATTATTAAAGATGGTTTGATGTTGTTAATCACAGTGACGGAGACGGAGAGGCCGTTTCAGGGACGTACCGAAAGCCCACGACACCAAGAGAAAATGCTATTGATTTGCGGCGCGAGTCAATAACAAAGAGAATGTTTTCATTTTCCCTGTGAAACGTCAGATGTGGAAAAACTTTCATTTGTTTAGGTGAGATGTTGGATGTGTTTTGCGTGTGTTTGAGAACAAAAATGACCTTAAGTGTGTCAGGATTGTATTCCAGATGTCGATGTTTGGTTCATTTTAAAGGTTGTTGTGCTTCTGGTTACGTTGAAACAATCTGTTCTGTGAAAACTGCTGATAATGAGCCAGGGTTATTATTGTTTCATTAAAACTAAAGTTATTAAAAACATTTCTGTTAGCTGGAAAAAAAGCTGAAATAAAATAATATATACATGTTTGTTGAAAAATGGTTAATTAATTTACTGGGAATAAAAACTAAAGCTGAAATAAAAAAAATTAATGAAACTTAAATAGGCTAATAAAATGCAATAAAAAACAAAATTACTGAAAATTAAACTAAAACATGTAAACGTATACTATATACATGATAATAGCTCGTTTAAAAGTAAAATAACACTGGCTTGAGTAATCAAGCTACAAAAAGACAATTACATTAGAATAAAAATAGTCCATGCAACTTATATTATGTAAAAAAAAAAACATTAAACTAAATAAATGAAAAAGATTAAAAGAAAGAAAGAAATTGATTAAAACAGACAAATAAATAAATAACACAAATTCAATGTAAAAAATAAATAATAAAATAAAATAAATAAAAATAAAGGAATGATGAAAAACTTGATAAATCAAAAGATTAAAAGAAAGAAAGAAATGGATTAAAACAGACAAATAAATAAATAATAAAAATTAGATGTAAAAAATAAATCTTAAAATAAAATGAATAAAAATAAAGGAATGATGAAAAATTTGATAAATCAAAAGATTAAAAGAAAGAAACAAATGGATTAAAACAGACAAATAAATAAATAATAAAAATTAGATGTAAAAAATAAATATTAAAATAAAATGAATAAAAATAAAGGAATGATGAAAAATTTGATAAATCAATAATTAAAAATACAAAGGAAATTGAAACATAAATGATAAAAATATAAATAAATAATAAAAAATATTGTTCATATCTATAAATCACACAGTGTGTGGGTGTACATGAGATCATGATGATGGTGTCCATACGGGGGGTGTGTGTGTGTGCGGCGTCCGTAATCTCAGCGCTAATAGGTTTCCGAACACTAATGGCCGACGCAGTGTGCCAGAATAAGTGTTTAATAGGGGTGTTGTGGCCCGGCTGACTCACACACACTCACTCTGGGCTTTAGAGCTCGTCGGGTGGGAGCGTAATGCACATCTAATCTTAAGAGCCTGTAGTGAACACCGATAATAATAGAGACGATGCTCTAATGTTACGGCCCACGTTTATTTTTTATTGTCTCTTTCTTTTCGCACAAACCTCTCCGAGGCCCTCGAGTCATTACGCCTGTCAGCGTCAGACACCCAATTAAAGAGCCTGAGCACATGAGATAAAGGTCCGGCCAACACTCCAGGGAAATTATGGATTATACCCAATCACTTTGTGTGCTGCTGATCTAATGCGCTTTTATATCATCAATACCTGGAGCACGTAAACAAGTTATGATGGATCGATTGTGGCGAAAGGAAGAGGTCGGCCAAGTTTCTGTTGCCATTACCTCGGACACGGGAGGAGATGTTTGGAGTGGCTCTGCTACAGTTCAAAGTGGCCGTCAAGCTGCAGAACGATTATGGAATTACAATAAAGATTTAGGATCAGAAGGATTTTTATTCAAAACTGGGTCCAGGAATGCAAGAGAGGGGAAAAAAACATTACAATGAAGTGATATGAATAAGTGTTGGCACCCATGCTAAAGTTGCCTAAAAAGAGGAATAAAAAATCATCTTTTCGATGTTGATCTTAATGCCTTAATTAGAAAAATGAGGAAAACTCCAACCTTTAAGGACACCATTTTTCTTTTTGAATGAATAATGTATCATAAATAAATAAATGTTTTTCCTTAAAATACAGGGTGCATAAGTCAGGACAATTCCCATAGAGTCAGGCAGATTTTTATGTTTAAAAGCCGGTTATTTCATGGATCCAGGATAATATGCATCCTGATAAAGTTCCCTTGGCCTTTGGGATTAAAATATGCCCACATCATCACACACCTTCACCACACCTAGAGATTGGCATGGTTTACTTCAGTTAGCCTAATAGCTGGTTTGATTTGCATTGAAAGATGATCTTATGGAAAGTACCCTAGGCATGGTGAAGGTGTGTGATGATGTGGGGATATTTTAATCCCAAAGGCCAAGGGAACTTTATCAGGATGCATATTATCCTGGATCCATGAAATAACTGGCTTTTAAACATAAAAATCTGCCTGACTCTATGGGAATTGTCCTGACTTATGCACCCTGTATTTTAAGGAAAAACATTTATTGATTTATGATGCATTATTCATTCACAAAGAAAATTGGTGTCCTTAAAGGTTGGAGTTTTCCTCATTTTTCTAATTAAGGCATTAAGATCAATATCCAAAAGATGATTTTTTATTCCTCTTTTTAGGCAACTTTAGCATGGGGGCCAAAACTTATTCATACCACTGTAAAATAAATAATGAAAATTTTGACTAAAACAAATAGGCATGGCTGTGTTTGACCCCCTTTGGTCTGCCTTAATTGTACGGGGCATTGATTCAACAAGGTGCTGAAAGCATTCTTTAGAAATGTTGGCCCATATTGATAGGATAGCATCTTGCAGTTGATGGAGATTTGTGGGACGAAGCTCCTGTTCCACCACATCCCAAAGATGCTCTATTGGGTTGAGATCTGGTGACTGTGGCGGCCATTTTAGTACAGTCAACTCATTGTCATGTTCAAGAAACCAATTTGCAATGATTGGAGCTTTGTGACATGGTGCATTATCCTGCTGGAAGTAGCCATCAGAGGATGGGGACATGGTGGCCATAAAGGGATGGACATGGTCAGAAACAATGCTCAGGTAGGCCGTGGAGTTTAAACGATGCCCAATTGGCACTAAAGTGTGCCAAGAAAACATCCCCCACACCATTACACCACCACCACCAGCCTGCACAGTGGGAACAAGGCATGATGGATCCATGTTCTCATTCTGTTTACGCCTCAACCATCTGAATGTCTCAACAGAAATCCAGACTCATCAGACCAGGCAACATTTCTCCAGTCTTCAACTGTCCAGTTTTGACGAGCTCTTGCAAATTGTAGCCTCTTTTTCCTATTTGTAGTGGAGATGAGTGGTACCCGGGGGGGTCTTCTGCTGTTGTAGCCCATCCGCCTCAAGGTTGTGTGTGTTGTCTGCATACCTCGGTTGTAACGAGTGGTTATTTCAGTCAAAGTTGCTCTTCTATCAGCTTGAATCAGTCGGCCCATTCTCCTCTGACCTCTCGCATCAACAAGGCGTTTTGGCCCACAGGACTGCCGCATACTGGATGATTTTCCCTTTTCACTCCATTCCTTGTAAACCCTAGAAATGGTTGTGTGTGAAAATCCCAGTAACTGAGCAGATACTCAGACCACGCTCAAAATTGCTTAAATCCCCTTTCTTTCCCATTCTGACATTCAGTTTCTTTGAAAGTCCTACAAGATTCTGCTCTAGAAGGACCATAGCATTAGCATAGATTTTAGCAAATAATTCCACAAAGTGATTGTGAACTGTGTGTGCATGTTGTGCATGATGAGTCGTATGGACTATACTCTCATTTTGAGAGTAAATACCTTCCATTTCTTCGACAGAAAATTGAAAGTCAGGTTTAGAAGGAAACGAGCAAATGATGACTGAACATTCGAACGAACATGTTTGGGTCCCTCACGTGGCTATTAATGAGCGGGTTTAAAAAGTGGTGAGACGGATGGTATCACTAATCTGAAAGATTATAAGATCGGGATTAAAGTCGAGCTGTCTTGGCTGATATCTCCCCAAACAGACGAGACAGACGCCGGAATTTGTCAACCGGGGAAGAGAGGGGTTTAGGAAAGATTATCGGGGACACGTCCACCTACAACACACGACTGTAGTCGTTCACCAACAAACGCTGGCCTGTAAATAAAGCACCTTAAGTGTTATTTTCCCTTTAAGGGTTAGTTCACTAACTAGGTCATTAATGAGTCTCCCTCAGACCTCCGTTCATCTTCGGGACACAGTTCAAGATATTTTAGATTTAGTCTGAGAGTCCATTGTAAATGTGTGTACGGTATACTGTCCTTGTCCACAAAGGAAATAAAGACAACATCAAAGTAGTCATGTGACATCAGTGGGTTAGTTACAATGTTTTGAAGCATCGAAAATACATTTTGGTCCAAAAATGACAAAAACTCTGACTTTATTCAGCATTGTGTTGTCTTCTGGTTCTACCGTACCGCACACACATGTTCAATGGAGGGACAGAAAGCTCTCGGACTAAATCTAAAATATCTTAAACTGTGCTCTGAAGGTCTGACGGGCTTGGGACGACATGAGGGAGAGTCATTAATGACATCATTTTCATTTTTGGGAGAACAAACCCTTTAAGCACACGAGATGAATCGAGGGGTCATCAGAGCCTCCCACAGTTACGCCTGTTTTCCCTGCACACCTCTCTCTCAATCTCGCCGTTTTTAGACTTCTGATATGCAGCTGAAGTTAGAAGAACCTGCTGTGGGATAAAAACAATGACCTCGGCTTCACTGCGAGTGTGTTTGTGTGCGCGTTCAAAGCCCGCTGCCCCACGGAGAGGGATGATCTTTAAAGAGCCCACCCACTCTTTCTCTCCCTTTATGTCGCTCGCTTTCTTCTTCACACTTTCTCCAAGTGCTGACCAAAAATAACGTAACTCCTCCGTTAGTATGAAGCTGACTGTGAGAGTCCACCATCCCAAACAGTAGCAGGATATAAAACTTACTAAATGAAACTATGGACATATATATATTAGGGCTGTGCAATGATTAATCGCATCCAAAATAAAAGTAAAAAATAATGTGTATAACACACTCATGTATACGTTTAAGAAAAATTTGCTGCGGGTATTTCTATGCTATTTGTGCTGAAGCAGTATGTCATAGCAGATCTATACCAAATACATTAGCATTGTCATATCTGTTACCATCCTATACATTTTTGGAGAGTTATCAAATATGGTAATACAAAGTTTTGTGCACAGATAGCGTTCTCCAAGTACTATTTACATTTATGCATTCATTCAAAGTGTCTTACATTGCATTTCAAGGTAACAGAATTATGTAAATGTAATGTCATACTGATTATTATTTTGGTATTCATCGTTGATGAAACATCGCTAATAAAATTCTACCGAGGCCTGTGAGAAAAACTCTTACAATGTTTCTGAGTGCAATCAAACATAAAAATACGGGTTAGGCGAGCTCTGACGTCTGGAGGTGTGTGTGTACCTGGTATTCCCTACATTATGGGAACCAAATCTCCCCTCAAGGATAGTAAAACGAGTTAATTTTGACCTCATGACATTCTTTTGGACAGTATAAAAATAATTATGTCTATGGGAAATCCTCATAAAACATCAAAACGTGTGTGTGTGTGTGTATTGGAAACAGCCTGACAAGCTCAATAAACATTGATAAGGACCGCATTTTTCATCTGAATTTCAGAAATTGTGTTTTTTTCATACTTTGTTTCTTCATAGATTGTGGGGTTTGTAATGAACGGTCGGTCTTAGGCCGATTTCTGCTTGATTTAAGGAAACTGTCTATGAGGCCTCAGGGTTTAGCCTTAAAACCCTTGCCTTCAGCGTTGCTATGGATATAGAGTATGTTAAAAATGGCCAGGCGATTCTTTCCTCTGCCATTGGGGATTTATTACGCCTGCAGGGGGCGCTGTGTCACCAACACCACTGGATCATCATGCCAGTTGTTTAAAACAATAGCAGTGCAAAATAATGATAAATACATCAAATATCGTGACATGTCTTTGTAGCCAATGAGTGAATGGTTGTGAAGTTTTCTCTAACAAATGAAACACTAAAGTAAATCAGCCAGGTGTAATTTTGACCTAAAACAGGTGTAAATAATGATCTAGTGTAGGTGTAAGTTCGACTAAATTGGACTTTGTAAGTTTACTTCTCGCTTTGTTCTCAATTAACTGATAAACACCACAGGGATGGGCATGAATCATTTTACATAACCAGGATAAAACTTTAAAATGCCCTGAAAGAGTCTGTGTTTTAAGGATGAAGAGGTGAGGGATGTGGGTGGGGGTGTTAATGATGAAGCCGTTGCTCTATTTTGGATGTAATTGCTTTGTTCACGCACCTGCTTCCAAATGCACCATCTGTCATCAGCCCGAGAAAAACTCACAAGACAATCCAATATGTAACGTTTGAGATACGGATGCCCAAGATTTCGCTGCTAAAGGACGTTATCTAAGTCAAAGAGAAGTTTTCGTTGTGTTGGCGTCAGTAGATGAAAAACAAAAATACCTCCTGTTGTTTTTAAAATATATCATGTGCAGCATAAAAATTCAACATTGTTCGAAATCATTGAATTCAATATTGCTCTCTCAGCATATTCAATTCACATTAATTGTATAGTGCTTTTCACAATACATATCGTCATTAAATATATAACCGAGGATCATTTTATTCATTAAAGTCGAAAATAATTCCACGTTTTCTAATAATATTACCAAAATAGCAGCGGGCCTAAAAGAGAGCCTTGCTGCACTCCATAATTTACTGATGTTCAATTGGATAATTCCCCATTTAAACGAACAAAATGGTAGCCGTCTGATAAGTGCGATCTAAACAACCTTAACGCTTGTCCCGAAAAACTAGTGTAATTTTGATTAATAGTGTATATAGTGATCTATAGTGTCAAACACAGCACTAAGATCAAGTAAAACTAGTATTGAGATGCAGCCCTGGTCTAAAGCTAGTTGTAAGTCATTTGTAATATTAACAAGCCCTGGTCCTGTGCTATGATGGGGTCCAAATCTTGAATCCAAATATTTTGCAGGACTGAGCAGAGTTGAGCAGATCAAGTAGGTATTGGTTCTAATCAACATATTGTTGGTTTAGATGTAATGTAGGGCCCTATAAAATCTGTTTTATTTTTTCCCAAATTTCTTTTTTTTTTTTTTTTTTTTTTCTTTTTAATTTTTGCAAATTCCGTTTTTTCTGTTTTAATTTTTGGGAATTCAGTTTTTTTTAACCCTTTACTGTTATTTTAGTTGTAAAAAGAGCTTTTAATGTTGCTTTTAATGTTAATGATTAAAATGTACACAAATAAAATAGGCATTTACTCTTAAAATGACAAATACTGCATGATGCAACATAACACTGCACTCTAAGTACTCCAAGTAACAACAAAATATGGTTATGAGCTTTAAACTGTCCTGTAAAAATAAATTATATTAGTTTATATAAGTTAAAATAAAAGTCACACTCTAGCTGTGTCGTAATGTGCATACTATCCATCCTAAATAGTATGTGACATTAGTAACTGTATTTCGGGCATAGTATGCACATTGGGACGCACTGTCGAGCGCTCTCTCTCGCGCGCACTGTTGAGCGTGCTGTCTCGTCTCTCTCGCGCGCTCTCGACTCGGACACACACACTCGGTCCGGCACCTCATAGACAGACGTGTACGGAGGGGACTTTGTGTGTGTGTGCGTGTGTGACGAGTTTCTTAACTTTTTCGCCGACGAAAGCAGAGCCGTGGAGAGCCGCTTCGCCATGCTTTCAGTGGAAACGCGGCTGTTGTTTTGATGCCTTCATGAGCTGAAATGACGGGAGGGGTTGTGTCGCACAGATTTGCTTCATTTCCCCAGACATACGTTCTTTTCCCACACAAAAACTGAATTTCATTCCAAATATGTAAAATTCCGCGAAATTCCGCGTTAATACTAGATTCCGCGTTAATTGGTTAATTGGCGCGTTTTCAGCAACTAGAGCGTCAATCAGAAAGTTGAAAGTAGCTCAACTTTATGGTAATGAGCTTTGACGCGGTTCAATGGCAATACGCCAGCAACCAGTCGGAACATAGACGTCCTTCGCGCTGGCGGAAACATACGATGCAAACTTTCGTTCCTAGCAAAACATTAGTTGTGAGAAAATACAATACAGAGGCACCAAACACGACAACTTCGCCATGATCCATAATGATGCAGTGATACACATTTGAGGATGAGCGTAACTTTTATTGGATAGTAACTATTTACGAATGCTCGTTTTAAGCGGGAATGCTTACGGTAACATTGATTTGACCAAATTGCACTAGATGCAAATAATAATAATTGCTAATTATTTTTTTTTTTTTTTCGACCAAATGTGACCAAAACTTGTAAAAAATGCTGTCATTATAAAAGGTTTCTAGTGTCAATGTATTGTTAGTTTTTTCTGTTTACATTTCATGTTCGGACACTTCTCTTCTCCCATGATCGAACTGCTACGTCAGAGTGGCCAAAGCGTCAACAAGCTTCGCCTTACTTTTTGACAAGTGTCCATAACAGGGCGGCCAGAGCTTCTTTGCAGCTCAAGTCAGCAGTGGTGTGTAGGTACTCCTGTCTTACTCCTTCTTCAGTGGAAAAGAAATGAAGGTATTTGAGGAAAACACTCCAGGGTTTCTCCATATAGTGTCTTCAGTGGGGTCAAAGTGGACTAACAACGGGTTGAAGGTCTAGATGTGCAGACTGATCTCATGAAGTAGCGTGTGTCTGACACGCCAATTCGTATTTCCATTTTTGGCGTGGCATCAAGACGCATAATCGCTTTTCAGCGTGTTTATGAACGCCGTTGACTTAACGTTATTACTGTATATATAAATATATGACTTACCTCAACCCGTCACTGGGGTTAATGGCATTTATGACTGTTCCCTTACCATCCTAGGAAAGAAAAGGATCGCTACCCAGATGTAGATCTACATTTTGCTTCATTTCGCGCGGACATTTGACGGCGTGTACAGACACGCGGAATCACTTGGACGTTAATAACGTAGACATACACGCGGATAGCTCAAAATGCATAGAGATAACACGCCACTTGACTCGAAAGTGGCGTGTATGTTTACGCAAAAGTCATGATGTCATGTTGAGATGTGAGTTTCAGTGCAGCTTCAAAGTCTCGACACGATCCAGCCGACGAATAAGAGTCTGATCTAGACAAAACCAGTGGCCATTTTCTTAAATTTATATACTTTTTAACCACAAATGCTAATCTTGCACTAGCTCTGGAATGCGCCACACATTACGTAATCACGTTGAAACTGCAATTTTGGATCTTCAACCCGTTGGACCCCATTGAAGTCCATTATATGGAGAAAATACTGTAATGTTTTCCTCAAAAACCTTAATTTCTTTTCGACTGAGGAAAGAAAGACATGGACATCTTGGATGACATGGGGGTGAGTAAATTATTTTAATTCTGAAGTGAACCACTCCTTTAACACTTTCTGTCCTATCGCTATAAATACTGCAATTGCTCTTGTTCATATATGCTGCAAACAAACATAAAAGTGTAAGTTGGAGCACGTGTGTTTCAGGGGTTGATGGAGGTGAGGCGGTGCTTTCTGAAATATTCTGAAAGATGTTTGTGCTAATACTCCGTCACCTGCGCTTAACTTTTCTCTGGAGCGAAATTCATGGAAAGACGCGAATGTCAAAAAGTCGATTTGCAACACATCCCATTTATTTTTCATTTGAGAGGGTTTTGCTATGAGCTCTGCGTGTGTGTGTGTGTGTGTGAAAGTGATTTGGGATTACAGGTGCCTGGCAGGTTTATCGGAGACCCGGCGGCTTTATCCAGGGCACTTCCATCTGTCTGAGTGTGTGTAAGTCTCCAGGCTTAGTGTCGCTCTGCGTGGGTTTCTCTCATGAATCTGCTTGTTTGATTTGTGTCTGGTGGCGTGTGTTTACTGAGATCACGCTCTGACCACAGTACAGCAAAACAAGGGAATCTCGTCTAGATTCATTAGTGGTGCCCGCGTGCTGCATTCGGGTCAGGGATCTGAACACACTCGTAACCGGATGTGTGTGTGTTCTTCAGAAATGAATGAATCCTCAAATCGTCTCGTTGAGGAGAGCTGTGCTGGTACTTTACTGAGTGATCAGATATTATTATACTATTATCCTTCCCGACCACCTAGCAACTGCCTAGAACACCTTAGCAACCACATAACAATGCCCTAGCGACCAACTAGAATACTTTAGCCCATCACAAACCAACATGCTAGCATCATAAAGGCGAGTTTTGCACTCAAACACACTTCAGTAAATCTAGTGTATTGCGTTGAGTGGTGTAATGGGATAATATCAGTTGTCCGAGGAAGAATAAACCGTAATTTAGTAATTCACAGAGAATTAAAATGATGAAATCTTGGTGTGATTCATGTTAAAGCAGCTGTCCTGTGGCTCGCACTGCCTGTCTGCTTGTCTGTCTATGGTTGTTTAATATTTATTGTGTTATGTTTATAGATTCACACCAAACTGAATTTCAGCCCAGTAAATCTCGCAGCACGTCTGTGCTTCTTAAACTTATAATTGTCACTAAATAAAGCAGATGAACGCAAGCAGAAATTCACAGACGCGCCTCAATGTTGTGATATGCGCTGTCAATTTTCTGGTTCTCTGAATTAAGATGACTTGGTGACAGGTTCTTGTGTTAACAGCAGAAAAAACAATGTAGTTATGTAATATAATATAGCTTATAACTAATTACCAGTGTGTTTGCTTTGAGTACAGACACCGCTAAGAAAAATATTTTAAGAACGTTTTGCTAACGTTTCCGTTAAGTTATGACAACAGTATTTATGAAGGTTCTCTGAATTTCCTTTATGTTTTAAAAAAAAGAAATTCTTGGTTATACAAACGCTAAGGGAACATTCCATTTTATCTTTAAACATTTGAAAACGGAATGGCAGTTTCTTTGGAACTGTTTCTTAAGGGAACATTCCATTTCATCATCCTTCAAACATTAATGGAACGTTACATTTGAATGTACTCTGAACGTTCTAAAACAAGTAGTAACATTTAAAAAATATTAGACGAACATCCAACTAAAGCTTTTCAGAAATAAAAAGTACCATAAACCAATATGGACAAACTCGTCTAAACGTTCTGCGTCCATCCCTACCTATGTACTTGAACGACTAAATTTGTAATTAATGCCTTTCCAAATAAAATGTATATATATTTAACAATGTAGAAGTAGAGCTAACGTTTTCAGAACATCGTATCTGAGAATGTATAAGATGAACAGTATCGACTGACTGACACCACTCTCTGTTTTCCCAGTCTAAAGATCATATTTCATTCGTCTTTCATCTGCTTTCTTTAGAACGTCTTGTGGTTTTTCCACTAAGCTGCACCCCCTGATCACTGAAACAAACAGATAAAACCATACAAATCTGGGTTTGGGTCTGAGTCAGAGTCACTGGATCAAGCATGAAGCTTTTCCGACTCAGTGTGGATAAAACCCGTCAATCATAGCACACGGAAAACACACCGTCACGCAGAACAGCAGTCCAGAAGATTTACACTATTTATATATATATATAAGTCATATGATAGCTTTGTGTGAGGATCAGAGCTACATTTTGGTAGAGCTTTTGGCCACTGGTTACATCCAATTTCATTCTATGGAAAAGTAACTTGCACAGAAATGACATGTTTTGTGTGACATAAAGGTGAGTTGATGATAACAGTGTTTGGTTTTCTGTGTGAACCGGCCCTTTAAGAGCCAATGCACCAGGCTTACAGAAATCAGTCAATTGCGAACGAATGAGTACAGTGTCATTTTGTGTGTGTGTGTGTGTGTGTGCACGTTTCACTCTGATGGATCACGTTGTCACTCTCCCTCTTGCTTTTACACTGATCAATGAGCTAATGGAGTGTTAGAGTGGGATAACAGCTTTACCTCACTGCACACACACACACACACAGCCGACCCCCCTCAGGTCTTCATTCTGTAGGGGTTTGTGAGAAAGCACGAGTCATTTGTCATGTGACGCTAGTGGACTTCCTTTAGGGTCTGCAGAGGTTAAACGTGAAGATATTCATGATGTCTGTCTAGCAGGATCTGGAAAAATCAGACTTGAAGAGTTGAGTCAATTTATGAGTTGAAAGTTGAATTTACTGGAGGGATTAAGCGTTATGAACATCAGATTTTGGAATCGTAAGCATTGATTATTGTGATGACATGTTTATGGTGGGCCTGTTGAATGCTTGAATCTGATTGGTTGATGAACATTTTAAGGCTTGTAATTATTTTCAGGTTTAAAGTAGTTCCAGCAGGTCTTGACCGCATTACATTTTCATATCACTTCGCCAGATGATTTTCCGTTATATCAAAGGTCTGTATAGATTACAACAGCAAAAGAACCAAAACCCACAATGTAAAAGCAAATAAATATAGTAAACAATAGGATAAAAACAACAAATTATTTCCATGTTTTTGCTACAAAATTACATTTTATTATGTGTGGAAACTAAGCACATACTCTCTTTCTCCCGCTCATACACACACACACTCACACAGAAACGTGTCACTTAAATTAAATTACACTTTTATTTATTTTTATAATAAGAAGATTATATGAAATATAAACATTTAAATGGTGGCTGTCATAAAAAACTTGCCAGATTTATTCAAATATGCATTAAATATTGAAGAACATTAAGATTATAATGCATATGTAATATGGTGTATATATTTAGCAAAATGCTCCTCTCTGGAGTTATTTTTTCTAGCTGACTAACGAGTTTATGTGGGTTTTCTGAGGTAAATATGACGATACATGACATTACAAGCTGTTTAATTGACGGTTGAAAAACGCTGATTGAGCGAATCAATGTGACATGATCCGGATTTGGATAAGTTGTACTCTATCTTTAACACACTTTCAGATGCTCATTCATGTTTATTTGGCGCTGTGACTGGTATTATTAAGCCGGAAGTGAGATCAGCGCTGCTGCTTCTCCAGAGCGATCTCACGCCACAGCGACAAAACGCTATTTATGTTTTTGAGTTTCTAAAGAAAATGGACGTAATTTGAAAATTGAGACTTTGTTTCATATTAATAGTAACAAAGGACAAAGATTATTGTGATTTGGATGCGCGCAGCCGCGATACAATGATCCATTCATTCAAATGAAACAGGATGACTAATCGATTCTTGAGATTTAAGAATCGATATCGGTTCGTAAAAATGAGAATCGATTAATATCGAGAAATCGATATTTATTACCCAGCCCTACATGGCACCCTTTCATGGCACCCAATATAACACGCTTCGGTTATGGGCAGGTTTAGGTCTGGGGTAGTGTTAGGGTTAGACCACTAGGAGGCGCCTTCTGGATGTAATTGCTGAAAGTTTATTGGTCGCTCATGCCTCTGTTAACAAGTTCTTTGAATTAGCAAAAGAGGTTTGGAATGAGATGCCCTACACACAAGAGTGTTTTAAGGACACAAACCTGACAAATGTCATGAAATACATCAGTCGAATTATAGAAAAATAGTGCACACACACGCATTATTTTAATAATTCATCAGCCCGCCGTCAATTATTCCTTACGCAAATCATACTAATAAATGAAATGCATCATTAAAACAGCAGTTTCTTTTAATGAATAGAGTTTTAATTCTACTTCCCTAACTGTAAATGCTAATCTCGTTTGCTAAATCAGTTCGGTTGACATTCGGGTATTGAACTGGACTCCACAAGACACCTAACCCTGCTGTCTAGTCCTCACATCTCGATGCCCCTGTCACTTCACTCGCGGCTAATCCTCTCTCTTATCCAGTATCACAAAAATCACTTGCAGTGTTGCTAATCAGGGTTTGGAGGGCAGATTACGTCTGAACGATCCGGAGCGATTTATATGTCAGGACTCATGAGTGTTTGATTGGCAGGTTTTTGCCCATCTGACTGAAATCACGGTTATTATGTGGCGCTGACGATTTCACAGTCTGACTGATGTGGAACAGCTCAGGTGTGTGTGAGAGACACGTCCACTGTGATTAACACACTGATAGAGACAGAAACGATGGGACGAATCTCGCAGAAACATCACCGGGCCTCGTTTTTGTTTCAATTCTGATATCAGCACATTTTCTTTCTAAATTATAATTGCTATTATAATGTATCAGGGTGGTTTACTTTTGCATCTAACTCCCATAATTCTGGTGATTTTCACTGTATTACTTTACAATACTGTTCATTAGTTAACATTTGTTAATACTTTAGTGTTTGTTAATAAAATACAGCTGTTTGTTCATGTTAGTTCACTGTGCATTAACAAATACAACCTTTGATTTTAATAATATATTAGTACATTTTTAATTAATATTAACTAAGATAAATACATTTTGAAGAAGTGTTGTTCATTAGTTCATGTTAATTAAGGTATTTAACCAATGAACATTATTGTAAAGTTTTATTAGTTTCTCATTACTGTAAAACAATATTTTTAATTGAAATCTGCATAACAACACATTACATATAGCATGATGTATAAATACTTTCATGTTTAAAAACAAAGTCACAACACGCATTCACCTCACTCTAAAAAATGTTAACCCATGATTGGGTAAATATGAACAAATCCAAGCCTTGGTTTAATTTTTTTAAATTGCATTTTTAAACTCAATGATTGGGTTTGTCCATATATGACCCAAAAACCCAGCATTTTTTCGGGTGCTGGGGTCAGTTGCATAAACTAATCCACCTTAAGACTGTGTTTTAAGAACTAGTTTGACCAACTAGCAGTGAGACCAGATGTCAGTCTTATATTTCGATTGAAATGAGACTGCCTTTTGATGACTGACTTTAAAAATGTTAGAACCAGAAAAATTAGATGGCTAACTTTCAAGAATATAGTCTAAGAAGTTTATGAAACTGATGAGCGAAAGTGACTGAGCAACTTGTACACGAGGCAGAACTGGGGAATGCTTATGGGCACAGCAGGAAATCAGCCAACCAGAAATAGGAAGAGAAAGGAGAGAGAGAGAGAGAGAGAGAGAGAGAGAGAGAGAGGGGCTCATAAGTAATTGAAATGGAGGTGATGTCGCCGATGGGCTGCACTGCTACTGTAACTGAAGTGCAGTCGAGCGTTCGGGATAAAATTGCTTTCTAATTATTCAACCCACCTTTACTTTCCCTCCTGAGAGACGGAGAGAGAGAGACTGAAAGAAAGAGGATAGTCTTTGGGTGTATGATAATGAAGCACTTGCATGTAGAGATATTTGTGTGTTTTTTTGTATTATGAGCCATAGCTTTAAAGGTGCAGTGTGTAATATTTAGGAGGATCTGTTGACAAATGCAATATCATAAACATAACCATGTTTTCAGTGGTGTAAGACCTTACATAATGAACCGTAATGTTTTATTCACTTTAGAACCGCTGGTCCGCTTATATCGACATGTTTCTACGGTGGCCCTAAATGGACAAACTTCATGGTATGAAGCTGCTGAAGTCAGCGAATAAAACACTGACACGATGAACAAGTAACAATAATATATCGTTTTACTGGATAATTAAGTAAACAGAATTAATTTATTTATCTTTGTAAAGAAACCTCATTGCTTAACTGGCTACTCTGCTGTCTCAGACGACGACATCACTTCCTGTCGGCCACCGCACGACATCACTTCCTGTCGGTTACTTCTGTTGGTTGCAATTCACAACCTCACCACTAGATGTCACTAAAAATCCCACACTGCACACTTTAATGTGCATTTATCTTTCCCCCAGAATGCAGCAGCAGTGGGTCTGTGTGGCTTTGCTCGCCCTCCTGACTGTCACGACGACACTGGCAGATGGTGGGAAAACAGAGAAACAAGGTAACAGAACATCACCACACACTGCTTTATATCACCACACGCTGCTCTGTGTCATTAATGTTACGACCCTGCACTGTTTTTACAAGTCTGGGGAATTACAAGAGGAACATTAGGTCACCCTTAAACAAATGTCACCATTAAAATACTGGAAGAGTGAATAACAACATGTGAACATATTTATTATGTGCAATGATTGGCCAAAAAGACATATATATATATATATATATATATATATTAGGGCTGTCAGTTTAACGCGTTATTAACGGCATTAACGCAAACCCATTTTAACGGCGTTAATTTTTTTATTGCGCGATTAACGGTCTTTTTGTCCTAGCAAACTTTGTAGTTTTTTCACATGCTTTTGCAACAGTTCGCGGCATGTGTCCTCAATCCATTTCGGCGTCTCGCGCTCGTCATTCACTCAAAGCCGGCTCGCAAGCCCAAACGTGTGTTTGCAGTGTGCCTGTTGTTTTGTTTATGGTCTAGATCCGCTCGCGCTTTGGTCGAAGAAGCAACAAAACGTCCTCGCGCGGCGCAAGCCATTGAAATGAATGGGTTTCAGAGCGCAGCGCGGGGACGTTTTGTGCCGCACACACTCGTTTGGGCTTGCTAACCGGCCAAATAGTAACGTTACGTTTTGAGTGCATGACGAGCCCGAGACGCTGAAATGGATGCCCTAAGATTATGAATAGAAAGTTTACTTTTAAAAAGTTGCCAAATTGTCCCATTGACAAGATCAAGTGATCTGTGTGTGTGGTCGTTGTGAACTGAGCGATCATCATCGCAGCACGTCTGAAACAACACTTGATGATGGCCAAGCACACACACACACACACACACACACACACACACACACACACACACACACACACAGATGATGCGAATTCTCCACCCCCTCGTCAATATCAGGACCTCGTCAGTATTTCTTTCACTCTTTTATTGATAGACAGTGTTACATGGTGTGAGAGATTATTGATATATGTTAGTGTGAAATTGAACACTATTCCAATGTTATTTTCAATAATAATAATAAAAAAAACATTTGCACTAAACAAGCCGATCCACTTTTCCATGTTGACGAGCATTAAAATGAGAAAAAAATAATGTAACAAAAAGAAATCAAAAGACATTTAGAATAGATAAAAATGTGCGATTAATCGTGAGTTAACTATGACATTAATGCGATTAATCGCGATTAAATTTTTCAATCGTTTGACAGCACTAACATATATATATAAATAAATAAGAACATAAATTAGGCAAATAATAATTATTTTCAATCAAATGAAAGAAGTCACAAAAAACAGCTGACTTATGATACACCAGACCTGGGGAGGAAAAAAGGAAAACTCGTACACACACACACACACACTTTCTCTCTCATCCGTACAGCTGAACCTGTGTGCGCTCCGTCTCTGACAGGAAAGAAAGAGCGTAAATCTGACTGTGGCGAGTGGCAGTGGAGTGTGTGTGTGGCTAACGAGGGCGACTGTGGCCTGGGCACCAGAGAGGGCACTCGCACCGGCACCGACTGCAAGCAGACCATCAAAACACAGCGCTGCAAGATCCCCTGCAACTGGAAAAAGCAGTTTGGAGGTGAGAAGCCACACACACCCACAGGTGAAACACACACACACATACACACACAGGGCTCAGGGTAAATAAGCCTGTGTTTTGGAGTAACAAGATGGAGAATCTCGCAGAAATCTCTCGTCAGAAAAGACAGTGAGACCTAGACACAACCTGGCAGAATATATCAGTGTGTGTGTGTGTGTGTGTGTGTGTGTGTGAGAGAGCATATGCTACCTTCCCTCAGGATTTGTAGGTATACACAAACTATCAGCAAACCCTGAAACAGTGGGGTGTTTCTCTCGGAAATCTCTCTGTCAGACAGTCTCGCTCTGAAGAAACATCAGAAATCACAGACTTAATAAAACATGATCACAGTAAACGTCGAGTGATGAATCCCCTGTGTAGTTCAGCAGTCGTGTCAGTGTAGTTTAGTGTCGTGCAGAATTTATTCTCCCGAGTTATAAGAGCTCTGTTTCGTTTCTGAGGGTCTTGATTCGGGGCCGCCGCCTGTAATTACATTCTCTCTGCCTTTAAATATGTCATTAGAGACGATTTTGTGCTCGATTGAAGCAGTTTAACCCTCGTCCACTCGAGAGATATCGCTTCGACACATGGACTGAAGGATGAAATGAGACGAGGAACGACAGCTTTACTTCAGGATCCGGATTTTACATTACAACACAACACACTAAATTGTTTATCGTATAAAATTGCGTTTCGATGGTCTCGAGCCAATAATTCACCTCGCAAAACGAACCGCGCTCGGCACAATCCTCGAAGTGAACCTGTATTTAATATAGTCTGTGTTGTTTTCTTTTGCCTTGTGAAGTTTGCAAACCCATTTTACTTCCATAATCGGATGTGTTTCCAAGTGAAACAAGAAAAAAGTGTGGTTTTAGGCTTTTGGGAGTTATTGCGTGGTGAAAAGTTCCTCTGTGTGACAGATGGTGGAGGAATAAAACTTTCAGACAAAAATGCACTGATGATTACACCGGGAACATGTTTTGAGACGATAAATGTAGCTTTTATGTTGATTGCATGCATGGTTTTGCATTTACAGTGTATTTTATAATGCAGATTCGGTAACACTTTACTATGCGGTTAATTAGTTAACATTAGTTCATGTATTAACTAGCAATGAGCAATACAGTCGTTACAGTATTTGTTAAAGCGACACTCCACCTCTGGAAAGATGAATGGGTCATTTATGTAGAAGAAATGTGAAATTATTTTTGAATTTGGAGCTTTCTAGACTGAGAAAAGCCAGAAAATGTGTTTTTGGCTGATGTGGATGAAAGACTACAACTCCCAGAATGCACTTGCTTTGCTGCCCTAGGAGGCCACGCCTACCGGTGACAGAGCGCAGTCGTTAAACAACAAGTCTAGGCTTCTAGTGAGTCTCCGTGATGAGTCTGCCCGAAAATGTGTTTCGAGATCGCCGCCATGACACAAAAATGATGATTTTAGACCAAAAATACACGAATCTCTCGTCTCTGGGGGATATGAGGGAGGAGAGCACGCTAATTTGAAAACACTACAGGCTTTCTACTCATACAAAGCTCAATGCTAAGTCCTGAAGTATCCCTCTAATGTTAGTTAATTAAAATACAGCTGTTCATTTTTAGTTCACAGTGCATTAACTAATGTTAGCAATAAATGTCAATGTATCTAAATGTTCGTAATAGTCCTGTGTTGTATTTACTTTATTTATGAATTTCTATTATGATCTTGTTTGTTTTAAAGAAGGGACCCCCTCGAAAATGAAATGGTTCATCTCAAGGGGCTATCCTTGAAAAAATGCTGTGCCTCATGCTAACTAATGTAGTTAATAATGAACCTTCTTGTAAAGTGTTAGCGCAGTTTCTGACATGTTGCACGTGAACTCACCCAAATGAAGTTTTGTTTGTTGTGTTGGGCAGGAGAGTGTAAGTATGATTTCCAGGCGTGGGGGGAGTGTGATTCGACCTCGGGAATGAAGACGCGCACCGGTGTGCTAAAACGAGCGCTGATGGATGCTAACTGTCCAAACTCTGTTAGCGCCACCAAACCCTGCGGCAAACCCAAGAGCAAGATGCAAGGTACAAGAACACACACATGCAAAGATATGCTACACAATGTGCTCAACTTAAATAAACCAGAAGCAATATCAACTGATTTGATTTGGACTGCAAAAAAAAAAAAAATAATTAGCATTAAGAAGCATCACAGGGGAAAGGGTAAAAATGTTCACTATACTCCTCTACTGAATTAATCACCCTACACAGTTTGACAATTTGTTTTGTATTATGAGTTTTTGCAATGTTATGCTTATGTATGCAAATGAGGCAGTGTCTAATTAAATATGCATTAATTTGCATACATTTCCAGTACAGATATTGGAGAATTAGAACAATAGATGAAGTCATTAGATAAAAGTCAGATTTGGGATTTTTCTTTTTATCACTCCATAAATCTCCTGTTTTTAGGAATAAAATGTTACATAAATCAAGCTGCTAAAACTAATCAAAACATTCAAAACAAATTAAAATATAAATATTAGTTGAAAAATATAACGCTTATGATGTAGCCTTGGCAATATACTGAAATATGTCTTATTATCTGGAAATAAAAATAAACTAGAGCTGAGATAAAATAAAACTAAATAGCAATATTAAAAATGCATATTAATAATAAAAAGACAAAAGCACTTAAATAAATGACTAAGAATTAAATTAAACATGAAAAGTATTAAATTCAAAGCTTTGATATAAATCAGGTGAATATAGACCATAAATAATAGATGATAAAATGTATGTAAAGCTGCTGAAATTGAGATTTCTGACTGAAAAGTTTGTAATAAATCCAATATTTAAGTGTTTGTTTATTTTATTTATTTATTTATTTAATGATTAAAAATCCAAAATGTTTCATATTTATCCATAATCTGATGGCACTTTTATTTCTGGACGCAACTTTGAATCAAACATGCAGCAATATGAGGTCATGTGACAAACACATTGTGGTCACCCCATTGTGTGAATATAGTGTGTAGCATAGAGAAGTGTGTTTTAAAGGTGACACTGAAATATTGATCAGTAAAGCTCTTCCTCTTTTGAGCTCCAGTCCAGAAGATGAATCTATTAAACTTTCAGAAATCTGATGGTTTGACTGTGCATCAGTGTTTAAGGCCACGGACGTGTGTGTGTGTGTGTGTGAGAGAGAGAGAGCATGTGAGTGTGTGCTTGTTTTTCATGTGTGTGTGTGTGTGTGCGATTAGACTGATATTTCCTACGTTGTGGGGAAATGTCTCCACATGGCTCATAATATTTTTAGCAATAAAGAGATTGAGAGATAGAGTGTGTGTGTGTGTGTGGCAGTGTCTCCCGCTGATGAATCCTGGTGCTGTAATATTACTCAGTTGTAAGTCGCTTTGGATAAAAGCATTTGCTAAATTAATAAATGCAAATAGAAATGTTGGCAAGCGTTCAGCCTCATCAAAACACATTCGTCTTCATATTCCACATGCATCATTTTTCAGTCTGAAAGTTTTCATGTTTTAATTCATAGTTTTTTTAAGATTATTCATTTTACGCTGCAAAAGAAAACTACGGAAGCCCTGAACCGCAACCTAAAAAAAAAAAAAGTGGTAAAAAAAAAAAAAATCTGTAAACAAAAAAAAAAAATCTGAAAAAAAAAAAAAAAATCTAGCATTTCGAGATTAAAGTCGAAATGTTTCGAGATTAAAGTCGAAATGTTTCGAGATTAAAGTCGGAATGTTTCGAGATTAAAGTCGAAATGTTTCGAGATTAAAGTCGAAACATTGTGCATTCATAACAGTGCGCGTCCACTGGCTCAGAGCGTGCGCGCGTGTGTGTGTGAAGTCGAACTGCAATGGATAAACACAAAATAGTAGCTTTTTACTTTTATCTGAATTACTTATCTAACTTTATCGTTATAAAATATAATGCGCCGGAATAGACTTTAGCCTATAGGAAAACCAACACGGAAAACACTTTTCAGACTGGATGGAGAAATCCAGCTTTATGAATGAATGAATGAATAGGGCATTTATATAGCGCTTTCATATATGCCTATATACACTCAAAGTGCTTTACAATCATATCAGAGAATCTCTCCTCAAGTGGTTATTAAATCTTAGGAAATCACAGGATCCGGCCAAATGATTGGATACAGAATGATGCACTTAAAATGTATCCAGAGCGTATTTACGGTGAAGAGGGAGACCGAACAGTTACTGTTGTGTTCTCGACCCAGATAGTGTTGACTAGACGAGCACGAAAACACCTCAGAAACACTGCCACTAGCACGTGTGACGTGTGTAGATTTTGTTGAAAGCCCAGATAAAAGTAAAAAGCTACTATTTTGTGTTTATCCATTGCAGTTCGACTCGAAAATCTCGATCTAATCTCGAAAAGCTAGATTTTTTTTTTTTTTACAGATTTTTTTTTTTTTTACAGATTTTTTTTTTTTTTTTTAGGTTGCGGTTCAGGGCTTCCGTAGCGTCTTTAGTAACGTCACGTGTGTGTTTATCTAACTGATAAAGAAGAGGTTAATGTTGTCATGTGATTGTGTCTGGATGAAATACACTCTATTCTCATTATTATTGGCAGAACCATCGTCAAGATCTCCATTACAGAGAGAGAGAGAGATATATGTATATATCTTTTTTTTTAATTCATATTCAATTCAATTCATAATATGGAAATGTTTTTTTATTGTTGTTTATTTTATTTTTTTTGCACTTGTATTTATCTACATTTATGTTTGTATATTACTATCGCTTTGGCAATATTGTGCTATTTTACACAGTCATGCCAATAAAGCTCAATTGAATTGAATTGAGAGGGAGAGAGAGAGGGAGAGAGGGAGAGAGAGAGAGAGAGAGAGAGAGAGAGGGATTGAGTCTGTAATGGATGTGATGGTCTTGTGCGCTCGTCTAATTGATCAGGATTTGGACTTGAGCTCGAGTGTTTCTGAAAGAGTTTAAAGAGGCGAATCCATCATCACACATCAGGAGGAGATCAGTGTGTGTGTGTGTGTGTGTGTCTGACCAGTTAGTTACACCACTTGAAGACACATCTCCACACTATCTGTCTCCTCCAGATCAGTGTGTGTGTGTGTGAGTGTGTGAGAGATGAAGACCTGACCAGTTACAGTCTCCACAGTGTCTGACTATCTGTCTCCTCCAGATCAGTGTGTGTGTGTGTGTGTGTGTGTGTGTGAGAACTGACCCGGGAAACACCAGTTATAGTCTCGGGATCACAGACTACGTCTCTGTGAGCTCAAACATTTCTCCGTCAGTACCTCTGGACTCTTAATGTGTGTCAACAACAACTGACCCATTGGAGTCGCTGACGGAGTGTGTGTGTGTGTGTGTTAGTATAATATCTGCAGGTAATGTGTATTTGTGCCCTTTTCAGTGTGCCAATAAACAGAGAACAGAGGTGATTAGAAACTCCCTCGAAATTCCCTGCAGATAGACCATAAACACACACACACACACACACGGGCTGAGAGAGGCGTTGTCGCCTGGGTCTGTTTGAGGTGATAAGAGCGTCAGCAGAGAGGATTGTGGGGGTTTGGGAGAGGGTGCCGCTGTCATAGATGGATGAGCGGAGGACGTAAACAGGTAAACACACACACACACACACACACACTGTACGGCTGCAAACATGATGCTCTTCCTCAGGGTTTCTGTCTCACACACACACATAAACATTCCTAATCCAGACGTCACTGAAGAGATCGAGTGACTCAAACAATATCAAAAACCATCAGGAACAGAACATTAATTTTCCCTTTGAATGAAGTTTATTGTTTTAATCTCAACTGGTTTTTGACTCTAATCTGGTGTGTCTGGATTATGAATGATTAGATATGAAATGCGCTGATATTCATGAGGGTTTTCTCAGACAGTGTGTCGGATCTCAGGTCACATGGTTTGGCTCGACTAAAGGCTGATTGTCCAATAACAGCCTGAACCGCTGGGGTCCGTCCAGCTCATGAGACGCAGATGCTGATGTGTGTGTGTGTGTGTATGTGTGTGTGTGAATACACACTCAATCTGCCCTGAAAACAGCTCAAAACAAACAGCACGGATGACTGGGCCGTTCCTCCATCATTCTGGATCACAACTGGACTAATCAGATGTTACTCTTCTAAAACTGACGAGACGCTCAATTGTGTTTCGTTTAACCCTTATGTGCTGTTGCGGCTTTTTTCAGCCACTATGAGGTATTTTTTAGTCTTAATTTGGCCATAACCTTTTCCTTGTTTCAGCAAATGGAATGATTTTTGGTGACAAATCTTATTTTGACACATATTTTGGGAAAACGCTTTGAAATTTTTCAAAAACTCAACATACCCTTTCGTTATGTGAACGAAAAAAAGCCACTACTTTAAACTGCTGTAAAAATGTATCAGAGAAATATTTTTTTTTCAAATTTTTTTGCATAAATCTATTAACCGACCCCAGTCCTGATCAAAACTACTAAATGTTTTTAAAAAACTCAGGATTTTAACTCTTTAATGGCCAAATTCATAAATGATGTCACTGATTTGGGGGGAAAAATACACAAAATGACTTATTTTCAATATAAAATATGATTGTGGACTGGATTTTTTTTTTACCTTTTATCACAGTCAACATTGGTTTTGAACAATGCACAAGGGTTGAGTATCAACTCTATATTTATATAGATATAGTGTGTGAAGAAGAACATACATGTGTATTCATACTAAGAAGTGAAATAATGTATCATTAGGAACTGGAACTGTCACATTAGAATTCTACTTCCTGTTTGGAACTCCATTCAAATTCAAAAAATGACCGTTGAAGATTCTAAATTCCGGGAAACTCTTTACAGTCAATCATAACAGCTTTATTTGCTAGAACTGTTCTCCAAAAGGATATCACACGATACAGCCAATCTCGTAAAGCGCACGTTTGATGAGAAATGACCGAGTTCATGAGAAGAAGATCTGCCGACTTGAAGGAACAATACATTTGTGATTTGTCTCTTTCTTAATCATTAGATGTTGTTCTTCTGATTTGTGTTTGATTTGAATGGGTTTAATCTTTATGTAAATGAGATACTAATACTATGAGCGCTTGGTTGGAGTTATTGACATGTAATCTTCATCATCACTCAGTTTAATGAAGATTTCTGATTATTGTGTGTGAATGCGATGGATGTGTGGCGAGTTCAGACACGAGCGCAGACCGCAGGTGTTGATGACAAGACCAACTTTTACACTTCAGAAACTTTCATCAACAGGTCTCTCTCTCTCTAAATCCAGAAGAATGTTAATTAAACTAAGTCAAGGTTCATTTCATATCTGAGATGAGATTTATGCAGGGGAACATTTATAAATATCCTAATATAACAATAGAATAATTCAGGCAAGGGTGATTGTTGTTAACTAAATCTATCAAAACATTTCTGTTCATTTAAATAAAGCTAAATATTAGTAGAAAAACATTCAAATTAATTAGCTTGAAGTATTAGCTGGAAATAAATAACTAAAACTGAAATTAAATTAAAAAAAATAATAAATGGCATAAATTGACTAAACATGTAACCAAAATGAACATGAAGACTACAAGCTCATTCAAAAAAAAAATGACTAAAACTACAATAAAAACTAAAAAGTGATTTTCTGTCTGGATTTCTAGTGTGAGTGTTTGTCAAATTATCTCCAAATTCTCATTATCATCCAAAGAAGTGACTGTAATGGATCAAATATTTACACATCACACTTGCATTTTCATTTAAATGAAAAAATATGGTCATTTTTTATCTTGCACAAAACAAAATACTGCAATATAAAATAAAAATAAGATACTTTATGAGAATCATAATGAGAATTTTAAAACATGCAGCCTTTTCAGACACATTATCCGTAACAGCAAAGAGACTATGGGCTTAGGTTGTGTCAGAGTGCATAAAACCGGCTTTGTTTTCTTAAACCAGGGATATTTAGCTATAACTAAAATCATTAAAAACAAAAGTCAACTTATTTTCTGTTCTCATTTTTCATTCAGTTTAATTTGATGTAGCCTACTAAAATAACTAAAATGATTCAAAACAATATAGACATTAAAACTTGGACTATAAAAATTACAAAAACAAAACTAACTAAAATGAAAACATGAAATATAAAAATATTAACTAAAATAAATAATTAATAAAAACAAACTCTGTCAATGGTACTTAAAAAATGCATTTTTTTCCCCTCTTGGTTTTCTTTTGGCTGAAGCTGTGTTTTCATGAGATTCATGTGTGTTTAACTCTGATGGTTGTTCTTCTCTCCACAGATTCACAGAAACCAAAACGAGACGGAAAGAAGAAGGAGCGAAACCCGGCGGACTAAAGAAGCTCCTCAGATGATGACCTCTAACACTAGATCTAGATCATTATAGCTCACAGAATAACACATCAGTGATTAAAAGAAGGGAAATGAGTCTACTAAAATCTTCTAATGTTGACCCACAATATAAATTAGTGCATTCTGGGAAATGAAGTCTATAAAAGTTAATAAATACATTATTATTTTCTTTGTATGTGGCATTTTAAACATTGATCATCTTAAGTTTCTGAAATATCCAATAAGTGGTATGAAGGAGAACATATGTAAATTGATACTAATGCATCATTAGAAACTGGAACTGTCACATTAGAATTCTACTTCCTGTTTGGAACTCCATGAAGATTCTAAACTCCGGGCAGCTGAGAAGAAACTAATGCTTTCAAACTCTTTACAGTCAATAAATACATTAATTATATGTTTCCGGTGTCATTTATTCGGTGTGTAAATGCTGAAATAAGCAGAACAGGAGTTATTATTCATCATAACAGCTTTATTTGCTAGAACTCTTTTCCAAAAGGATATCGCACGATACAGCAAATCTTATAAATACATGTTTCATCAGTCATCAATGATCAGTAATCCCTTCATTGCCCTAATAAAGATCAATAACATTCATATTCATTAATAAACATGTATTTACACGTCATCTGTGCTACACATATAGATCGAGTATATTACAAACGTTAAGCTGATAAACCACACGTCACACGACTGATGGAAGAAGCCACAACTCACAGTCAAAAGAAGCACGTGACTCAATGAAAAGAAGCTATACAGAGTATTTACACCGTCATCTGTACAAATATCGTCACATACACACACACACACACACACAGATGGACCATCAGCAGTACAAAGGGCCGCGAGTTTTGCGTTTATTTCACGTTAAAACACGTCTCGACATTGCTCTCCTTTATTGAACACAAAACATACTTGACACAAGTGGGGCTGCAGTGCCAACTCTCACGCAATTGGCTTTATGCACAGCTGCACTACTTCCTGAACTTAAGCCAGCTCCTTGTTTCCTGTCTGCCATTATTGGACAAATTGATTAATCCAGTTGTGCCTGACCTCAGTAGTCATTCATGGCAACAATAATCAGACACACCTGAATTAATCAAGTTTGGCCAATAATGGCAAAAGGCGGATTCGAACTCGGGTCCAAGCGCAGCAAAAGCTTTATCACGAACTACACGCCACTGGCGTGTTTTTGTTAAAATGATAATATAAATATTATTTATATATATTATTATTATTTTAATAGTATAGTTTATTTATAAAAAATATAGTCTTTCACTTCTTGTCAGTTAAAGCTACAATGTGTAACTCTTTTAGTTTATTCTCTTAGCTAAAAACCATTAGTTCTTTCAAAAATATATGTGCTCATTAATGTAGTGATTTTACCCCCATCTAGCGGTGAAAAGATATACGACCATCCCGTGAATATTAGTTTCTGTTCCTCTCAATTCCGATTTCGTTTTAACTCCTACGGTGGCCAATGTAGTCCAAGATTAACATGGCTTCCAGTTCGACCTCATCCATGAGTGTTAACTCAAAGGTGAACGCGAAAGGCGAAGCTTGAATTAACGGGTATGTCCCTCTTTGGCTAATGTACTTTCAAGATGGAGGGGCAACATGGCGATCGACATTAGAGCCCCTTACCCGTATGTATTTTCAAAGGCATATTATACATTCACGAGAATACTTTATTATTTGAACGAAGTAAATATAAATTAATGAGCACATATATTTTTGAAAGAACTAAGTGTTTTTCGTTAAGAATAAACTACACAGTGTAGGTTTAACGTGTTTTGCTGTAAGCACGTCCTGTGTCTGAGCACGTCCTAGCCGGGTCCGTCACTTATTTTGGTTCCCCGGAAACATTTCCGTTGTGGACCGTGTACTTGCAGCGCGTTTCTTTATTTGGTTGTTTTGTTTTGTTTTTTAAATTGAATTTCAAGAATTACAATTTCAGTCAGGGGTACATTGAACAAACAGACTTGAAAAGACAAATAAAAGCAGTGACAAACTTAAGTTAAACAAAAATGTGAAAATGTTTACAATACATATACTAGATACACATTTTGCAGCTTTCTTATTTTTCAAACCCAGTATTGTTTTTAGGTATTGCTGAATTTCTGCTCTTAAAATTAAAAACAAAGGCTTGTTTCCTCCAAATTTACATTTATGAATACTAAATTTAGCTAACAGAAGAAGAAGATTAATTGAGTAGTATTCCTTATGATTCTTTATTTGGTTGTGCTGTGTGCTGTGAGCTTTTGCAGCGCGTTTGTTTGCATACGTTTTTGTTTTTTATTCCCATGTGTCTTCTTTAGCTTGTAGCGTGGTGAGCTCTCTCGGCCACCGTATGCTCACCAAGGCTGCAATTATTTGACCAAAAATAGTGAAATATTATTACAATTTAAACAGCTGTTTTCAATGCGAATGTATTTTAAACTGTAATTTATTCATGTCTTCAGTGTCACATGATCCTTCAGAAATCACTCTAATATGATGATCTGATGCTCAAGAAACATTTATGATTATTATGACTGGAAACTGTGATGCATTTTATTTCTCTGGATTTTTTAATAAATAGATGTGGGTGTTTCCTTTGTGAAATGAGTCAGAATTATGTCTTTCAGATCATCTATCTACTATTAATAATAACACTTTAGGATGCATGTGTTTGAACAGCAGCAACACAGAAAGTTTATGGGTTTGAATCCCAGAAAATGTTTCTATAAAGATTAATTGATTAATTGTTCACCACGAGACTGAAGGCCATTGCACACTGAGTCTGAAATTTCGTGTGCGTTTTTTCGTATTCGTGATTTGGTGGCTCTGAATTGTCAATCTCTAAACAAACTGCTTGCTACGGATGCAATCATAATCAAACCCGATTATGAGGGATGAAAGTTTCGGATGCAGTGTGCAAGTGTGATTGACATAACGTGAGGTCGTATTTTTTTTTTATCGTGCGGAAATTTCGGACATAAATTTCAGACTCGGTGTGCAAGGGCCTTAATGTGCGCTAACAAAGTAAATAGAGTCAATTTTGATTTTATAACGACTTTAAATGTGAACGGCACACACACTCTATCGCCCCCTTGAGGACTGGAGTTTGTTACGCCACATTGTTAGCAGAGCATTCGCGCACTTGTGTGAAGTATGTTTGCAGTCTCAGTTCTTAAATCTCTTTCAAACTCGCCAAAAAAATAATAATAATAATTTTAGCGTGTGCTTTAGTTGATATCGCACCAACAACTCCCATAAAGTCATCCTGCTAAAGTCTCGTCTGTCAGTTCATATCCATCATGTATGGCTTGATTCTTCTGTGCTGAATCCTTCCTCATACTGTACTCTAATATGCAGAATCATTTGACATATCAATTAAAAAAAACATTATAAGAAAGCATCTGTGATTGGATAAAGTCTGTGTGTTGTTGTTTATCTTGATTATCATGTCTTTGGCAGCCGTTCTGTTGTCAAACGGCCTGTGTGCGCATCATGTCACACGCTAGATTTGAGTCTCTCTCTTACACACACACACACACACACACACACTGACTGTCCCAATGATTTAAAAACCACACACACAAACACACAGTGCATTTTTATACAACATCACAATACAAACACACAGATATAGGAGGCTCGAGGGGCTCCAGGGACGCCTGTTATGACACACACACACACTTGGGTAGCGCCCCACATCACATACTCTCATTAGAATGAGTAATTATAATAACAATTTATATAATAATTACCTTGAGATTGCAAAAAAAGTGTGTTCCATATAGTATGACTGTAATCTAGACATTGTTGTCACTGTCATGTGACCTACCAGCGTTCACAAATCCTCTCTCGGATAGTCAAAGGCCTGCAGATCTCTCACACACACTCACTCACTCTCTCACACACACTTTTAAGTTATGGATGTTTATAAAAAGAATATAGAGAAAACAAAAGAACACTATAATAGAGATTACAGTTCACACACATCAACAGATTAGAAAATACATCGAAGCCCTTTGTTGTTACTGTGCTGCACGTGATGATGATGATGATGATGATGAGTGGAAGGATGAAGATGGTCCAGAAACTCGCAACACACATGTAGAAAATGACATTTTTAAAAATGATCATTTTTATATTTACAAGATTGGCTGGTCCATGTGTCACTCCAAAATCTGAACTCTGATTGGCCATCTGAAATAAGAGGGCGGGACCTTCAATAGAACCAGGTAGAACTTCCTAAAATACTTATTTAAATAAATCAAATGGATATAAGCCATTGAAAATGAACAAAGTAAGTATATTTGTTGTATGTAACCTACAAATAGCAGTGTTCATGCACTCAAGTGTCTCCATAAATGGATTACTTGTTAAAAAGCATGTTTGTTACATAGGGTTTTCCCAGGACATGTCCTGTTTCCATATAACCATATAACAATTTTCTATCCATACAGAGGAGGCATAACCTACTTTAAATGTATTGAAATTAATAAGGTATCTTTGCGTAAACTTCGAGTATCATTTGAGTAGGCCCGTGTGTTTGCTGGGCCGAGTGTCCTGGTTTTTGGTAATCAAAATATGGTCACCCTATGTTTGTTTGCTTGACTGGTTAACATGGAGTAAACACGGGCTGAAGAGAGTAGTCTCCGAACCCCCTGATTTACAGAGCTAGATACATGTGTGTGTGTGTGTGTGTGTGTGTGTGTGTGTGCATGCTTGGATTTTCAACCTGAATGCACAGACTCATGGGGACTCGTGTCACTGTGGGACTTAAAATCAGGTTCCCATGAGGATACAGAATTAGGTTTTTATTTTTTTTTTTTTTTTTTATTTTAAAGTAATAAAGCAGAAGGTTTTGTTTTATGGGTAGCGAGAACATGCAAAAATCTAGGGTAGGGGAGGGAGTGTGTTTGTGATGGGTTTAGGGTTAGTGTGTGTGTGTGTGTGTTGTATATATGATTTTAAAGTATAAAAAACACAATTTCTATTGAGAGTTCCTACAAATATAGTAAACCAGACGTGTGTGTGTGTGTTCTGGAGGTCAGAGGTCGTGAGAGACTCGTGTTACTAGTCGTGAGCAGGACAGATATCGCAGGTGTCAGGGTGAGCGTTGTGCTTTAATGCGGCGCCGCTGGTCTCACACACTCCATCTGTCCTTCAGTGACGATAAGCTGAGTGTGTGTGATAAGATCCACAGAAGCACAACGAGTCTCACACGAAACAAACACACACACGGACGTCACACACTGTGACCTCGCGGGTGACCTGCTGTGTCATGTTTAGGATCCACACACACACACATTCAAACTCTCTTTCTCTCTCTCTCTCTCTCTCTCTCTCTCTCTCTCTCTCTCTCTCTCTCTCTCTCTCTCTTTCTCTCTCTCTCACACACACACACACTATAATCATCAGGGGCACTAAAGTACTAGAGTGTCTGTTCTTCACTATAGTTATAGCACATATTATTTGGTGAATTATTTTGTTGATTTCAGTACTGTACTGGTCTTCATGATGTTCTTTTCATATTCTCATTTTACTAAACTAACAATCCAACCAATCAGATCGTTATCCTTACTTATTTTTTGTCTAAAGTTGGGATGAAATTAAAGCTGCAACCGATTTTGTCCATCGGGAACAACTGTGTGATTTTTACCCCCATCTAGCGGTGAAAAGATATACGAGCATCCAGTTAATATTAGTTTCTGTTCCTCTCAATTTCGTTTTAACTCCTACGGTGGCCAATGTAGTCCAAGATTAACATGGCTTCCAGTTCGACCTCGTCCATCAGTGTTAACTCAAAGGTAAACGCGAAAGGCGAAGCTTGAATTAACGGGTATGTCCCTCTTTGGCTAATGTACTTTCAAGATGAAGAGGCAACATGGCGCTCGACATTAGAGCCCCTTACCCGTATGTATTTTTACACTCACGAGAATACTTTATTACTTGAATGAAGTAAATATACATTAATAAGCATATACATTTTTGAAAGAACTAAGTGTTTTTAGCTAAGAATAAACTAAAAGAGTTACACATTGTAGCTTTAATATTATTAAAAGTTTTAGTTATAAATATTTGACACCCTGTCGCTCATCCTACAATAACCACTGACATTATAATCTGCCGAAGAGCAACAACATACAGGTTATGTTTATGTATGTGTAGAATTGTATGTATTGAGCATAAGGCAAGGGAATATGAAAGATTGAAGAAGGAGAGATTGTGCTAAAAGTCAGTGTGCATTATTTAGTAACAGAATTTAAATATGTTTTGAGGGATGGACATAACAGATGGGATGAGAATGAATATGTCTATGCTTGAATAAGATAATTATATATATATATCGCTGTATAAATAGCCCAAGGACAGCTCTGTGACAAAAACAGCACGTTTCCAACATACCAGATTGACAACCATAAATCCCAGAGGAAAGAATAAGATTCATGTTACTTTACTATGATTATGATACTAAGAGTTATTGCTGATACTGATGCATTACCTTTGACTAAAACTATTAAAAACCTGAAATAACTCACAAAAAAAACTAAAATAACACAAATGCAAAATGTAGCTTGAGCTCGATTTCCCCAGCATGCATCACTGTCTAGCTTATGAGCGATCGATTGACTGACATTTCCCATGATCCTCTGCTTTGAGCGAGGATTCTGTTGTTAATCTGTTTTAATGAGTGCAAAAAAAGTAATGGTGACTTGACGTCTCGTAATGAGATGAGGAAGTTTATGCACTTCTTTAGCCCTTTAAATTCACAAGGAAAAAACCTGTGAGTTTTAATAAACCCCTTCCCGGGGTGATCAAACACACACGAACACACGCACACACACACTTCGCCTGCAGGCGCATCATGAACCCAGAAAGCAAATCAGGTCTTTAGGAACGAAAACAAGCGTGTCAGACTCAGACGTGCTGAATGTCATTTACACTGAGGCAGAACGCAAGCGTTTTGGCCTCTTAATAAGTTCTGCGAGCAGGTTTTGGAGTATCTGATGAATTAGCGCTCTCTTCAGTCTGCACGTAGCTGGTAATTTCCTTTTTTCGCCCATGCGTGAGTGAACTGTTTTGTGTAAATGCAAAGCAGAGGTGAGGTGGATGCTAATGTCTGAGAGCCTCTTTATCCTGCGCGTCTGCTCTCTTTAAAAGGGTTAGATTTGCATCCCTGGAAACCCCGAGCACTCAAAACTCATCCACTTTAACATACGGGCACAGCAGAGAGCCTCTTCAACCCTCTCACACAGCACATGACAAACACACACACACACACACACACTGCAACCATGCTACCTGTCATAGACACAATCGAAGCTTTAAAGTCAACATGAGCCTGTAGGTTCCTTAACACGTTTCTGGCCTTATTTATTGATGCACATCGTCTTTAATCTGTTTCTTTTACATTCATCCTTCCCCCGGGTCATTTTGACCCGAAAGTCAATAACATTTTTTAAAACTGAGTGTTCATCAGAGTCAAGACCCTAGGACTTTTGTTGCACTTGAACCACGAATACACACACACACACAATTGAATGGATTCAAGGAGTTTTGTGGTTGAAATTTAAATTCAGTTTTTATTTGACCCCCTTACTATGTGAAAAACACATAGAAAAACCTAAAAATGCAAAAACTTTACCAATAAATGATGTGTATCTGAATGCAAACTGAAGAACTGACTTTAGGACCCAGTGGAACAGCTCATTTACTCAAAAAAGCTAAAAAGCCATGGCAAGAGTCATGAAATATCATGTTATATTACTATTTTTCCACAAGAGTTCGGCAAAGACACCCAATGTAAGATATTTTGAGCTGAATTAAAAGGATAATGCATGAGTTATTTTGAATTTAAGCTGAAAGAATGTGCTTAAATTTCTATTTATATATTATTAATTGATCAAATCTAGTAATTTAAAGGTAAATAAAAAAAATTGCTTTTAAAAAAAATATTATCAAAATGAAATAAAATCAGCTTTCTCGACAATCAATTGGGGCTTTGGGTGATTTTGACTCTGAGGGAAAGATGAGGGTTAGTGATCTGGATGAAATTATAGCACCCTACGTTAAATCAAGTTGATTACACAAGTAAACAGGCTTCATGTAGACTAATTTAAGTGGATTTTAATGTTGAGCGCACACGTCATCCAGCATGCAACCACACACACACACGACACGGATACAGTACATGATTATATACACGTATGTACAGGTGTGATTTTAAAACTGAAGCTCAAACGCGTTTGGTTTGGATCATCAGTCAGCCCTGTTGTCCCCTTATTTGTGTATTATTGAATAGGACAGACTCCAATCTGACCATATGCTCGTTTTTTTTTTACATTTTTGTTTATAAATCAAATATTTTAGCACTTCTTTACCTCCTTTTGTAACATGCATCACATCTATGTGTGTAAAGTGCTACACCAGACCATCTATATATATATATAAAAACAATGAACGCAAACACACTTGTAGACACAGTCTGAGGACTGCATTTTCTGACTGCGAGTCGGATTTAAACATTGTAAAATGTGTTAAATGCAGTCTGATTTGTAGCTGAAAGCAAAAAAATAAAAAATTAAAATGTAATCTACAAAGATGGAGGATTTATAAAACTGTGTATGGCGAGTGTTGATGTGTCTCTGTTTGCATTCAGGTTGATTTGGACACTTTTCCCAAGCATTTCAATGGGAAAAAATGTCCCAATTACCCTAAATTCACCCTAATTTCTGACTATTTGAACTGGTTTTACTTCCTTACGACCCCTTCACACATACAAACACATCCACACATTTACCTTTGTCACCAGAAGACGCACATGTATAATATAAGGCATGCGCACACACATGTTTCTGCTCATCGGGTGGAGCGTATGTTCTTGTACTGGCAGAGCAGGAGGTGTTTGAAGGTCTTTTTGAAGGTGATGTTGCAGAGGGCGTAGCAGGCGGGGTTGATCGTGCTGTTGATGTAGCAGAGCCAGTATCCGATGGTCCACACGGTGTTGGGAATGCAGCTGGAGCAGAAGGTGTTGATCAGGACCATGACGTTGTAAGGCGTCCAAGTTGCGACAAACGCCACCAAGATGGCCATAATGGTGCGCGTGACCTTCTTTTCCCGAGAAGACGGGGCCTTTTTCTTCTTTGGCGGCTGCTTGGTCATTTTCACGATTTTCCTCGCCACATGATTCTGCCTTTCGGTCGCAGGAACGATCTCCACAGTCGCGTTCGACGGAGCGTAGCAGTCTCCTTTTGGCGATTTGGTGTTGATCTTGATGCAGGTCAGTTTGGATCCGCCAGCTTTGGCGCGATGCCTAGCCGGAGCTTGGTTTTCATCGGCTATTGATGGTGCCACCGCCTCCTCTTTTTGATTGTTTACGGCGCCACTTCCAGAGGTGGAGTCATTTGAGCTTTCTTTCTCCTCGTTTCCTCGTCCGCCATCTTCCGCTTCTCCACTCGCCGTTGATGGCGCTTTGCCATTCTGGAGTTTGGCGTCATGTTGGTGGATGGCGGCATCATCTGTTAGCTGGGTCTGTCCTCGATCTGTTTCTTCAGCTGTTAGGTTGTTGTTGGTGGGTTTGTTGGTTGTGTTTTCACGGATCTGATTGGAAGAGGCCACGTCGAGGTTGGCCCCCGACGGCTTGCGGTTGTCCTTCTTGACGCGGCTCTTGCTAGCGCGGGAAATCTGCCAGTACAGCACCATCATGATGATCACAGGCAGGTAGAAAGCAGCTATAGCTGTGCCGAAAGTGACCGCGGCGTTGGAGAAGAACTGAATATAGCACTCCTTCTCTGGCACTGTGCGACCGCCAACAATAAACTGCCAGAATAGGATTGCCGGAGCCCAGAGAATGAAGGACAAAACCCATGCCGCCGCAATCATCATCCCGGCCATTTTGGTCGTCCTCTTGACTGGATAACTGAGCGGCTTGGTGACACAAAAGTAGCGATCGAAGCTAATAATCAGCAGGTTCATGACCGAGGCATTGCTAACCACGTAGTCCAGCGCCAACCACAAGTCGCACACGACCGGGCCGAGCGGCCAGTATCCGATCACAATGTAGACTGTGTACAAGTTCATAGAGCAAAGGCCAATGATTAGGTCAGCACAGGCCAGGCTAAACAAGAAGTAATTGTTGACAGTCTGCAAGCTTCTGTTTACCTTGATGGAAAGCATGACCAGGATGTTCCCGATAACGGTCACTAGGCTTAGTGAGCCGGCCACCAGTACAATGAACACCACCTCCACTGTCTTATACGGGCTCTCGTCCACTGTCTCCACAGTCTCGTTGCCCTCAGAGGCGTTCCAGAAGGTGAAGTTTATTGTATCCATGGTCCTCAGGTACAGTTTACTATACGTATGACAACTCCCGACACCTACATGGGAGAAAAAGGACATTTAGTATGTTGCAAATTATGTGGATCTGAGTCTCTTTACGTCATTGTAAGATACTCCAAATTGAGAAAGGCAAACAATGCACTTTATGTAATTTAGGCCTACATAAATTAAACAGTACCGTGAGAGTGTCCAATGGTAAAGTGATGTTATCAAAAGATATAAAAATGTTATTATTTCAAATGTTATATTTAAATGATTCTGAATGATTGCATGATTCATACATGTCAAGGAAACGAAGACAAAAATAAGAAGCCTGGTAATTGTTCACTGTTAATTATATGCTGATATGTAATTTTTATAGTCTTTTCCATTTTAATTAATATTTGATTTATTCAAATGAATCTTAAGTACTGAAATAATGTTTCTGTACTAGTTTTATTTCTCTATTTCTATGCGGGTTTCTCAGAAGTCGTCATACGAAGAATGAGAAATATATATATTTTTGTGTTCCCATTTTGTCATAAAGCAAAAGAAAAACACCACTACTACAATTTTCAAAAAGAGTTAAACAAATTGTGGGAGATTGAGAACGGCAGTCAGGAAAGAGAGAAATATGTATATTTGACCGTCACTCACTCATTTGCTGATACACCCTCACAGCAGCGTTAAATATTTTTTTTTACATTTAATCTAAAGGTAGTATAATACAAAGTGTAGTGTTATAAATGTACAGACAACATAAATAAAATAAAAATATATAAAACTTTTCATGATTTACAATGCTGATGACTGTTAAAACACGTCATCACAGTTTCGCGCTGAAATTCAAAAAACTGATGCGCGCCTGCAAGGAGAAACAGCGCCGCTCAGCAGCCAGAGTTTACCTCACAATTTTATAAAGTTTATAAAGTAATAATGCTGATTTATAAAATGTAAAATAACAGAATAACCACCAGTATAATTTGAGAAGCAGTCGCATTAACAGAATGTGGTGAAGTTCAGCATGTTTTTGAAGACAAAACGTTCACCTGAGGGGAGTGTTTCCCTGAACAAGTTGAAGACGTTACTCTCCCGTTCCACAGCGGTAATAATAATTACAGTAAGTGTGTTTTTTAATACTTCCCAACTGTGTATTTCGCACATCACAATTTGAATAAACAATATTCAAGTCATATTTCAAAGAAATATGGTTGGTATCCATGGAAACAGAGGAGTAATTGGACCGTGTGGTTTAATGTGATTTAATATTCGGTGGCTTAGTGTAATTGAACATGGAACCAATTATTTTTGGGCAGTTTCGATGATCACACACTCGTAAAACATCGAAATATATTGTTAGAGTGCCAATTCATCTCGTCAATTAAAATGTGAGGGATGGGATTTCAACTAATGTGAATAATGAAACGGATGAAATTAAGTGAAAGTGAAATTTTAAGCACTGCTCGAACTTGAAAGCATTCGTGGCTTTCAACCTCTGCTTTAAAGTCAACAAGCACGCTTGTCTGATCCATCTCCAGCATTCAATTACACTGAGTGTGAGTGCGTTTACTTCAGGCCTGCTTTAGTCTTTCTGGCTGTCAACAACCATTTCTCGAATTTACAATTTGTTGTTTGAGGATTAAGTGTTTCGTTTTTCTTGAAGTTTCTGTGTTCTGAACATCACCAGAGTCGAATAACTTATAACTTAAAATACTGGATCTCATGAAAACACGTCCAGGTTAAATTTCAGCCCTAAACCAAAATAACTAGAAAATATATTACGCATTAAGAAGAACATTTAGCCTGTTTTGGGGCCATTAAGATATTTATTTATATATAGCCTAGCCAATATAATTCTCATTGCTGTTATTTTACTGTATCTATTTAAAAATTACAGTACAAAGCAGGTGTATTATAAATGCAGATGTATATGATCCTCAACTTTTTTGTATTAACAATATATTGTTAAATTAATAAATTTTTCCCCCTTTTTTGCAGTGAAGTGAGGAGACATCTTATTCAATTGTAATGAAAATTGTGTCAGAGGGCAAACAAATCTTAATGGTCCTAAAAATAGAAGAAGCCGACATCTGTGCATCATGGATGACTGCACACAACAGGTTGTATGAATTCAAGAGTTCGTTCTGTGTAACCTTACAGCTTTTTGATCCTTTAGAGTCTGAAAATATCAGAAAAATGACAAATTGGTACTGTCAGTTTAATCTCCTGCTTCTGGCTCAGTCGTGCCTTTCCTCTTTGTATTAAAAATCAGGATTAGAGCAAAGGAACGGTTCCCATATGTGCGCCATGGGGGGAAATTAACCTAATGCTTGTCTGTCTCTCTCTCTCTCTCTCTCTGTGAATGTGAATAGATACGAGTCCGGTAATGGTGATTAGAGGGAAGAGGTTATCAGTCTAACAGAGCCACAGTTCACTCTGTTTTTCTCTATTAAAACGCTGCCTTATTTGCTGCTTTCCCCCTAAACAGCCTCTGAATAACCAGAGAGAATTCACTTATCTCCAGTGCCAGAAAGCCCTAATCATAGTGTTAGCCACGGCACTAAGCCAAACTAATCCCTATAAAAACGCTCCATGTCCAGCAATCTGTGTTTTTTAGAAGAGGCACACGGCAACAATGCTAACCGCAACACGACACATCACTTCACGCCACAGGCCATCTGCACTCCAGGACTCTACACAGTGTACATAATGGCTCTGGTCCAAAGCCTAGTGAGCTCCCTTGCTGTCTATGCAGTCAGCTGCCTTCTAACGCATCTTAATTAAGACTACAGTCTAGGGATGATGTATACAGGCAGCAATGGTGTGCATCATATTAATAACTCTATAAGTACTCAACTCTAAATTGACTTTTATTTTAGTTGACTGCTAAGTTTACAATCTTTTAATTTTAATGACTTATTTATACATGATATTTGTGAATTGGCGATTTTTTCAATATAGAAACCCACGTTTCGGAAGAGATCTACTGTATTTTACGAGACATCCTTTCCTGTGGCCTTTTAAACGCTCTCCTCTTCGGGTTGTTTGCAGGGCTTGTGTTATTCGGCACATGTGTGATGTTCAGCTTTTGGTGTCCTGAGTCCTAAAAGCTCGGACCTGCTTGACTAATCGGCTGTAATGGAATGCATTCAAGTCATTAAGCGTTTGTATTTTCGGCTCTTCAGCGACCGGCTGTTTGTTTTATAATGACAAACTGCCCTCATTTCCACTCAGAATTATTCCAATACTGCATTCACATCCCACCGCTGCTTACTAATGGAGTTCTCTGATCTCTGGTCCAAATTTGAGGCGGCTGAAGCCTTATGTTGAATGACAGAATGGAGGAGTTTGGCGTTATGAATAAGTTTTGTCAGCCTTTTGGACTTTAGTCGTTGTGGAATTGGTTCAGTAGAGCCGAAAATTGCCTCTGGCCTGTGAGACACACCGAGGACTGATCTCCAACTTTTGCCCCTTTTCTATGCTTTGCTTACTGTTTTCCTCGTCTATTCGAAGGTTGTGTCTGCAGTGTGATAAATATGTGATATTTGGCAGTGTGATAAATATCAGCTTCTGACCACAGATGCATATATTTACATAAACCACTCTCAAAGCACACCGGCCGTCTTCACCTGTATAATGGATCAGCTCGAGTGTTTGTCTGGATTTATGCTCTATGGACTGCAAAAAACACTCAGCTGATCATATCGCTCAAACCAGCATGAGCCTGAGCCAATCATATCGTGAGTTACTTTGAAAAAAATTAGCTGAAGATTTTAATAGCGTTCAACTAAAGTTCACTCAGAGAATATCCATTCATCCATACATCTATCTTCCTTCGACCATCTTTGGTATGATCCCTCCCATTTCTTTATTATTTCCATTGTATTTTAAATACTAGATTCATACATATATATTCTGAAGATAATTATAACGTTTGCCGGGTAAAGTGTTTGGGGTGGTTAGGGTGATGCTAAGCGGTTTCTTACTGTCAGATTTCAATTCTTTGATATTTTCTAGAAATTACTTTCGGGGTTTTTTTTTTTTTTTTTGTCTGTATGATCAGGAAAAAGCATTAGTCCATTTACAGAAAACATTTTTTATCTGCACCTTGATCTAGGATGAATGAAAATGGGAGCTTGTTAATTACTGTTCATATAACGTTTGCTTCCCTAAATCTGGTTTGGTCTCGGACTGAAACTGGACCACCTCTGGCCTCGGTCTGCATTATGTTATTATGGTCAGTGTAATCGTACCATTAGCGTCCAGAAATCTACAGTGATGTTGCCCGACACACTGAGCACAGGACCAGTGTCTTGTCTCTGCTGTATTGACCGCAGCGGTCTCTGATTAGATAGTGGCATGAGATTTCAGTCTAAATGGATGAATGGCTCCTCAATGCGATTTTAATGATGTAGTTCTTCTGGTGCAGAGATCGTCTTTTCCGGTGCAGCTGACGGCGTTGTGGACCGGATGAGACGGGTGTTTTTGGGTGTGTCATTTTATTGATCAGGAGACTATGAAATATATTTATGTATTACATACACACACACATATCTATATGAAGAGCCTCTAAATGCCATTTGAAATTTTCTTCTAAAATGACAATTTTTATCAATCTTGTATATTTAAGTTCAGTAATTTAACTTAAACGACAATTAATAGGTAATCTTCATTGCCATTTAAGTGAAATTACTTTGTGAAATTTTCAAATGGCACTTAGAGGCTTTTACATCTGAACTCTTCATATATAAATATATACTGTACACACACTCACTCACTAACAATCAGAAGTTTGGAATAATTGTGATTTTTTTTTAATGCTGTTGAAAGAAATCTATTATTATAAAAACAGTAGTGAAATATTATTACAATTTAAATAGCTGTTTTCTAAGTGAGTATATAGTCAAATATCATTTATGTAATTTAGTCATGTGATCAAAACTGAATTTTCAGCATCATTACTGCAGTCTTTAGTGTCACATTATTCTAATAGGTGGTTTGCAGTCACGTGATTGTGTTGACGCGGGGAATGCAGATGGAGGGCAAGGAGTGAAGAGCGCAATGGACGAGATGGAGGAAAATCCATACTGTCACGTGATCCTTACGTTATGAAGAGGACCGATTTTCAACTGAATTGAGAGATTTGCCTGCCATCGAGGCTGTAGATATCAGCAACTAACTCGTCTTACAGACATACTTACAGGAAACTGGTACGTTACACAAACAGCCACATAAGTGTATTTAAACACCTGAATAATGTAATTATAAGCCACATCAATAATGTATTAACTCACATTTGACCAAGTGATCACTGCACACACACGGACATTTTCCCATTCGGCTCCTCCCGACTGCAGACGTAGGTTTGCAAGGCAATTTTCCCGGTGTTTTTCTGTCAATTTCTTGTATTTTCCCCCCTTATGAACAACAAACTTTGGCACAGATAAAAACTCCTCGTGGTTTGATCGATTTGAGCAACCATAAACGACGCAAAACAGGCATTTTGAGTTATTGTGCTTCCTAAATATAGAAAATCACTTCCTGCCCTCCATCTGCATTTCGCGCCATGGCAACGCAGTGGCGTGATGTCATGTGAAAACAAGCTATATGATGAAATTATTCTAATATGATGATTTGCTTTGACACAAAAAGCTCACAAAAACACCAAAATATTTGTAAGACACAAATGAGTTACTACTTGATATGCTGTAATATAGGGCTGGGCGATATGGCCAAAAAATCATATCTCGATATTTTTTGGTCAAATGGCGATATACGATATATATCTCGGTACTTTCTACGTTTTCTATTTAGATAAAGAAAATCTTTATATTTAAAAAATATTTATATATATATATATATTCACATTCGGCCCAATGATATCCTACAAACAATGTTGATATTGAAGGATATGAAAACAAATATAATATAGGCTATGCAATATATTATGTGCAAAAAGCTTTTGTTTTTATATTGACTAAAAGCTAAACTAAAAATAAAAACAAAAACAAAAGCACAAACTAATTATATTAGCCTACATTTGATTACCCCATTATAAATCACTTTCACTAAAAATATATACTTGTAGGTTTAAAATTCCACATATGGCACATTTATTTTCTCCAACAACAAATATTTTAGCAATATGTTTATTTTAGTCAGAATTATTGCGTACTACGTAGTACTATTCACGCGCATGCGCGCGCCGGCGCTCGTTCAAGGAAGCATGAACTTTAGCGGAGATTCACTTGCAGAAGCTCGTCCTCTTCTGACATGGACATATTTGTTGTGAAATGGACATATTTGCTTTACTTTCTAACATTTACAGATGGAGAATATACCTGTGAAATGTAAGTTGAGCACTGAGGAAAGCACCACATCTCAAACGCATTAAACAGCGCAAGTATATCTGTCAGTCAGCAACAGTGTCTGTCAGAGCATTTGACAGGGCGGCAAGCTGCCTTAAACTTGTTAACTTTATCAAAGTGATTTTGACGCAATTAATATAAGCTTGTGTCATGTTTAGGACAAATTGTACCACGTAGCCTAGCTACTTTCACTGCAGCAGCTCACACTGCAACCTCCGCTATTTTTCAGATGTGCTCATATCAAACTACTGTATCGATATAAACGGTATTGCCTCATTCCATATCGTTTCAAAAAATATAACGATACATCGTACATACTCGATATATCGCCCAGCCCTACTGTAATAGTATAGAGCTATAAAACTAACGTGGATAGCAGCTCAGATCATTCTCCCCACAATTTGAGACATTGTTGAGATCTCTTGAAACTCCAGCAAAAGACTCTCTGCGTAATGTTACTGTTTAATGTGTTTTTTTTTCTTTCCTTTAGGTCTGTGACAGATGTTCCCACCCTGTTATGGATATCTTGACATAGATGGACACGGTTATATCTGAGTGAACTCACAGCAGGTGTGTGTACTGTGTAGCAGGTGTTTGTGTGTACAGACAGGCTGAAAGGTTAATGACAAACAGAGGAGAGGCTCTTTGAACTAAAAGCTACAAAAACAGACAGATTCCACACAAGCTTGAAAATGCACGTGTTTATAGTGAGCAGTAAGAGTTCGTTCCCTAAAACAGATGCTTGATTGTGTGTGACAGGCCGCAGTTGTGTTTGCGACGTCTTCCATCTGCCGCTGTCACTCTGGACTTTTAGTGAATGACAGCACGCTGACAAACACACTTAACGTCTCTGAATCATCCCAGAGTCGGCTGCTCTCAAACATTTTATTCTGACATGGTGTAACTATAATCTAAAGTCATCAAGATTGACCTGAGAGCATCACACTCACTGTGCAAGTGAGCAATATTCAAAGTCGGTAAACTTATGAATTAATAAAAATCAGATTGGGATTTGCCTAATGATTCCCACCCCTAAAATGCATATGTGTAGAGTGTGTTTTGCTCCATACGCTGTGTGTGCATATGTGTATTTATGTGTGTTATGGTCTCTTGGACAGGTTAACTCAGCGCTTGGTTGTGGCGTGGGGTCTCAGCTGTGAGTGTTGGCAGATGGAGATGGTGTTCAGCGGGGGTTTGCGGACGCTGGAACAACCATTATGGACACACAGAAACATCTGGCGGTCTGGATATGGGCTCAGGACATCTGATGCGGTACTAACACACATGCACATATGCTTTTTGCTATTGCTTCTTTCGTAAGACAAAATTCTTTTAGCTATTAGTCAGTCATGATTTAAAGAAGCTTGTTTGTGTTAGTGTCTACCCACTTTTTCAGCAGCCTTGGTTTTGGAAGTATTTTAGTTGTTTTAAATTATTTGTTAAAATGCTATCTGTCATGAACCAAACTAACCAGCTGCGAGGTGAATCACAATATTATGAACTTTGATTTGAAGCAAAAAGGTATTTGAAAATCAGACAAAAATGAATGACAATCAAATGTGAAGAAAAAAATGATGAAATATAAAACTGATCCTTTAAAGTTGTTGATTGTATCTACAAAAACTGTATATTTTTAGTTTGTTGCAAAATTATATAAGTATTTTGGCAGCTTAGCTATGAGGATGATTCAGACTCGGTGAACCCAAGAACAGGTATTTAATGAAACACACAGGTGAGTATAGCAGAACTGACAGTTATATGGCAGATGATGCAGTACAGCAACAATGCTGGGAACGAGGAGACTAAGGGACACACACACAGATGAAGCCGTTGGAGAACAAGGAGATACAATGGCACTGGAGATGAACAAGTATATATGAGTATATGCTGTAGATCACTGGTAATTATCACACAGAGATCTTGGTAGGTAAGTATCACAGGTAACTGAGTCTGTATTCAAACATTTATTTCAAGCACGGATTGCTTCTGAAAGCGCTGCACGAACTCACGCCTCTATCTGCAGGACAGTGAAAACGTGAAATGCGAGTAAAAATCGGTGCTGAAATGGTGTACTCGCCAGTGGCCAGTATCTTTATTATAAATTGGCACTGCATGGTTTTGAGAATGTTATATGGCTTATTGCAATCATCAAATCGCAATGGTTGTGATGTAATTGTATAAACATATAATGCTGTTTCGAGTCCTTTCTGGTAGGTAATCAGTAGTTCCGGCTGTTTCCACAAGTCGTCAGCTAGATCAGGCTCTGTGGATAGAGATGACAGAGGAGGATGGAGAGGCTTCAGGAGGGAGACATGAAGGTGCAATGGATGTGGTAGTGAAGTGCGAGTTACAGTAAGTATGTGAATGGTTTTATATATTTTGTGATGGTGAAGGGAAGAGTTATCGATGCAGGGCCTCGAGCCTCCGTAATTCTTTCCCATGAAGAAAAAGCTCAAAGCAGCAGTTTATGTCGAAAGACAGAAGTAGCCTTTGCTAATGAGCCTCCATGTCATTTTACTCAGGTATGGAAAGTGAATAGATCTTTCCTCAGGGCATTGGCTCACCAGGTAAGAGGTCAATTGCACAATTCCATAAGTGGAGAGATGCAGCTGTAATGCCAGTTCGAGTTCTTGATGAAAGGTAATCAGTCACGCCGGCTTGTGAGGCTTGTTGGGGTAGAGTTCAACACAAGGGTATTTCCACAGGTGTCGTGTTCTTGGGACTCTCTATGGTAGTGGAGTTAACAGCCAGACGAAGGTTTTCTTGCCAGAGCCAGAGGTTTTCTTGATGGGCACAGGTGATGTATGAAAAGGTCAAGTTATGAGAAAGATCGTGAGCCCCACTTCAGGACATCTCCGTTTGGATCAGGAGATAACAGAAGTGTGGATGGATGGATGACCTGAGGGCAGCCCAGAATCACATGGGAGATGAAATTCTCCAGAACCAGGTAGTTATATAGAGAGGAACTGACAGAAGGATTGGTAAGTAACTCACTAGTGGACGTAGAGATTGAATGCACCACATTTTAGCACAGAAACGGTTCCTGAGTCAGCCGTCGTTGACACCCTGCCAGAGATAGTTAAATGGTGAAGACGACTCTTAGATTGACAGTTGGATGAAACGTTCAAGTCCCACTGAATCATCATCATCATAAGTGGAGAGATGCAGCTGCAGTGCTGATTGGAGTCCTTAACGGTAGGTTTTCAGTAGCTCCGGCTCATTCCTCCCACTTTGAATCATTATGAGCCCCACTTTTCAGGTCATCTTTGTTCGATTAGGAGATAACAGGAGAGTTGATGGATGAATGAGCCAAGGGCACCCCAGAATCACACCGGAGATGACATTTTCCAGATTCAGGTAGTTAAATGGAGAGGATCTGACAGAAGGCTGGCTGATGGGTAAAGATGAGGTAGGTAGAGTTGGGAAACCTTGTGAGCCCCACTTCAGGACGTCTCTGGTGGACCAGGAGATAACAGGAGAGTGATGGATGAACCAAGGGAGCCCCAGAATCACATTGGCATTGGAATAGTCCAGAACCAGGTAATTAAATGGAGAGGAAACTAGAGCTAGTTGCAAATCTCACCAGTGGGCATGGAGGTCGAATTCATCACACCAAAGTACATGCACTGTCACTGGCTCTGCTGCCATTGGCTCTCTCCTTGAGATAGCCAGAATGCATCTATTTGCATGTGTTCACTGCCTGCTTCTGGAGAGCCAGTGATTGGGGATTAGCATTTGAGTGCCGGAGGCTGCAAAGCTGCATTTTCATCGAGAGTGTGTTTCAGTTGATGAGCTACTCGGATGGAGAGTTGGATGAACGAGAATATATGAGTATATCCCGGAAATCACTGGTAATTATCACAGAGATCTTGGCAGGTAAGTATCACAGGTAACTAAGTCTGTATTCAAAAATGTATTTCAAGCACGGATTGCTTCTGAAAGCGCTACACGAACTTGCGGCTCCATCTGCAGGACAGTCAAAGTGTGAAATCGGCGTTGAAGCGGTGTTACTCGCCAGTTGTCAGTATCTTTATTATAAATTGACACTGCATGGTTTTGAGAATGTTATATGGCTTATTGCAATCATCAAATCGCAATGGTTGTGATGTAATTGTATAAATATATAATGCTGTTTCGAGTCCTTTCTGGTAGGTAATCAGTAGTTCCGGCTGTTTCCACAAGTCGTCAGCTAGATCAGGCTCTGTGGATAGAGATGACAGAGGAGGATGGAGAGGCTTCAGGAGGGAGACATGAAGGTGCAATGGATGTGGGAGTTACAGTAAGTATGTGAATGGTTTTATATGTTTTGTGATGGTGAAGGGACCAGTTATCGATGCAGGGCCTCGAGCCTCCGTAATTCTTTCCCATGAAGAAAAAGCTCAAAGCAGCAGTTTATGTCGAAAGACAGAAGTAGCCTTTGCTAATGAGCCTCCATGTCATTTTACTTGGGTATGGAAAGTGGATAGATCTTTCCTCAGGGCATTGGCTCACCAGGTAAGAGTCAATTGCACAATTCCACAGGCAATGTGCTGGTCATTGTAAGGAGGCAGAGGACTATGTGTAAGTGGCAATACCATGATGGGATTTCCAAAGACGTGCTCTTGGGCCTCTCAATGATAGTGGAGTTAACAGCCAGAGAAAGTGGTTTCTTGATGGGCACAGATGAGGTAGGTAGAGTTGGGAAACCTTGTGAGCCCCACTTCAGGACATCTCTGGTGGACCAGGAGATAACAGGAGAGTGATGGATGAACCAAGGGAGCCCCAGAATCACATTGGCATTGGAATAGTCCAGAACCAGGTAATTAAATGGAGAGGAAACTAGAGCTAGTTGCAAATCTCACCAGTGGGCATGGAGGTTGAATTCATCACACCAAAGTACATGCACTGTCACTGGCTCTGCTGTCATTGGCTCTCTCCTTGAGATAGCCAGAATGCATCTATTTTTATGTGTTCACTGCCTGCTTCAGGAGAGCCAGTGATTGGGGATTAGCATTTGAGTGCCGGAGGCTGCAAAGCTGCATTTTCATCGAGAGTGTGTTTCAGTTGATGAGCTACTCGGATGGAGAGTTGGATGAAACGTTCAAGTCCCACTGAATCATCATAAGTGGAGAGATGCAGCTGTAATGCCAGTTCGAGTTCTTGATGAAAGGTAATCAGTCACGCCGGCTTGTGAGGCTTGTTGGGGTAGAGTTCAACACAAGGGTATTTCCACAGGTGTCGTGCTCTTGGGACTCTCTATGGTAGTGGAGTTAACAGCCAGACGAAGGTTTTCTTGCCAGACCCAGTGGTTTTCTTGATGGGCACAGGTGATGTATGAAAAGGTCAAGTTAGGAGAAAGATCGTGAGCCCCACTTCAGGACATCTCCGTTTGGATCAGGAGATAACAGAAGTGTGGATGGATGGATGAGCCGAGGGCAGCCCAGAATCACATGGGAGATGAAATTCTCCAGAACCAGGTAGTTATATGGAGAGGAACTGACAGAAGGATTGGTACGTAACTCACTAGTGGACGTAGAGTTTGAATGCACCACATTATAGCACAGAAACGGTTCCTGAGTCAGCCGTCGTTGACACCCTGCCAGAGATAGTTGAATGGTGAAGACGAATCTTAGATTGACAGTTGGATGAAACGTTCAAGTCCCACTGAATCATCATCATAAGTGGAGAGATGCAGCTGCAGTGCTGATTGGAGTCCTTAACGGTAGGTTTTCAGTAGCTCCGGCTCATTCCTCCCACTTTGAATCATTATGAGCCCCACTTTTCAGGTCATCTTTGTTCGATTAGGAGATAACGGGAGAGTTGATGGATGAATGAGCCAAGGGCACCCCAGAATCACACCGGAGATGACATTTTCCAGATTCAGGTAGTTAAATGGAGAGGAACTGACAGAAGGCTGGTTGATGGGTAAAGATGAGGTATGTAGAGTTGGGAAACAGCCTGGGAAACCTTGTGAGCCCCACTTCAGGACGTCTCTGGTGGACCAGGAGATAACAGGAGAGTGATGGATGAACCAAGGGAGCCCCAGAATCACATTGGCATTGGAATAGTCCAGAACCAGGTAATTAAATGGAGAGGAAATTAGAGCTAGTTGCAAATCTCACCAGTGGGCATGGAGGTTGAATTCATCACACCAAAGTACATGCACTGTCACTGGCTCTGCTGCCATTGGCTCTCTCCTTGAGATAGCCAGAATGCATCTATTTGCATGTGTTCACTGCCTGCTTCTGGAGAGCCAGTGATTGGGGATTAGCATTTGAGTGCCGGAGGCTGCAAAGCTGCATTTTCATCGAGAGTGTGTTTCAGTTGATGTGCTACTCGGATGGAGAGTTGGATGAAACGTTCAACTCCCACTGAATCATCATAAGTGGAGAGATGCAGCTGTAATGCCAGTTCGAGTTCTTGATGAAAGGTAATCAGTCACGCCGGCTTGTGAGGCTTGTTGGGGTAGAGTTCAACACAAGGGTATTTCCACAGGTGTCGTGCTCTTGGGACTCTCTATGGTAGTGGAGTTAACAGCCAGACGAAGGTTTTCTTGCCAGAGCCAGAGGTTTTCTTGATGGGCACAGGTGATGTATGAAAAGGTAAATTTAGGAGAAAGATCGTGAGCCTCAGTTCAGGACATCTTCGTTCGGATCAGGAGATAACAGAAGTGTGGATGGATGGATGAGCCGAGGGCAGCCCAGAATCACATGGGAGATGAAATTTTGACAGAGGAACTGACAGAAGGATTGGTACGTAACTCACTAGTGGACGTAGAGTTTGAATGCACCACATTATAGCACAGAAACGGTTCCTGAGTCAGCCGTCGTTGACAGTTTGATGAAACGTTCAAGTCCCACTGAATCATCATCATAAGTGGAGAGATGCAGCTGCAGTGCTGATTGGAGTCCTTAACGGTAGGTTTTCAGTAGCTCCGGCTCATTTCTCCTACTTTGAATCATTATGAGCCCCACTTTTCAGGTCATCTTTGTTCGATTAGGAGATAACAGGAGAGTTGATGGATGAATGAGCCAAGGGCACCCCAGAATCACACCGGAGATGACATTTTCCAGATTCAGGTAGTTAAATGGAGAGGAACTGACAGATGGGCACAGATGAGGTAGGTAGAGTTGGGAAACCTTGTGAGCCCCACTTCAGGACATCTCTGGTGGACCAGGAGATAACAGGAGAGTGATGGATGAACCAAGGGAGCCCCAGAATCACATTGGCATTGGAATAGTCCAGAACCAGGTAATTAAATGGAGAGGAAATTAGAGCTAGTTGCAAATCTCACCAGTGGGCATGGAGGTTGAATTCATCACACCAAAGTACATGCACTGTCACTGGCTCTGCTGCCATTGGCTCTCTCCTTGAGATAGCCAGAATGCATCTATTTGCATGTGTTCACTGCCTGCTTCTGGAGAGCCAGTGATTGGGGATTAGCATTTGAGTGCCGGAGGCTGCAAAGCTGCATTTTCATCGAGAGTGTGTTTCAGTTGATGTGCTACTCGGATGGAGAGTTGGATGAAACGTTCAACTCCCACTGAATCATCATAAGTGGAGAGATGCAGCTGTAATGCCAGTTCGAGTTCTTGATGAAAGGTAATCAGTCACGCCGGCTTGTGAGGCTTGTTGGGGTAGAGTTCAACACAAGGGTATTTCCACAGGTGTCGTGCTCTTGGGACTCTCTATGGTAGTGGAGTTAACAGCCAGACGAAGGTTTTCTTGCCAGAGCCAGAGGTTTTCTTGATGGGCACAGGTGATGTATGAAAAGGTAAATTTAGGAGAAAGATCGTGAGCCTCAGTTCAGGACATCTTCGTTCGGATCAGGAGATAACAGAAGTGTGGATGGATGGATGAGCCGAGGGCAGCCCAGAATCACATGGGAGATGAAATTTTGACAGAGGAACTGACAGAAGGATTGGTACGTAACTCACTAGTGGACGTAGAGTTTGAATGCACCACATTATAGCACAGAAACGGTTCCTGAGTCAGCCGTCGTTGACAGTTTGATGAAACGTTCAAGTCCCACTGAATCATCATCATAAGTGGAGAGATGCAGCTGCAGTGCTGATTGGAGTCCTTAACGGTAGGTTTTCAGTAGCTCCGGCTCATTTCTCCTACTTTGAATCATTATGAGCCCCACTTTTCAGGTCATCTTTGTTCGATTAGGAGATAACAGGAGAGTTGATGGATGAATGAGCCAAGGGCACCCCAGAATCACACCGGAGATGACATTTTCCAGATTCAGGTAGTTAAATGGAGAGGAACTGACAGATGGGCACAGATGAGGTAGGTAGAGTTGGGAAACCTTGTGAGCCCCACTTCAGGACATCTCTGGTGGACCAGGAGATAACAGGAGAGTGATGGATGAACCAAGGGAGCCCCAGAATCACATTGGCATTGGAATAGTCCAGAACCAGGTAATTAAATGGAGAGGAAATTAGAGCTAGTTGCAAATCTCATCAGAGGACATGGAGGTTGAATTCATCACACCAAAGTACATGCACTGTCACTGGCTCTGCTGCCATTGGCTCTCTCCTTGAGATTGCCAGAATGCATCTATTTGCATGTGTTCACTGCCTGCTTCAGGAGAGCCAGTGATTGGGGATTAGCATTTGAGTGCCGGAGGCTGCAAAGCTGCATTTTCATCGAGAGTGTGTTTCAGTTGATGAGCTACTCGGATGGAGAGTTGGATGAAACGTTCAATTCCCACTGAATCATCATAAGTGGAGAGATGCAGCTGTAATGCCAGTTCGAGTTCTTGATGAAAGGTAATCAGTCACGCCGGCTTGTGAGGCTTGTTGGGGTAGAGTTCAACACAAGGGTATTTCCACAGGTGTCTTGTTCTTGGGACTCTCTATGGTAGTGGAGTTAACAGCCAGACGAAGGTTTTCTTGATGGGCACAGGTGATGTATGAAAAGGTCAAGTTAGGAGAAAGATCGTGAGCCCCACTTCAGGACATCTTCGTTCAGATCAGGAGATAACAGAAGTGTGGATGGATGGATGAGCCGAGGGCAGCCCAGAATCACATGGGAGATGAAATTCTCCAGAACCAGGTAGTTATATAGAGAGGAACTGACAGAAGGATTGGTACGTAACTCACTAGTGGACGTAGAGTTTGAATGCACCACATTATAGCACAGAAACGGTTCCTGAGTCAGCCGTCGTTGACACCCTGCCAGAGATAGTTGAATGGTGAAGACGACTCTTAGATTGACAGTTGGATGAAACGTTTAAGTCCCACTGAATCATCATCATAAGTGGAGAGATGCAGCTGCAGTGCTGATTGGAGTCCTTAACGGTAGGTTTTTACTAGCTCCAGATTATTCCTCCCACTTTGAGAGTGAAACTTTAAAGTTTTTCATTTACAGAGGAGCAAGAAGACTTTAGGGGAAGACTTTAGCCCGAAGGGGAATTAACGAGAGAGATAAGGCTGGGTTGGTTTGATGCCATATTGTCTCTGCCCATTGCAGCCTTCTCCTGGTGAGTAGAGACGGGACAAAGCACGCTTGGGTGTGAGAGAACACTGGAGAAGAAAGCCTCTAAAGTCCTCATCTGAGGTAGGTGCTGGATTGGCCATTGGACTGGAGGCGCAGATAAGTGGTAAGGATATGGAGAGCTGGTGGGAGTTACGATAGTGTCAGAAGTGGATCCTGGTATGGTGAGGGCACAGCGAAGAGTATCAACTAATTCTTTGAAGGGTGTAGGTCTGGTGGTGATGTGGTCTGGCCTTCTGTGAGGATGATCCAGACTCCGAGAGGTAGCAGTGAACCCAAGTGCAGGTTTTTATTGAAACAAACAGTGCAACAGGTGAGTATGTCAGAGGTAACAGTTAAGTGGCAGATGATACAATATTAATGGTATCTTTTGATCAGGGAACAAGGAGTCCAAGGGAGCACACACACAGAGAATCAGAGGAAGACTTTGGGGAACAAGGAGATAAAATGGCGCTGGAGATCACTGAGAATGAACGATTGCTGGAGAGTATCACACGTTCTTCACATCATCATAATATAGGTAATATACTGTAGTTTTTCACCTCAAATTTAGCGAACTGATGGCTTTGATGAAAGCATATACCATTGATTAATAATTTCTCAAAGTAAGTCTATCTTTAATGGTTTATAAGTTATAGTTAACTTTTGGGCTGTATTTAATTTTTTCCTCTGATGCCCATTTAAAATGTTTTTTGAGCCAATGTAGTTTTTCAGAATCATTTTCTAACTTTTCTAAGTGGTTATGGACTTTGATAGGTAATTTGATCCAGCATCTTCCTGGAGAACAGCTTCTACCTTTTTATAAACATGCATCTCAGCATGAAGATGGTGAGTAACACATTTGGTCATGTAGATCTGGCTTATTGTCATAATCTCAGCATTGCAATGTACAACACATCGAGAGAGTGTGGGGTGTTATAGGGGTTGTGTGTGTGTTTGTCTCGAGGGGTAATTTTGTAGTTTGAGCCATTACAACCTGATAGCATGCTGGTTAGCAGTGGGTTTCACTTCTGCTTCAGCCTGGCTCCACATAATGCATTGCAATGAGGTCCACACACCCAAGCGTGTGTGTGTGTGTGTGTGTGTTTGTGTCCACAGGGTCTAATCGTCTCTCCAACTGCCCACGACCTGTGATAGAGAGTCCAACCTGAAATGGAAATCTGCTTAAATAGCCCTGTTTTTCTTGTTTTACTCCATTAATATACATTACACCCACCACCTATAACTTTATCAACTCATTAGGTACTTCTATGAACAGATCGACAACCTTAATTAACACTCCCATTACTGTAACCAGTGTGTGAGCAGTTTGTTAGGCCAGAAGCAAACAAAGAACGTGTTCGCAAGAACACGAAAGCAGTAGCGGCCCGTGTTACTGTGGCTTTAACAAACCTAGTTACCGTCAAATGTTTGTGTGGTTAAATCAGATGTGCAGTTATCCCAGTAGCTACTGTAGATATAACTTCGAGATTTCACCTGCAACATTCATTCATATTTTCAATACTTTTTGAGAATCGCTTACTTTTGCTTAGAACAAAACCGACCAATATTTCAATCTCTCAATAGAACAAATCTGACCAATATTTCAATCTCTCAATAGAACAAATCTGACCAATCTTTCAATAGAACAAATCTGACCAATATTTCAATCTCTCAATAGAACAAATCTGACCAATATTTCAATCTCTCAATAGAACAAATCTGACCAATATTTCAATCTCTCAATAGAACAAATCTGACCAATATTTCAATCTCTCAATAGAACAAATCTGACCAATATTTCAATCTCTCAATAGAACAAATCTGACCAATATTTCAATCTCTCAATAGAACAAATCTGACCAACATTTCAATCTCTCAATAGAACAAATCTGACCAATATTTCAATCTTTCAATAGAACAAATCTGACCAACATTTCAATCTCTCAATAGAACAAATCTGACCAATATTTCAATCTCTCAATAGAACAAATCTGACCAATATTTCAATCTCTCAATAGAACAAATCTGACCAACATTTCAATCTCTCAATAGAACAAATCTGACCAATATTTCAATCTCTCAATAGAACAAATCTGACCAATATTTCAATCTTTCAATAGAACAAATCTGACCAACATTTCAATCTCTCAATAGAACAAATCTGACCAATATTTCAATCTCTCAATAGAACAAATCTGACCAACATTTCAATCTCTCAATAGAACAAATCTGACCAACATTTCAATCTCTCAATAGAACAAATCTGACCAATATTTCAATCTCTCAATAGAACAAATCTGACCAATATTTCAATCTTTCAATAGAACAAATCTGACCAACATTTCAATCTCTCAATAGAACAAATCTGACCAACATTTCAATCTCTCAATAGAACAAATCTGACCAATATTTCAATCTCTCAATAGAACAAATCTGACCAATATTTCAATCTCTCAATAGAACAAATCTGACCAATATTTCAATCTTTCAATAGAACAAATCTGACCAACATTTCAATCTCTCAATAGAACAAATCTGACCAATATTTCAATCTCTCAATAGAACAAATCTGACCAACATTTCAATCTCTCAATAGAACAAATCTGACCAACATTTCAATCTCTCAATAGAACAAATCTGACCAATATTTCAATCTCTCAATAGAACAAATCTGACCAATATTTCAATCTTTCAATAGAACAAATCTGACCAACATTTCAATCTCTCAATAGAACAAATCTGACCAACATTTCAATCTCTCAATAGAACAAATCTGACCAACATTTCAATCTCTCAATAGAACAAATCTGACCAATATTTCAATCTCTCAATAGAACAAATCTGACCAATATTTCAATCTCTCAATAGAACAAATCTGACCAATATTTCAATCTCTCAATAGAACAAATCTGACCAATATTTCAATCTCTCAATAGAACAAATCTGACCAACATTTCAATCTCTCAATAGAACAAATCTGACCAATATTTCAATCTTTCAATAGAACAAATCTGACCAACATTTCAATCTCTCAATAGAACAAATCTGACCAATATTTCAATCTCTCAATAGAACAAATCTGACCAATATTTCAATCTCTCAATAGAACAAATCTGACCAACATTTCAATCTCTCAATAGAACAAATCTGACCAATATTTCAATCTCTCAATAGAACAAATCTGACCAATATTTCAATCTTTCAATAGAACAAATCTGACCAACATTTCAATCTCTCAATAGAACAAATCTGACCAATATTTCAATCTCTCAATAGAACAAATCTGACCAACATTTCAATCTCTCAATAGAACAAATCTGACCAACATTTCAATCTCTCAATAGAACAAATCTGACCAATATTTCAATCTCTCAATAGAACAAATCTGACCAATATTTCAATCTCTCAATAGAACAAATCTGACCAACATTTCAATCTCTCAATAGAACAAATCTGACCAACATTTCAATCTCTCAATAGAACAAATCTGACCAATATTTCAATCTCTCAATAGAACAAATCTGACCAATATTTCAATCTCTCAATAGAACAAATCTGACCAATATTTCAATCTTTCAATAGAACAAATCTGACCAACATTTCAATCTCTCAATAGAACAAATCTGACCAATATTTCAATCTCTCAATAGAACAAATCTGACCAACATTTCAATCTCTCAATAGAACAAATCTGACCAACATTTCAATCTCTCAATAGAACAAATCTGACCAATATTTCAATCTCTCAATAGAACAAATCTGACCAATATTTCAATCTTTCAATAGAACAAATCTGACCAACATTTCAATCTCTCAATAGAACAAATCTGACCAACATTTCAATCTCTCAATAGAACAAATCTGACCAACATTTCAATCTCTCAATAGAACAAATCTGACCAATATTTCAATCTCTCAATAGAACAAATCTGACCAATATTTCAATCTCTCAATAGAACAAATCTGACCAATATTTCAATCTCTCAATAGAACAAATCTGACCAATATTTCAATCTCTCAATAGAACAAATCTGACCAACATTTCAATCTCTCAATAGAACAAATCTGACCAATATTTCAATCTCTCAATAGAACAAATCTGACCAACATTTCAATCTCTCAATAGAACAAATCTGACCAATATTTCAATCTCTCAATAGAACAAATCTGACCAATATTTCAATCTCTCAATAGAACAAATCTGACCAATATTTAAATCTCTCAATAGAACAAATCTGACCAATATTTCAATCTCTCAATAGAACAAATCTGACCAACATTTCAATCTCTCAATAGAACAAATCTGACCAATATTTCAATCTCTCAATAGAACAAATCTGACCAATATTTAAATCTTCCAATTGCTTTGAACACTCAGTCGTTTGCCTGAGTCACTTTTGCAGTGATATATTTGCTGGACAACACCATAAATACAAAGTAGCTAGGTCTAAATCCAGAGGGTCACACATATCATTGTTTATTATCGTCATATTGCCTGGCCCTAAAACTTGCTCTACGGTAAATCACTAAGTCATTTTAGACATAATAGTATGACTTTCTGCAAAGCTGCTTTAAAATGACATGCATTGTGAAAAACACTTTACGAATAAATTTGACTATAATTTGAACTGTAGCTTGAGCTATAACGCATATCCTGGATTTTGGTGTATTTCCTGCTGTCAGACACCAATGATAAATATTCTGCATCTGTGTTTGAGAAGGTCAGAGGTGTGGAGTTGCGTGCCGACTTCACACACATCGAAAATACAAATCTGTGTGTTTGAGATGCATCACAGACCGTTACTGTCTAGACTGCATATATACACGAACACCAACATTGGACAGCATGAGTCAGACGATTAAAGAGAGGAGAAAACTTTTTTTTTTCCTTCTAGATTAAACGTCTCGATTTGTTAAACGGAGAAGACATGCATGAGAATATGAGGGTGGTTTACTTATGCAACACCAGAGAAGCAGGAGACTAAATACAAATCTGTCCTGAAGAATAAATTGAGATCTTAAAGAGAACTCATTTGTGATTTTCCTTTCCTGAGGGTGTTTTCATACTGTGCTTCATTCTTCCCAGAGAACAGACAGCTTTACAAAAGCACCAGTTATGCTGAACAGCATCAGGTCAGAGGAAGGAGTTTGAAAAAGAGCTGCATAGAGGCGAGTGTGTGTTTGTGCATGGACTCGTCTAGTCATTGTTGCTGAGTTGTGCTTTCCATGTCCCGTCTCCCTCCCATCCTCGTCGAGTGGTGACGTACGGGCGCTGTAGGATGGACGACCATGGTACTCATTAAGATCGGGAGCGATAGAGAAAATGGGAAAAGAGAAAGAGCAGAGAGGAGATAAAGCGTTTGCTTCTTTAGAGTTGTTCCTCTTCGTTATTTTCACTGACCTCTTATTCTCTGTGTTTCTCTCATCTTGCAGCGTAAATATGTGATGCGTTAGAGCTGAATGCATTCAGAGCCAAATGAGATTTCAGAGGACAATGGAAAGGTAAACTCTTGCTGTTGGGTTGTGAGATCATGCCGATGTTTAATAATATTAGCTGACACTTTTTTTAATCAAAAGCAACTTAATTGTCTTTACACTTCAAAAAAAAAATTTGTTACTCATTATTTTTGTCTTTTTTTTCAGTCTACACATTCTCAAATCTACTTGAGACATAAAATGACTTAAAGGTGCCATATACAATAATTGAGGTAACAATATACGAAAAATGAGCTACACGCATCAAAAGAATGAGAAGAAATAAGTGCAAAGATGTCATTAAAAAACTGACAAGTTATAGTGCTGCCGAGATATTAACCTGAATTAGCATGCTAAATTACTAGCCCCGGCCCGGCAGGTATCGTAATACCAGTTCCGGCCATGGGAGGCGGTATGCGGACGGGCAACGTTAGCACCAGCCAAACTGCAATACGCGAGTGAGTCGCGCTCGCGCCGGCTTGTGTGTACTTGAACCTGATGTCAGTCGTGTGGAAATACAGCCAATTACTACATTTCAGTTCAGGGAAGAGTTCAAAAAATGATTGGTCGACATTATGCATGAGGAATACATTTTGGTAAGTTGTAGCATACTGTATCTTTCAACAGAGTTCATGTTCTTTTTCCAGCTAGTAGAGACGATCGGTTCACGTGCGCTAGGGATCTGTAGTGTAACATGTACAAGCGCCAAAACGGTATTTATTCTTTGAATTGCGTAATATAATTGACAGAATCTGAGAGCTTAACTAACCTGCTTGCTAAGTGTCAATTGCGTGTGTCTCACGGTGAATTCACGGCGCTAGCTTGATCAACATCAGCGAATGCTGTCTGTCAAATTAATTCACTAACAATAAAAGTGTAATATGAACAAAACGAATACCATAAACTTCAAATAATTGCCCAAGCTTTTATTTTCCCATACCGTCGAAATGCACCAGCTTGTTTTTGAGATCTATGAGGCGGTCTTCATCATTTAGTTTTGAGATTCATAGTGTTTAGTTTAGTTCACTCTAGTGTTTAGTTCATTGAGTCTCTGATCTCTAAAAATCTCCAAATGTTCCACGTGAAACTGCGGTCTTCCAATCTTTTTTTATCATGTCAAATGATTTGAATAACATGCGCGATGGTAGGAGCACAAGTCATTTTTTGGAGGTATACTGCCCCCATCTGTTATGGAATATGGAGTAGGATTTGATTTTGTAAATAAAGCCTAAATAATACGCAAGTTAACATGATTTTAATGGGGAAAAACTTTTCTTAAATACAGTTTTAAAACGGTCACCATGGCAACCCTAAAATGACTGTAAAAATGATGATCCAAACAGCTTTACAGTTCAAAGAATCAAAAGTATTAATGTAAGTATTTGTATAAGCTTCACGCTTCTGGTTTTAAGTCCTCCCGCAATTTGCCCCATTCACTTTCATTGTATGTGGTGCATCATAACCTTGATTTTTACTTTTTTTTAAAGGAAACGAGGTGCGAGTCATCATATATTTTTTGTGTTAACCACATTATGCCATAAACGCTCTTGATTGAGCTTACCTTGTATTAAACCAGGAATATTCCTTTAAAGGTGCTGTTTTTTCACTCTACTAAAGCATAAAAATACCATAATATGTTTGCAGATATTTAGGAGTTCACATACTCGTTTCTCTGAAAAACTCTTCCATGGCCAATTATTTTACTTTGAAATCTGCTTTCCGTGTCGGAATGTCTGTTTTTGTTTTGGTCTGTATGACTCCGCCCACTGCCAGTTCAGCCAATAGTATTTCGACACCGCGGGATGCCAGAAACACAGCGCGCGATTTTTTTCTTTGTTATTTAAAGAGCGCATTAGTAATGTGCACCTATAGGCGGGTCCACAACTGTTTATTACACACACACACTGGACGCACAGCAGCACACAAACATGGCAAATATTACAAATAAAAAGATTGCAATGTAAAAGATTAATATTGTGTACATAAAGATATGGTGGAATCCGGCTGCTCTGCTTGAGTTTTAACCACCCACACACACACACACACACACACACACACACAGCTTTAACCTCACACACGAGCAGATCTGTTTGCTCTCTTGAGAAGCGTTCAGTCTTTCCGCTTGCAAATTCCGCCATGTAAATAGCGAATCCGTCATGGCACGAGCGCAAATGCCTTTTAAAGGGAATGGGAGACGAGACTCTGATTGGTTTAGACTTTTAGACCATGCGCCTGGAGCACCGAGCATTCCCCGTCGTTAGACTACGCGCTTAGATCGTTAAAATAGGGCCCTGCACCTTTAATTCGACAGTGTAAAGATGGCCCTGGATCGACGTCTTCGTAGATGTTTGCGCATTGTGGGCTTGAATCTACAACCTTTGCTTTACCATCCTGAAACTTCCTCAGAAATTCAAGGACACAGCAGCTCGTATCATAACTCACAGATGCTTTTGTTTGGAGGAAGTCTGCGATGTCGTAGGAAAACCTAGGAGGGTTTTGGGTTCACCCAGGCCTGATGACAGTTAATTCCTGGAATTGAGTTTTGAGCTGATCATTGTATGCATGACCTGCAGCAGTCATAACATTGCACACTTGATCCACTATTAACCTGACACCTTATCCAACTCATCTCGCCTGTCCTCCTCAAACACACTCTTATGGACACATCACATTTTGAGTGGCTTAACCTTTATCACCAGGCCCGTGTCTGACATAACGGAGTGTAAATGGAAGAGGGCAGGTCGGTAATGAGTCAGCTTTAATGAATTAATAGCCTGTTTTTGCTCTGTGCGCGCTATTCGCCGACTCTCGCTGTCCCTCTAATGCATGCATCTCTCTCTCTCTCTCTCTGTATTCCCGGCGTATGAAAATCAGCCTTGAAAATCTTTTTGTTCATCAAATGCCGTACAGAGAAGTTCTCAGCTATTCACAAACCGCACCTCAATTATCCTGTCTCTCCTCCTCTGCCCTCATCAATTATGCATACTGTATATTAAATACCTCACATTTGCACATCCGCTGATTTGCATAATTTCTCGGCGTCCCAGTTGACAGAAGAGCCGAAACCGGGTGAGAGGGTGACGCCATTGAACTCTGTTGTTTCCTTCACCTCTGTCTTGCTAATCTTAAAGAAATATGCCTGTGCTTAGCATCTGTGCCGTAGACGATCGATTTAACACGTCCCTTGATGCATCGGTTTGGATGCGTTTAAACCAATAAGGAACACAATGAGATAAACACAGGCAATAAACATTTGAAATATGCAACTATCACAGTGTTTTGATGTGTTGTGCTCTAAAACTGCAGCTGTCCAAGCTATAAGCGATTGATAATTTATAGCAGGCAAACTGTACCATTTAAAAATGAAACGGTTTGTAACTATTTTACTTCCATAACGTAATGTATTTATGAGTGAAACAGGATATTCAATGTTGGAGAAATGTTGCAAACGTTTTTAACGGCATAATGTGCACTGAAGCGTTCACAAAAACACCAGGAACATGTATTATGAAAGTTTATAGGATTAGTTTTCATTCCGTATTGATTTAAACCCAGAATATTCCTTTTATTTTGATGTTGTGTATGATTGTGAATTCTGTGTCTGACGTTTTATGTCCTGAGAGAGGTTTGGTATTACATTACTGCGCATAAGCTCTTGACATGAGGACAGTGTTGTGTGTGTGAATGACAGTATTATGTTGCTGTGAGAGAGATTTATTGGCTAGATAAAGAGGACACAAGAGAGGCTGAGCTGACTGAAGTCTGTAATGTGCTCAAGGGTGATTGGTTTTCATTTTCTCTCCTCCCAGCGAATGCGTGGAGGAGTAATGGCTTTAAAATACTGCTGTGTGTTTGAGCCAGTGAGGACTGTGCAGCCCGAAGCCTGTCTCGATCCCTTTGCCACCATCCATCTGAGATCTAAGGTACTGGGGAACACTTGGGGATGCTCAAACACGGAGAATATGACACGTGTGCTAACCACCATCAACCGATGGAATATACTGTGCGAAGCTACAAGATTCACAGCCAATTTGAACATATTTAGTGGGGTTTTCCAAGTCAAGAATCACTGTAAAAGGGTTTGAACAAACCCCCAATCTTACGTCTTTGCTCATCGTTTATGTTAAATCCATTTATCAAGTGATCAGACAGATTTTCTGAGTGAAGAAAATCACATTTAGATTTGAGGTCCTCCTGAAGCCAATCATTTTATCCCTTAAAACTCACCTTTGATCACCAAAATTACACACTTAAACGTTTTTTTCTTCTTCTTAGAAATAAAAAAACGTAATGCCTTAAAATATCTTGAATGTAACTCGACACCCCTGCCTCATTTATTATACGCGGTTCTATTAATATGCAAATGCGCCCCGCCTCCACTCACTCAAATCGACTGGTTGACGATCTCACGTTGATCTGATTGGTTACAAGGTCGTTTGTGACGTCAGAAACACCACCGATTTCAAACCGTGTCTCTGGTTCACTGCAGTTTTAAGCAGAAAATACTCAGGAATGCTGTCAACTTATGAATTTACACATGGTTTGTCTTAAAGCATATTTAAACACCACATAGACAAACAACATTACAAGATTTTCAAAAACAGGAAAACAGGATTTTCACTGGGACTTAAAGGAAGGACCAGAGTCAAAACTAGAGAACAGAACAGTGGTGGGAGCAGTCTTCCTAGATTTACGCAAAACCTTTGATACAGTGAACCACGAGGTACTGATACACAAAGCTGGGCAAATATGATATTTCAATAAATGCCCAAAATTGGATAAAATCTTATTTGATAAGTCGAAATCAATGTGTGCAAATAAATGGAACTTCGTCAACGTCTCTTGACTCCACTGTGGGAGTACCACAAGGATCGATTTTAGGGCCTCTATTGTTTTGCTTATATATTAATGACCTGCCTTTGATCTGCAAGGGTACAAACATTGTTATGTATGCAGATGACACAGTTTTATATACCCATGGGAGAAGTGCAATAGAAGTAGCCAAAAAATTAACAAATGTTATGAGCAAGGTCAGTGACTGGTTATATGACTCATGCCTTACATCGAATGTTGAGAAAACTGTAACTATGTTTTTTACAAACCGGTCTAAACTTAATACTTATCCGGAAGTTTTAGTAAATGGCCAATATATAAAACATGTAGATACTTTTAAGTATCTGGGGGTAACTCTAGACTCGATGCTTAGTTTTAAAGGTCATGTTAAAATATGCGCAATAAATTGAAATTTAACTTAGTAAATTATAGATATATAAGAAATTCTCTCACCACTGTTGCATCCAGCACATATTTAAATGCGATGATTATTTCTCACCTCTTGTACTGCATCACATCCTGGTCTCATAGAAACCCATATAATCCCTGAATAAAGACTGTCTCAAGATTCATGATAAAAAAACTCGTCACTATCAATCACTGTAATTATATTGGTCAAATATGAGCTACTTAGTCTAGATAATTTAATAAAACACTCGAATGTGTCTTTGATACATAAAATCATATATAGTGCTACTGCTCCCCCTCTGAAAAAGTTTATAACACTTTGCTCTGAAAAAACAGAGCGATTAACAAGAAGTGTCACAAGGGGGGAGTGTAACCTCCCTCACCGTAAAACTAAATTTGGGAGCTCCTCTTTCTCAAACATCGCTATGAGTCAGTGTAATACGCTCCCCACGGAACTTATTTCATGCACAGATTTTAACACAGGCTTGTTAAAGAGTTGGTTGCTAAGTAAGCAAGTTTGCACACATTGTTAAAGGATTAGTTCACTTTTGAAAAAACTTTTGCTAATAATTTACTCGCCCCCATGTCATCCAAGATGTCCATGTCTTTCTTTCTTCAGTCGAAGAGAAATGAAGGTTTTTGATGAAAACATTCCAGGATTTTTCTCCATATAATGGACTTCAATGGGGTCCAAACGGTTCAAGGTCCAAAAGAGAGTTAATAACAGTTTCAGATGCAGCTTCAAATGTCTTTAAACGACACCAGACGATGAATAAGGGTCTTATCATGCGAAACGGTCGGTTATTTCAAAGCTTATTCCAAAAATGTAACTTTTCTAAGGACAAATGCTAGCCTTGCTCTATTCTTTGAGGCGCGTTTGTAACGTCACGTAATACGTAATTACGTTCAAAAGGTCACGGGCGACGTAGCCGGAAGTACAGAATCAAAATCGTCCGACATCGTTGTTTTAACTTTTAATTCTTTTTTTGTAAACGGCGTTTGAGTTGGTTTGCACGTTCAACCTATGCGTTCAACTTGTAAACACTGACTCTGTACTTCCGGCTACGTCGCCCGTGACCTTTTGAACTTAATTACGTATTACGTGACACCACAAACGCGCCTCACAGAATAGAGCAAGGCTAGCATTTGTCCTTAGAAAAGTTACATTTTTGGAATAAGTTTTGAAATAAGTGATTGTTTCGCATGATAAGACCCTTATTCATCGTCTGGTGTCGTTTAAAGACATTTGAAGCTGCATCTGAAACTGTTATTAACTGTCTTTTGGACCTTGAACCGTTTGGTTCCCATTGAAGTCCATTATATGGAGAAAAATCCTGGAATGTTTTCATCAAAAACCTTCATTTCTTTTCGACTGAGGAAAGAAAGACATGGACATCTTGGATGACATGGGGGTGAGTAAATTATCAGCAAAAGTTTTTTCAAAAGTGAACTAATCCTTTAATTTTGTGTGTGTGTGTTGTCCGGATTGTGCTATACTGTGTTTAAGATGCTGTTATATTGTTTATGTGTTTGTTGGAGAGGGGTGAAACCAAGAGTAAATTTGGCTGATGGTCTCCCTGTTTCTGTATTGCTACCTGTATAATTGTATCACTCTTTTCATAATCATGTGCAATTTTAATTTTAATTTTAAATTTGTTATACCTGCCCAGGGACTACAGGTGGAAATTAGAAAATGCTGCTACAACCTGGCCCAAGACATATTCTCTTGTTTTAACAAGTTTAATGTTTATTGTGCATTGTCCCTGTTTCAAATAAATAATTTCCATTCCAATATAATCAACCACAACAGCTAGTTTTCAACACCATGATTGGTAAACCAATGAGATGGGAGGAGTTGCCACTATGTGTTCCCATAAATAGAAAACTAGTGAAAATGCCTTGTAGTTTGTCCTGTTCGCAGATAGTTTGGAACCGAACTCAGATTAACATGGCAGGGATCATATTTATCACTTTTTTCTTTACCGTCACACCTTGTTAGGACTCGGTGTAACAGAGCCTTTAGATGTGTTGGTTTTATATTAGCAACTGACAGCGATGATGCATTGCAGAGCTAGCTTGCTGGTTTTCTAATGTGAGTATTAGCATGCAGTGATTTTAGCGTCCCTGAGATGCGACTGAGGCAGAGACAGAAAGCGCGCGCTGGTGTTTGAGAAGAGGACTGGCAGCTGTCCAACAAATAAAGTCATTTTTTAAAGCTGCTGCCAAAATAAGCCCACTAATACATGCTCATTAGGAGCCGTGCAAATAAACCAGGACAACAAGACTCCAGCGCTTCTGGGAATCAGGCGGTGTTTAAGGGCGATGTCTCAGTAGTCAAGTCACCTTTATTTGTAGTGCTTAATACAATACAGATTGTTTCAAAGCAGCTTTACAGTGAAAATTAGGAAAGTAATGATCACTGATGCAAACAGAATTCTATGGACGCTTGTTTCTGCCACAGAATAAAACATTTTTAAAGATAATCGCAACCTTTATTTCACAATTGCGAGTTTACTTTTGCGATTCCAACTTTATAACACTCAGTTCTGACTATATCTCCAAAAAATTAAAAAAAAAAAATAAAGTCAGAATTGCGATATATAAACACAATTGCGAGAAAAAACGTCTGAATTGTGAGTTAATATTATGCAATTCTGAGATAGAAGGTCAGAATTGTGAGATAAAAAGTCAGGATTACAATATAAATTTTGAAAAGATAATTGCAACCTTTTATTTCACAATTGCGAATTTACATCTCACGATTCCAACTTTATAACATGCAATTCCAAATTTATATCATGCAATACCGACTTTATATCACACAATCGCGACTTAATATCACACAATTGCGACTTTATCACACAATTCTGACTTTAGATCACACAATTCCGACTTTATATCATACAATTGAGACTTAATATCACACAATTGCGACTTAATATCTCACAATTGAGACTTAATATCACGCAATTGAGACTTAATATCACACAATTGCGACTTTATATCACACAATTGTGACTTTATATCACACAATTGCGACTATATCACACAATTGCGACTTTATCATATGCAATTCTGACCTTTATATCTTTATATCTCCAAATTCTGAGAAATAAAGTCAGAATTGCGAGATATAAACACAATTGCGTGATAAGCCGGAATTGCATGTTATAAAGTCGCAATCACAAGATGTAAACTCGCAATTGTGAAATAAAAGGTTGCAATTATCTTAAGTTTTATTGTAATAAAGTTCATATCACGCAATTCTCAGAATTGTGAGATAAAAAGTCGGGATTACCTTTTCTATTTTTTTTTCTGCGGTGAAAACAAGCATCCATAGAATTTAGTTCTACTCTAAAGCAGCTCTAAAAAGACAGTAGTGTTAATTATTTAATTCAGTGTTGAATTATTTCAGTTCAGTAACTGTATAAAGTTAATTGATTATGAAATGTGTTCAATTCAGCTATAAAGCCGCTCTGGAGAAACAGTGATGTCATCATTCAGCTCAGTTCAGTTCTTTCCCAATATTGTCAGTGCAGTCAATGATATTTCTGAATATTTGGTGTCCTCAAGCTCAGTCGGGGGACTAGTTCTCCTCTGGCAAACAAACGAACATTTAATGGTGTGATTATGACTCCAGGTTGCATCACAAATCAGACTGTGGATTGCTCTAATTCAGAATATTTTATCCAGCTTCTTCTGCTTAAAGGAAGTAATACACATTCCTAGTCTTATTGTGCAATATTCATGTTCATCTTCAAAAGGACAAAATGTTTGGCTTTGGCTTCATAATCTTGCCCAGCAAAATCTAATAACTTGCTCTGCCTCACAGCTTTACTTTTCAAAAGCCTATCAATACGTCACATTACGTGAGTAAAATGAGTGTTTCATGGATAGTGTTATTTTTTATACAGTTTTTATTAATAGTTTCTGTATAATTTTATAGAGAACTATAGTAATATAGAGAAATATGTATTTTTTTGATTATTTACATTTTAATGTTTCATATTTCCAAGCTAGTTAACAAAAGCACAGCTGCATGTACTAAAGTTTTTATCCAAGAGACTATCACTGTGCTGATAAGTGCACAGCAATTACTTTTAAAGGATAGTAATTATAGTCTTAATCATGTTCGATCAATCGTCAGCCGAACCACCGTCTCTACTCCTCAGCACAATGACCCTAAAAACACTCACAGATACCAGAAAACCTTTTCGATTACCAAATTATAGAACATTAAACACTAACAAATCTTCCCTACATTAATATCAAGCAAAACACATTAAATAACACTTTATATATGATCTAATTGTGTAGTTAAATTTAACAGCTGACAGATATTCAGCATAATTCACATGCGAGTGTCTAACAGAAGGACAGACAAAACCAGTGAAATATCGTATTACCATTTTGTAAACTATAGTGAATAAACTGTGATAATGTGAGAAATTTTGAAGGTGGCTGAATAAATTTGCATTATATTTTGCAGTATGTTCCCATATATTTTTGTTCCGTAAGGGTAGTCTTTATGCCATATGGCTGGAAAGTGTCAGTGCGGCTGTAGTATAGCAAGGTCTTGATTTGCGAAATCAAATTCTCTGACTAAAGCGGCAGTGAATAAGCCATCAGGCACCACGCTTCATAAAAGCTCATGTGCTCGTAGAGGCTGAAAGCGTGAGTAGGGTTTCATTTGAGCGGAGTAATGAGCTATTAATGGTGCTTTAAGGGCTTTCTCGTAGTGTTTGCTTTACGGCATTTGATTTGTTTGTTTGTGTTGCACCCGACCGCCTGCAGAGCTGAGACATGTCTGTCTCTCACAACAGTGCAGCTACATGCTACATTTATCTGAAAGAGAGTGGATGGCTAGTGCAAAGAAATTGCAGTTAAAATTGAGATTTTAATTATATGTCTGGAAATGGACGGTCAAGTTGAGTGCATTGCAATGCTGGAAACGGTTTCCGTACGCTGCACATTTTGGGTATTACTCGAGTAAATGTAGATACTGTCAACCAGTCTTATCTTAGTATCATTGAGATACTATTACAGTTGTTTTGTTAGTTTTAGTTGACTATAGGGCTGTCAAAATGGCTGAAAAGCTCAATTTGAATTTCTTTCCTAAATTCCAGTTATATTCGATTAGAGGAAAATAGTCCTGTGTTGTCTCCTATAACCACAAGAGGACGCAAGCGAGCGCAATAAGCAAATATAAACCAAGTCAAGTTAAGTGAAATTAAATGACATTCACTTTTTAAAGTTGAAACAATTGTTCTTAAATTAAATATAATTTATTTAATGTGCATGCAAGGAAAACTGAACTAAGCTGAACGATGACATCACGGTTTTCTGCAGAGCGGCTAGATATATAAATTAACTAAACTTTCTTACAAACAAAATTAACCATCACTGATCTTACTTAAGCCGGACTGTGACGCTATTTTCTTCTAGAAACAAACTTTGTTGCATTATTTTATCACTGTAAAGCTGCTTTGAAAAAACATGTATTGTAAAAAGCGCTATATCAATAAAGGTGCCTTGACTTGACTGGATAAGCTAACACACCAACAATTCGAATGCACAGTTTTTGCAATCAAATGTGCACCTTTTTTTTAATTCGACGAATATTGGAAATTCGAATTTATATTCGACAGCCCTAGTCAACTATAATAACCCTGCTGTGCACAGTATGCACACTGCACCAAGTATGTGCCAGCTAGTATGCCATTCAAAGCCCATGTGTTAATGTATATATAAAGTGCACCTGGGGAGGGACTGAGTGTGAATGATTTCTATAAAGCTGTTAGTGTAAATTGCGTATAGCGGGACCCTCAGGAGGCGTGCGCTCGCTCTGACAGCAGGAACGCTGGCCAAGCGAGACAGGACATCTCTTATGGGAGGGAAAATTATATTAGCCTTCGCTGCTGCTGTGATTATCATATATATTAGTGCACGGTGGGTTATGGCTGCGGGCTGCTGGAACGGAGGCTGCTTTAATGTGCAAGCGTCATGCACACTAGGGCAGAGACTACAACACCTGGACTGCAGGAACAAACCACACTTACCAGAGGTGGAGACCTACACGGCCATTAGCATATCTACATTACGGTCACTCTCTGGTCCAGACCCCTTAGTGAGCTGCCTATACAGAGCATTTTACCATACATAATTAGTAGGGCTGGGTAAAAAATATTGATTTCTCGAATTTAATCAATTTTTACAAACCAATATAGATTCTTAAAGGAGAACTCCGGTCAATTTTAACATTGAGCTAATTTTTTTGTACATCTGGAGTGCTGTCAGTACAGACAAAAACGGCAAACATCGGTGTTGCCTACGCCGTGTTATCGTCTTTTTAAAATTTGGGCATGTTCAGAACCTGCTTTTAGCCTCTTAACATCCTTGATTTGTCATTACGAGTGCACATCCATGTGAGTGGTGTTATTACGGTCAATCTGACTGCAGTAGATGTGAAAGATATGAATACAGCCAGCTCACATACCTCTATTTGCTTCCTGTTTTCGGTCGAAGCCAAAAGTAGTCGATTGTCGAGTTCACGCGCGCGATCATTGGTGAATATCATCCCAAACCTACCACTTTGTGGTGTTCTGAGAGTATCAACTCAAATGGATAGTTCATCCAAATCAGATGGACGAGGAGATCAACAATCGACTACTGTGGGCTTCGACCGAAAACAGGAAGCAAATAGAGGTATGTGAGCTGGCTGTATTCATATCTTTCACATCTACTGCAGTCAGATTGACTGTGGTCACTCTTAATAACACCACTCACATGGATGTGCACTCGTAATGACAAATCAAGGATGTTAAGAGGCTGTACTGACAGCACTCCAAATGTACAAAAAATGAGCTCAATGTTAAAATTGACCGGAGTTCTTCTTTAAATCCAAGAATCGATTAGGTTTAAAAACCCAATGGGGATTGCAACACAAAAGGAAGATTAGTTTGGTGGACTATTCACTAAATATTTTGTGTGTGCTGTCTATTTTTATGCTTATTATAGTATTGCAATGTCAACTTAGGGCACATTTACACATCGTCGGGTATTTAGAGAAACAAATATTTCCCCCCCGTCCGTTTTCAATAATAACATCGTTTTCAAAAAAGCTGTCATTTACATCAACCCGCATAAATACGCCGTCGAGCGCCATCATTACTCTGCCAAACTGGGCGCTCACATGACGTGAGGCATTTTCTGGCGCATAGTGTGACATTTGAGAACCCCGTTTCTCCCCGTTTATCAGAAATCTCCACTTTGGCCGGAGTTTTTAAAAATAATTGTTTTCTGTCAAACCTGCAGAGAAATATCTGCGTCTCCCCTTCATGTAAACGGGGCATTAGTGACATGCTAATGCAAAAATATTGTAATTGGTTGTGCGCAAATCTGTCACTTCTCACCTCACTGCTTATTTGAATTAAGTCCTACTTTTTTCATGACCGGATCCGTCCAAATTGCATTGTCAAGATGCATGCATGCAGTTCTTTGTAGAGCTAGCACACACTCTCACACACACATACTTGCAGTCATGTTATGGTCACCATAGCAGTAATGATGGCTCAGGGCTGGTGGGCAGCTGCAGGTTGTGGTTTTCATATTCTGTGTGTTTGTGTGTGATGAGCTGCTCCAAGGTTTGTGCTGGGTCACTGCACACTTTTAGCAGAGTGCTTTCAAAACTCCGTCCTGTTCTCTCTCTCTCTCTCTGTGACGTGCAAATCAGAGGAAAATCAAAGACAGAGTAGGAAGAAGAGGCTGGTGATGCCGTTCATCATCTCCAGTTGCTGTCTCCTCTGTAATTTTTGCAGTGCCAGAGGTGCGAAGCGAGGAAAATATGCGGTTTTAAAGAAGCCGAGCTGCTGGAAGCATGACTGCTGTGCCTAACAGACTTTTTTCTCATTTATTAAAGAGTTAGTTCACCCAAAAATGACATTTCCGTCTTTTGCTCACCTTCAAAACATCGACAAAATCAATTTTCGCTAATGTTTTACTTAAAGCCTTTATGCAAAATGCATTATAAAGGCATTCTTAGTGTATGTTATAATGCATTTGATGCATTCAAAGTAATAAAATCTCTGCATCTGAAATTGGTTGTTTGCAATGTGTTTCAATACCTTATACTTTCTAAAGGTGTAACAATGAATAGATGGTTACAGTTATTCATGAGATCATACAATGCATTATAAGGCATACTTGATGCATTAAAAATACCTTCCATATAGATAAAGGCTTTAAGTAAAGCGTTCCCTCGTTTTATTGATGTAAATATAGTGAACTGGCATGAGACAGAAGACCGTCTTATGAAATATTTAGAAATAAAAAGCACATTAAAATCATTGTGATATTAATAATGTTGCTTCATCAGCATGAATTTATTTCTAAACTCATTGCTCCTAAAGCACCATCAAACAGTATTTCTGTAGCAAATCCAGGCTACATTTTAAGATGACTGTGGGGTGTGTTTGTTATTGCATCACGTCTTGCTGTTCTTGCTCCATGAATATTGCATTTTTAAGCTAAGCATCTTATTATCTCCATCGTCTTTTGTGTTTTGCAGTCATTCAGGGTTTTATGCGAACTGAGGGTGAGTAAATCATGACAGAATTTTCATTTTGCATGAACTATGTCTTTAATGCCTGTGGCTGTGAATATCACGACCCAGCCGGCATCAGTGACTGCGATTACATGTCCAAGGATAATCCCACATTATTCCCCAGATCTCAGTTCTCAAATCCCATTTATTCCTACTGATTGAGTCATTTTGGAGAATAAGCTGTTTATATGCCCTTTCAACGTCCCTGTTATGAATCAGCCCTTTATCCGGGGAAGAATCTGCCTATTCAAAGCACTGAAAGATGCCAATCTTTATCAGAACCATCTGGTGTTTATTGTGCAGACACACACATATATTGCGCTCTGTTCGTTGAGCTGAAAGGTGAAAATGTAAAATGTCTGACTTTAAACGACCTGTAGATGTTCAGAGAGGCATTCAGAATCCACGAGTTTCCCCTTTATGAAATAGCCAGGATCTAAATGAGAGGTTATTCAAATACTGTAAACGGCACGCTGCCGTTGCGTGAAGCATGTGATGACGGAAATATTGCAGGATGATGTGAGGAGAATATAGATGTGCTCATAAATGCATGCGCTTTGATTTTGTGTGTGTGTGATGTACCTCTTTCACCTCCAAAAGAATTGAATGGAGGGTATGTGTAGAAACTGTGAACGCATCTATCCATCGAAACACACACACACACACAGGCATTTCATCTCTCTCTTTTTTCTGTAAGGCACCTTAAGAGTTGGTGTGTCGAAAAAAGCAGCAGGAAATCAGATTTGGGACGCTAGTCTGTTGTACCTTCATTGAGTTTGCCTGTTCTTTCTGCTCTATCTATCTATCTATCTATCTATCTATCTATCTATCTATACAGCAGGAAATCTGTCTGTTCTGCTTCTCCCTCCATTCCTCCCTCGCTCCCTCCATCCAATTATTCATTATCCCTCTCTCTCTCCATCCATCCCTCCATTCATCCCTTACTCTCTCCATCTATCCATCCATTCATCCCTCACTCTCTCCATCCATCCATCCATTCATCCCTCACTCTCTCCATCCATCCATTCATTCATCCCTCACTCTCTCCATCCATCCCTCCATTCATCCCTCACTCTCTCCATCCATCCCTCCATTCATCCCTTACTCTCTCCATCTATCCATCCATTCATCCCTCACTCTCTCCATCCATCCATTCATTCATCCCTCACTCTCTCCATCCATCCCTCCATTCATCCCTCACTCTCTCCATCCATCCCTCCATTCATCCCTCACTCTCTCCATCCATCCCTCCATTCATCCCTCACTCTCTCCATCCATCCCTCCATTCATCCCTTACTCTCTCCATCCATTCATCCATCCCTCACTCTCTCCATCCATCCATCCATCCCTCCCTGGCTCTCTCCATCCCTCACTCACTCTATCCCTCCAACCATCCCTCGCTCTCTACATCCATCCATCCCTCTCTCTCTCTCTCCATTCATCCCTCACGCTCTCCATCCATCCATTCATCCATCCCTCGCTCTCTCCATCCATTCATCCATCCCTCACTCTCTACATCCATCCCTCTCTCTCTCCATCCACCCCTCCATTCATCCCTCACTCTCTCTCCATCCATCAATCCCTCACTCTCCATCCATCAATCCCTTGCTCTCTGCATCCATCCATCCCTCGCTCTCTCCATCCATCGGTTGTAGGCGTGTCGTGATGATCCACAGTCAGGTGCTTCTCAGCTCAGCGAGGGGGAGATGAAGAGGACTCTGGCTCTCAGTATTAGCTAATGCGATTAGCTGCGTCTCACAATCAGCCGCACTGAATGCATGTTGTAATTACTGCACCTCAATGAGGAAGGTGTGTGTGAAAGATTAATGCAGGTGAGTGGCAGGCTGTGATAGATACGCTCTGCTAACACGCTCTCGGCAGCCAGACGTGTTTGTTTGCGAATGGGACTGCACACGTGACCCGAACCCCACAGATACGACAAATGAGGTCTGAGCTGGCGTTCAGGGACTGTAATGCTCTAAAACTGTTTATATTTTTCTTGTTAATATTATTTTTTGACAATCCTAAGGATACTTGATATGTAAGATCCATAAATCCACATTACTGGTTGGCATAATTAAATTAGTGGCTTATGTTAAATTATGTGAAAACTTTTTGTGAAGTGTAAAACCCTGACAGGCTTTTGTGACTCTTGTTATATTGATATCAGCAGACAAATTAGTCATGAAAACCAGACAGAAAACAACAATAATGCACAACCTCTCTGGGCTTTCTGTCATTATTTTTTTTGCAAAATTCTGCTTTGGTGCCAGACTGGATTTGAAATCTCTGTACTATTCTAGGTCTTTTGTCTCATGAAATCAGCACGACATATTTCCACACAGGATTTCTCACAGCTTCAGTTCCATACTGAAAATCAATGGATATGCGGATTGACTCCAGCTGAAGCTCTGCCCGTTCATTTAGCTCAGATTCAAGGCGCTTCTCGCTTTTTTCCACTCAGTTTGAGTCTGCCTTATGCCTTCACATTTTCTTTTAGGTCTGTAATGGAGCGACATCAGACGTACGCAGCTAAGAGGGAATGTTGGCCGTGAATTACAATGTGGCGTGATTACAAAGGTAGAAGGGGCCTAAATAAAGAATAAAAGCTATGGAATTATGTGTGTAATAATTCTAAAACATCAGAAATGTTGGTGCAAAAGTTATTTAGGACCTTATGATGTCCACAATGTAACAATCCAGTCATAAAAATGGAATTTATTGTATAATGTTGAATGTCATTGAATTTGGCAAAAGTTTAAATGAATAAATCAAAAGTAGGGCTGTACACTTGATCAAATTGCGTTATGGACTAGTGTCTGTGAATATTTAAGCGCAAAAGACTTTTTTTCAGCATCTGCCATCTCACTATATGAACCCTAAAAAAATCAACTTAAAATGATGCTGAAAATAATATTACTATTGAACAGCACAATGTCAAAGTAATAACAACAATAATACTAACTCAATTTGTTAAAAAATATTTTTTTAAGCAATATCACCAATATAAAACAATTGCATTTTCAAAAATGTTTTAAATTGTTTTGCATTTCAATTGATTAGGCTCAATTGATTGTCACATGACAGATGCAATGAACGGACCGTTCATGAATGACCCATCACTATTGTGGATAATAAAGGAACTAAACTGATCTAAAGTAAAGCTACTCAACACGGTTTCTCTGAAACATCAAGTTTGGTCAATAAATGAGATGGTCCTCACTGCAGAACATGAAATCCATGGGGAGGAGTCACATCCAGATCCAACTCCTCTCACCTTACATAAACCTAAACCTACCCAGCCCCACCCCCTGATCCCTAAACCCACCCCTAAACCTACCCAGCCCCACCCCCTGATCCCTAAACCCACCCCTAAATCTACCCAGCCCCACCCCCTGATCCCTAAACCCACCCCTAAATCTACCCAGCCCCACCCCCTGATCCCTAAACCCACCCCTAAATCTACCCAGCCCCACCCCCTGATCCCTAAACCCACCCCTAAATCTACCCAGCTCCACCCCATGATCCCTAAACCCACCCCTAAATCTACCCAGCCCCACCCCCTGATCCCTAAACCCACCCCTAGCCCCACCCCCTGATCCCTAAACCCACCCCTAAATCTACCCAGCTCCACCCCCTGATCCCTAAATCTACCCAGCCCCACCCCCTGATCCCTAAACCTACCCAACTCCACCCCTCAGATCTGGATCCGACTCCGCCCCCTGGATCTCGTGTACTGCAATGAGATGCTACTGCCATAAATAGGGTGACCAGACGTCACAAATCCTGAATCTGCTCCTAATTGTCCCAAAAACGACACTAAAACAAAATCTTGAGTAGTTATTGTCTGATAAAACTGTCCGTGGAGGTTGAGGCTGCTCATTGGCGGCAGAATCTTTTTTGTTTCTACAAAGTTCTACAAAGATACCGTAGGCACGGATTTAGATAATCCATTGATAAGCTAATTTTCGCAAATTAATTTTGATTTGCACACTGTTACACACATGACATGTGAGTTTTGTTTTTGTGGCAGACTACAGACTAATGACTGACTGTTGATCTTTGAATAAAAATATATTTGGTTCAGGTCTGAAATTCAATTTCAATCTCATCTATCCATAAAACACCTCAGTTCTATTTACCAATGACACGAAGACTCATTCTGATCACCTTTCGCAGAAAAGGTAAAACATTTCTTTCTAGCACATGTTGTGTTTGCTCTTTCAGATCATCATTCCCCCCGTGTCGTCAGAGAGTCGCCAGGAGGCTGATAGCCAACGCTAACGTTTGATTGAATTATCCCTCAACATGATGTGGCAGTAAACTGTTATTCCTCCATCTTTCCAACCCTCTGCTGTCTCGCCCCTGAGCGACGACTTTCATCCCCTCTCATTTCTCTGCTGTCATACACACACACTGCCACTCGCATGGCTTCGGCCTTTTGCTCATTTACGTCTCTGTATTCCTGACAGGCCGTCTGGTTCCTGAGGGGAGGCCCGTGGAGGACGCTCTGCTGAATTTACGGTTGTATATAAATATATATGAGCATGTGGTTCTTTCAGATTGAAAACATATACTTCGCAACGATTGCCTGCTATGAAGTTCATTCCAGAGCTAATGCTGTTTTGCCTCCCAATCTCGTCAGCTCCGTCGAAGAACGCATCCTATTTTAAGGCACGAGAGATATATGGAAATGAACAGGGTCAATATTTGAGAAGATCCAAAGTTTAATCTTTGGCTGGCTGTGTGGAGTGGATTCACAGCTGGTAAGTTTATTCCAGACTAGTGCTTTTTTACTCATGGTTTTGTTGCAGGTGCATTTCAAGAATTACAAAGAGTGATTTCTGGCAAGGAGAAATGCATTATCAGGTAACTTGAAAATTACACCTCATCAAAAGCAGTTCACTTTAACACAAAGTTACCCAAAATGCAATGTAAACCATACATGCATGCATGACCGACTTCAGAAAACAGCTTTAACATTAACCAAAGAATCATGCTTGTGTTTTATTATAAAAATTAGGTATGTAAAAACCATTGACGTCACGCCGGACTGAGTGGCCGAAGAGCTGCTAAATGTCTGGGGAAACTAGCAAAAAACGTTGAATAAACAAGCGATTATAAGTTTAAACTGAGGGTTGGACTCGATATAGTGTTGCTTACAACTGACCAAAGATCCAGTGATCCGTGGATATTGACACGCCGTATTTTCATCGCCAAAAGCAAATTTGCCTGTGAATGCTTAATATAAAAACAATATAGGTGATCACTCATATCAATGTTATATATTTGTCAGTGTTATTTAAAAAACGTCCAATTATGCATAATATACGATGGTAAATATTTAATTGATTAGGTCTCAACCCAATATTGGGTATGATTTCACCCCTAAATTCAGCATATTGACACTAAATCATAACTATACAGTCCAGTTATTTCTGTGAACTGCAGCGATTCATTTGTTCTGTAGCTAACGGCAATCTGTAAAAATAAACCTGAGATTTCTTGTCAAATCAAGTTGTACAGTCAATCTCAAAGCTCTTTCCCATTTTAGATGTGTGTTTTTCTTGGCATTCACCCTGAAAACAAGGGTCTTTTTGCCACTTAGTGGGCGTAACGGCAGTCACTCCAGCCGACGTCACACACACATCTCTGGATCCAGAAACAAGTGAAGAAAAAGATCTGCGTGAAGTAAGAGGATCTGTTCTTTCTTTTATTTAAATTGACTATTTCAAATAATCATACTACAAAATATTCTGGAGGGCCATGAAAAATTTGTGAATATGTTTAAAAATGCTGAATTTCTTTTTTTTCATTTTGAGAAACCTCGTGCCATTTTAAAGCCCAATATGCATGAGACGCAATAGTATGTTTATGCATGTGTGCCGTAGCTGCAGGCCACCTGCACAGATCTGACTCTAGAGCATCATTATACCCTCGTTACACACCTGCAGGTCAGAGGTCATGTGGTCATCTCACATGAAAGCTTCTCGTCTCTCTAGGGCCAGAAACTCTGCTCTCGTCCTACGCAGGACTGAAGTGGACAATCTAATGCAGTTCGTCTCACCACCTTCATTATGTCAATTTGGGCTAAAATAAACTAAATCAACCGTGACATTTCCGTAAGCCTGGAGATCTACTTGAGTAGAAGGATATCTTTTGCTGCGTTCAAGTCCTCTTGGGAAGTTCGTACGTACGAGGTGGGAAGTCGTGAATACAGCACGAAAATACAGCAAGGTTTGTTAACTCTGCTAATAAAAAAATTAAGAACAAAGAATGCGCATCAGGTGTGTTTTCTTTTTATGTTTTTTATTAGCTTATGAAGCCAATGTAAACTCTATCATTAGGTATAATTTGTATATTATAATGATCATATGATCATATTTTGTGCAGAGAGCTTGCTTTATAAATGAAAAAGCCGTACAATGTCAATGAGTAAACATTGAAATTCAATTAAAATTTACCATCAACAGACGTTGAATGAACGTTTCTCACTGACACGCCCCCAACTCATGTTAGTGAAAATCCCGAGCTCCCCACTGGTATTTACGACATTGTGGTGGTGTTCAAGTGCGTTCAACTCGTAATTACGATCTATACGAGATGACTTGAACGCAGCATTTATTGCACATTTTGATAGGATGTGTCCCATTCGCATTCATTTACTTGCTTTATGCTGTGCCGTTTTTGGCTGAAGGATGATGAATATAAAAAAAAATGCTTTTTATGGTCATGCAATATTTACTATTCTCCGAAATATCACTATTTTAAATAAAATGTGCAACATAATTTAAAATATTATCATTGCCAGCACATTAATTAGTGTCGCCTTTCCTGCTTCAACTCGGCGCTTGGTGTTTGTGATCCATGTGCACTTAAGAAAAAATATGGCTTTAGGTTTGTTTTATTATTAGCCCAGCAGGGGCGGAGTGTGTTGTGTTTTATCTATTATTCCGGAAGGTTTATTTTAGTCCCTCAGGCTTAACACTAACATCATGTAAACACACACACACATACAGAAGCCACGGCCAAACAACACATATAGGTTTCCATATGATAGATCAAAATCTAACTCTCCTCTACATTCTTGGGTGTGTGTGTGTGTGTGTTGTGTTTTATCTATTATTCCGGCAGGTTTAGTTCAGTCCCTCAGGCTTAACACTAACATCATGTAAACACACACACACATACAGAAGCCACGGCCAAACAACACATATAGGTTTCCATATGATAGATCAAAATCTAACTCTCCTCTACATACTTAGGTGTGTGTGTGTGCGTGTGTGTGTGTGTTGTGTTTTATCTATTATTTCAGCAGGTTTAGTTCAGTCCCTCAGCCTTAACGCTAATATCATGTAAACACACACACACATACAGAAGCCACGGCCAAACAACACATATAGGTTTCCATATGATAGATCAAAATCTAACTCTCCTCTACATTCTTGGGTGTGTGTGTGTGTGTGTTGTGTTTTATCTATTATTCCGGCAGGTTTAGTTCAGTCCCTCAGGCTTAACACTAACATCATGTAAACACACACACACATGTAGAAGCCATGGCCAAACAACTCATATAGGTTTGTATATGATACATCAAAATCTAACTCTCCTCTACATACTTAGGTGTGTGTGTGTGCGTGTGTGTGTGTGTTGTGTTTTATCTATTATTTCAGCAGGTTTAGTTCAGTCCCTCAGCCTTAACGCTAATATCATGTAAACACACACACACACACACATGCAGACGCCACGGTCAAACAACACATAGGTTTGCATTTGATGCAACTCTCCTCTACATACTTAGGTGTGTGTGTGTGTGTGTGTGTGTGTGTGTTTTATCTATTATTCCAGCAGGTTTAGTTCAGTCCCTCAGCCTTAACGCTAATATCATGTAAACACACACACACATGCAGACGCCACGACCAAACAACACATAGGTTTGCATATGATGCAACTCTCCTCTACATACTTAGGTGTGGGTGTGTTTGTGTGTGTCATCACTAAAGGCTGTAGAGATGAATTATGGTTTTGTGTGATGAGAAGCCTCTGGGAGATGTGTGTTATTCCAGTGTGTCAGGAAATAGAGTGGGTGGACGGGATTCTGATTAGAGCCGGAGCTAAGATAGAGAGACAGATCTATGGTTTCTATATCCGTCCCTGAACAGAGAGAGATGTGCCTTATCATAGACACCGACAGACACCCTGTACACTCGACTCTGTCCGCATCAGTCAGCTGAGGACCACACACACACAAACACACACATGTGTGGTGATAGCACCAATTTATCAAGCTCTGACAACTTGGGCGCTTCAGAACTGCACGTTTTCTCTTTATTTTTGTCCGATGTCTCCATCGTGTCGTTGTCAAAGGGTCTGAGCTCTAGGTAATACGCTGAGTGTGTTTTCTGAGCCAGTGGTACGAGAGGGAAAAAACGGTGGCAAGTTGCGTAAATGCATAAAAAATGAGACGGATCGGCTCTTTTTTTCGTTCTCAATTTTCTGCCGCTTGATTAAACTTGCTGCAGGATCAATCCTGCACTGAATCTCAAGTCAATTTTGATAGCGTCTGGAAAAAAATGAGCTCCCTAAAACACATCAACCGGTAGAAAGCCTGATTGTGTTAGAGAGAAATAGAAATGGAAACATCTCTGAGACCGCAGATACATCTCGCTTCTGATGAGTCTGTAAAGCTTTGATTGACTATTACTATTGCATTGAACAAACCCCTAATAGCACTCAAATCACATTAGAAATAAGCAAGCTTAAAAAAAACAATACAAAAACCACCGAAAGATATTCTTGGTGAGGCAAATTGGACGGTAACACAAACACAAGCTAAATCTGTTATTCTCACAGCGTAGCCTTGATTCAATCCATCATGAACTATCGGCTCAGAAATCATTGGCCACCTTCATCAGACCTACAGATCTCATTTTCCTATCGTATTTTCCACACTCGCAGGACCGAGTCGCTCCGAATAATTTCAACAGACCCTCAGGCTAAATAGCACAGTGACGATGATGGAAAAATGAGGATTTATACGCGGAATGCATAATATATATTATAAAGGTGTTCTTGAGGCATTTATAGTTCCTTATTATACACCGCCGTGTCATTTATGGAAAATAGTTTTAATCACAGTTATAATACGTAACTATTCATATTTACTTTATAGTCTTTTAAAATGCACAGTTTATATGCTGTTAAAAACGTTTGTAACCTCAGGTGTTAGTGTGATGCAGTGAGGATTTTTATAGCAGAGGTTTTATATTCGATCAAATCCTGATTCTGAAGGTCAGGGCTCAAAGCTAAGGATTTTTTACTGTTAGATTTTTACATGCCCTGCCAAACTTCTCACAGACCCCATCACAAATATATAGACAAAAGTTTATCTTTTTCGTCTTTTTTGAGCCTTTTTACTGATAAGGATGTTGTAACAGTATCAATTCCAGTTTGGATACCACAGCAAACTAGCCCAACTAATAAAAAAGATTGTGCTATTGCTTGTAACTTGTTCTCATTTATTGCGGTTTAACAGTTTTATTCCTTCTGTTTTCATTCACTTAAAGGTCCCCTGAAATCAAAATGTATGTTTTTTTAGCTTTTAGTATGAATATGTTAGCCTTAAGGTTATGAATAAGCTGGTGTGCTCCAAAACAATGACACAATTTGCATTCAGGAGATATAAGCATTCAAAACTAACGAAAACGCTAAAATGGATCAGGGATTTTTATGACATCACCGCTTCTCATCACATCTTCTGTCCAATCAAATGCTCTCTAGAATCTAAAGCTCCGCCCCCTATGCTATAAACACCACCTGGCCAAAGCAATTGACGCGCCACGGAGTAATATGTGTTGGAGTTTGTGTTCGGTTGCTCAAAACGCTCGAGTTTTACTCGGATTTTACGCGCTCGGATTCTCTTCCATGGTGCCGTCAAGTACGAAACTAAACTAAATGCTATTTGAAAAGGGGGAGAAGGATTTCATTATGTCCCGCCTTAACTTCCTGTTTCAGTAGAAATTACGAACACGAATCAAACAATGATGCCGTTGCAAGGCACATCAGTGGGGCTTTAAAAGATCAACAATATAACAAGCAGTCGAGATTTCTGATTAGCATATATCGCTTTACATGAGTGCACTGTAGGGCTGTGGGAACGAATTCCGAAATTCAAATATAATTCGAATATTAAAAAAATCAATACTAATCGAATTCTGAAGTTACTATTCGAATATTGCTTTTATATATATTTAATATATATATATATATATATATATGAAGAGTTCAGATGCAAAAGCCTCTAAGTGCCATTTGAAATTTTCTTCTAAAATGATCATTTTTATCAAGCTTGTATATTTAAGTTCAGTAATTTCACTTAAATGGCAATGAAGATTACCTATTAATTGTCATTTAAGTGAAATTACTGAACTTAAATATACAAGCTTGATAAAAATGGTCATTTTAGAAGAAAATTTCAAATGGCATTTAGAGGCTTTTGCATCTGAACTCTTCATATATATATATATGCAATTGCCTTTCTCACGGCTTACACGCATGTGAAAATGAAATGTTTTAGTTTCGTCTGATGATCAATAAAGTTTTTGAATCGTAACTCAATTGTGCACGTTATCCAAGTAATTCTATCATTATTATAATACAGCTGGATTTTCGAGGTTAGCACACTGTATATAGCTGGTAGTTAATATCAAAGCACGCGCGTTTGTTCCGCTGTAAATGTTTATTGTAGTAATGTTAGATGTGCCTCTAGTGGACAGAACGTGTAACTACAGCCACAGACGATAGTGGCATTGGCGATCCATAAGAATGTGTAACGTCGTAAATATTAATAATAGGATAAATTTGAGCATTTATTAGTCGAATATTATTCGAATATTACATAAAATAAGGAATGGAATTCGAATAGTATTATAGAGGGAGATTGACAGCCCTAGTGCACTGTATGTATGCAGATAAAGCTGGGTTTATTATTTTTCCAACTTTATGTAAAAAGCTGACCGATAATATAGGTAGATGTGCCACATACTCGGTGTCATGGAAGCTGTAGGAACTGAACTGAGATTTTGCATCAGTGGCGTTTGAAAGAGAGAAGGCCGTTAATGATTTAGATGTGCTCACGTTCACGAGCCTCCAGCCGTGCCACTGTTTCTCTCTCTTTCATATTTGATGAAAAACAAGGCCCTCGTAGCGGATGAGAATGCTCCTTTTTGTGCGTGTGTGTGTGCTTTTGTTCGAGTCGTGGTCCTTCTTTACCAACATATAGATCTCCCGTTACTATGGTGATAGCCACGTACCGATTATGATGATGGAGATGGAGATGATGATGACATGAAAGCAGAGGCATCTCCAGGGTCGCACAGCCACTCGCCTGATGTCTGATGTAAACATGACATTGTTTATAGAGTTTTTCAGCTCCCTTGAGCTTGGGAAACGCTCTTTATTAATAAAACTTATTATTATTATTATTATGAAATTCTTTGTGCTTTAGCTGCCCGTGTTTCAGCGTTGTTGTTGTTGTTATAGAGTTACACGTTCTGACTAGCATCCTTTTGTGCAGTTTTTTGTAATATCACTTTTATAGAATGGATCTTAATAATCTCTTGTAATATGCGTCTGGTGGAGTTTATTAACCCTTTAGAACCTGAAGCTAAAATATATGTTTCTCTTCAAGGTGGAATACCTAAGATTGTATGCTAGAGGGCGCTACATTCAAAACAACAACAACGGCTTTGCTTGATGACGCCGTGGAGAAACGCGGAATGATGGGAACTGTTGTTTTCAACTCCACCGTGGATAAATCAGTCAGACGGGAATGGAAAATTAGTTGTCATGGATGAGGTAAAGTTCGATTTCTATAAATGTTGCGTTTAATGACATGCTTGTTTTTCATTAAACTGAAAATAACCGCAAGAAAAGTCAGGTTTAAAAGTAAATTAGTTATCACAGATGTTACTGTACGAGTCACTGGACTTATTTTTGTCTCAAATTGTTGCTAATGCATCCTGACTTCGCCCTATGCTGCAATATGCATTTAGTTTTGCATTCATTTACAGAAATCAGCTGCTTGAATAACAATAGCGGATGTTATTGGATTTTTCAGGTGAGATTCTCAATTCATTCAGTGAACGGATGCTTTGAGGTAAAGTTTTCAGAATGCAGACTCTGCAACGATTGTGTTTAATTGTACAGTACAATGATAACATAGAACAGACATAATCTTCCTTTCATGCCATTAAACATTCCGAGAATAATTGAAAAGAATAATTGTGCTCCATTCCATAACAAATGCGCGAAACAAGCTGACGTTTGTTGCTTGAAAGATGCTAATGCACAACTACAACTTCCGCATTTGTCAAGGACTACACGTAGTACGAGCGGAAACTGAGGTAACGCGGATATGATGCGATTGACTGGCGACTCCCAGCTCACCCCTGCTCACACGCCCCGTTTCCTTGGTTAAAATCTAAATTTTCTCACGATTTAAACATTGTTTGAAACATTTGGAATATTGTGAGTAATCATCTTAACTAAATATATATCACTGGCCTTGTGATTTTGGGATATTTTAATGCAAAAATCTTAGGTATTCCACCTTTCATGTGCAAGGTGTCGAGGTGAGATAAAACCCCTAGTTGTTCCAGAGGCGTGCGACCTCTGACATATATAGCAATTGTAAGTCACTTTGGATAAAAGTGTCAGCTAAATGAATAAATGTAAATGTAAGGCCGGTTTAAAAGGGCTAACCCGCTAGCAAGCACTTATGTCATGGTATCACCCCCCAATTAATCGATGAATCGTTTTACTGAGCTATCCGGTACTCAAAAAGGAAAAAAATGACCAAAATGTCACTCCCTAACTGAAACTACATCTATTTTTTATTTTACAACCACCTTCATAGAAACACATTTCACTGTTCAATACATTTGGATAAATGGATGAAATTCCCATCAGTTTTCTTTCTCTGCGAATGTCTGATTTCATTGGACGTGTCAAGTTAAATGGGTTGTGGACGTTTTGAGCTGAATTTAAACTGCTGGACAGCGTTTGACTGTGTGTTAAATGGTCTTTGCTTGCGTGCGGATTTGCTGCAGTCAGCAGATACTGCAAACTCAGGTGTGTTTGTGTGTGTGTGTAGGACTCTATATACTGACTTGAACACTAATGACTAATGACTCGTGACTTGTTCCTCTTTAGTCTTAATTACACTATACTTGCATTCACATACACACACACTGCTGTGACACCTTAATGAGATGTTGCTAGGATGCAAAATTGTTGAATAATTAAGAAGATAAAGGCACAGATGTCATTTGTCTTGAAGTTTCTTGTCTTTGTGTCTCTTTTTTCGCATTCTTTCCATTCATGTTTTCGACTAATTTAAAACTGGGTCAAGCCAAGACTTTGGTAGACTGAGTATCAATTACACACACACGAGTCAGCAAGACAGAAAGAAGTTTCATTTTGACATTTCAAACCTAATTAAAGGAGAAAGCAAAGTGATCCAAGAGAGGTCAGCAACTCATTACTATCACACACACTTCTTTATCGAAATTTTATCTGCGGGGAAAAGGTTCATTCATATCAAGGGCGATAACTATAACGATAACTGTAACTATGAAGTTTAGGACTGTCATTAGCCGCGTTTCTATTACTCTTCAAATTGTACAAATTGAAATTGCGAAATGGAAACACGTCAATTTGGAAAAAACTTCCATTAATGGAGGTTTTTCAGGCAATTCAAAAAAGAAATATTTTGCGCAAAACTGCAATGGAAACAGTTTTTGGTCGCCTGACGTAGGTGTGTTTGGACAGAAAACTAGTTCTTTAATTCATAAAAGACAAAAGATTTACAGGAAAACTGGATTCTAAACCTCAAAGAAATGCCACGATCAAGACCTCGAAGCAGAAACGAGGGAGAAACACTCAGGTACACTCCAGGCGCTCACAGTATAAGGGTCTATCTCTGCCATTAATGCTTGCATAACACACATTCGTCTCCTTTGATTAGCCTAATAATCAGTCCCTCCAGGATTTCACGATTTTTTTTTTGTGATTTTTGCGATCAAAATGACTGATTTTGTGGTGGTAATTTCCAAAAATTTGTGAAAAAATGTGCGATTTATATATAACATTTACCATTATAGTATTCAGTCCTTCCAGAACGTTTTTTTGTGATTGTTGCGGCCAAAAATTGATTGATTAGCCTACTCGGCCCTTTTCTTTAAAAATGCGATGGAATATGCGGGATATTTATGCAATTTTATGCGATGAAATTGCAGGAATTTGCAAAAATTGAGAGAACTTGCAAAAATTGCAGTTTGATGAAAAAGATTTCTCTTTTTCAGTGATTCCCCCAACATCCTGTTCTCACTAGGCTAATGTAAGAGTCATTTCTTATTACTTCCTTTGATAAGCAAGCATACTACATCATAGAAAGTGCTGGGAATATTTAATTTCTCATCTTGTTTTATTTCAGACTATAACGAGTGTAAATAAGGTGTGGCCCCTTTAAGAGATGCGCGCTCCCTGTTGAACTCTCTGCAGTGTTATATGTGCGCCTCGAACACCCCATGTGTGCGGGTAATTTCTGTTTGATGCTACTTCTTTTATCTTATGTTGTTTATTAAGTAACGATGTGACGGTAGAACGTGTGAGACAGTTATACGAGTTGGATTTGTGAGATGTCAATCGCCTCCGTGAGTCTGTCCGGCGTCGCGTAATTGCGTCACTTCATAACGTTCCCATGGAAACAGGAGGAAATGGCTGCTCTTGTGTGAAGCAAACGGAACATTTTTCAACTTTCTGCTAAGATACATGTGACTTTTTTTTGCAACGAAAATGCGAGGATCATGAAATTATGCAAACCCCGCATATTTTAAAAGGAAATTGGCAATTTATGCGAATTTATGCAATTTATTATATTTGAAAAAATGCGGCCCCCGCATAAATATGCGGACTTTGGCTGATTTTGCATTGAATTCAGCGATCGCATAATCGCGTTTTTCTGGAGGGACTGAATAATAATGGCTACTGCAGTGACTGTGATATACGCAAACTTACCAACGTCCGTCACCGTTATTTTTGCAATGGCTGATCGTGAGAGGAAAAACATGTTTTAGTTGTATAACATCGGTTAATGGAAACGCCATCATTTCGCAGTCGTTTTTTTTTTTTGCTACATTTTGAAAAATCGTGTTTTGTGCAAATTTGTAATGGAAACGCGCCTACTGAACCTTATTCCGGTAATTTTATTTGGAAATCACGATATTGACATATTTGAAGCATATTGACATATTCTCGTTTTATAAATAAGAAATCGCATAAACTGGAAAACAGAACTTTCTTTATGAGTCGTTTTCTCAATGGAGAGTTCAGATTTACAGTCAAATCTGTCCTTATAACTGAATCAAACCCCTCGCACTATCCTTACCGGTCCCTCTTAACCCCGATGTTTGTGTTTCAGTTCCACCATTACACGACACTCATTCACCAAACGCTCATTTAACTGCGAGAGAGAGAGAGAGAAAGTGTTTCCCTCCTCTGCTCTCTAAAACGAGAATCTGACGTCTTTTCTTCAACACAAAACACCATCCACGTCATTCACTGATACACACACTCTAAAATTAGACGAGCAAACAAGCTCAATTGCAAAGAATAATCCATATTTAGACCAACACAGACACACACACGTTTATATTTACCTGTGTGTTTGCTCATTTCATGTCTTTATAATCTGTTTACTGCTGTGAAAATGGCTTTCATACATATTTAATTTGTATAATGTCACATGCACGTGATAATGACAGTGTGCTAATTAGTGCTGTTTGCTATTGCAAGTATCTCTATTACGGTTGCTCATACTAACACACAGTGTTAAAGTTTGTGGCCATTTTCTTTCAGACTGAGTAGCTCACATCCATGAGATCAATGAGGGAATTCTAGCCTTGTGAGCTGAATGAGGATTTTATGGCCAAATGAAGTAAGGTTGTGTGTGTTAGTATGGAAGCTTGTTTATATCTCCGAATTCGGACTTTATAACAATCAATTGTGTGTTTATATCTCACAATTCTGACTTTATAACACACAATTGGGTGTTTATATCTCACAATTCGTGTTTATATCTCACAAGTCGGACTTTATAACACACAATTACGTGTTTATATCTCCGAATTCGGACTTTATAACACACAATTGCATTTGTATGTCACAATTCGGACTTTATAACAAACAATTTTGTGTTTATATCTTGCAATTCAGACTTTATAACACACAATTGGGTGTTTATATCTCACAATTCGTGTTTATATCTCCGAATTCGGACTTTATAACACACAATTGGGTGTTTATATCTCGCAATTCGGACTTTATAACACACAATTGGGTGTTTATATCTCGCAATTCATGTTTATATCTCACAATTCGGACTTTATAACACACAATTGCATTTGTATCTCACAATTCGGACTTTATAACAAACAATTGTGTGTTTATATCTTGCAATTCAGACTTTATAACACACTATTTGGTGTTTATATCTCACAATTCAGACTTTATAACACACAATTGGGTGTTTATATCTCACAATTCAGACTTTATAACACAATTGCGCGTTTATATCTCACAATTCGGACTTTATAACACACAATTCTGAGTAATAAAGTCAGAATTGTGAGATTGCAAACTCACAATTGTCTTTTAAAATGTTTTATTCGGTGGTGGAAAGAAGCTTCCATAGTTTGTGTACATGATCTGTGGTTCGACCTCTTCTGATTGACAGCTGTCTGAATTGTGTGCACAGGCTGCAGGTGTTCCCTGAGCATCAGTGTGTGTGAAGTGACCTGTGGGTGTGTTTTTCCTGTAATGTCTGTCCTGCAGCATTTCCATCAGGCCAGCAATGTGAGGAACATGTCACTACAACCTCCTCAATCTACTACTGTCACAGAAATCAATACTGCCCAACACACACACACACACACACATTCAGGAGGACATCTCAATTTCTCTATAGACACTCAGAGAAATAAAGATGTCTACAGTAAAACAAGACAAAAAAAGTAAAAGTGATCTTAATTTGAGCTTTGGGTTCTTTTCAAATTTAGTAAATAGTCAATTAAGATTCAGAAATTACACACACACACACATATTCAGGAGAACATCTCAATATAAAGATATAAAGATGTCTTTTTAAATTGAGTAAATAGTCAATTAAGATTCACACACACACACACACACACACACAGTCCAGTTGTAAGTAGTCACTTGTACATGTGATAGTTTTGCATGTGTTCGTGTTTTTGCTTTTATAAATTAGTTATAGTTTTTCATTTGAGTTGATTTTAATCTCGGCTGGTAATTATGGAAGATTGTTTCTGCCAAAGAACAAAAAATCAAATTAAGAGAAAAATCTCAAAATTGTGAATTTATACCTCACAATTGCATGTTCTAAACTAATTGTTGCATCACTTTATAAATCCTCTCCTGTGGCCTCATGGGATAGTAAAATCTCCATTGAATGCACACTTAAAAAATCTCTACTATATATTCGGTCATGCAACCATTTCCATGTACAGTTTCTCAACTACTAAATTGTAGGAAAGTGTGTGACTTTCGAATGCAGCTTTTCCTTTTCAACATTTCTAGTTTCTGAATTCATGAAAACGTGAAAATAGGCAATACAGTAGTGAATATTAACTACATAATTCTGTGTTAGAATACTAATATCATATTGAATTATGCATAGAATAATCCAACACTTTACATATGTATGCGATCTGTAACGGTGCTTTATAATATTAAATAACTGGCTACATTGACGGCAGCTTACAATCTTTAACCTCTATCCTACTACATATAATTAGTTTGCAATGCAAAAGCACTTGCTTATGTTGCCAAAAGTTGCTGTGATTTATATTTCAAGCGTGATTGTGATCGATTAATACATTAAAACCGAACGACCGCCTCGCGTAGTGTGGAAAAGTATTGTGTCGTGAGTCTGCCCTCCGCTGTATAAAGTGTGTGTGGACGTGTTCATCCATTATAAATGTGTCGGGAGACACACTGTCACCTGGACTGAGATACTCAAACGCAGCCAGTCTGGAGTGTGTGGGAGTGTGTGTGAGTGTGTGTCTGTGTCTATGAGGTGACAGACTTTCCACCTTCAGGAAAAACATCCTATCTCACTTTTACACGCAGTGGATTTCGCCTTAATAAGAGGTTTTTATGACATGCACATTTTACAATAACCGTTAACAAGCTGATTTGTGCATGTGTGTGTGTGTGAATCTAACACAATGATGTGCGAGTGTTGACTTTGTGAAGGGCAAAGTGAGGCTTGGGTAACATCCAGTTTTGAATATTCAATCCCTTTGGGTTTATTAAACGCAAACACTCGTGACTCGACACATGAATCTTTTTCGCAAACCCCATCATAGTACTGATACTTTGACTCTATGTTCTTTAATATTCTTTGTGCTTATATGATCATTTGCATAAAATCCACTTTATGTAACAGCCATTTATTCTCAAGATGAGAAACGTAGCCATTTTTACATGGATTTTTATTAGTGCTTCAGGAAAAACAACGTTTTTATGTTTTAGGACAAAACTGGTTGTTCATGATATACAAATATAAATGTACAATGTATTGTTTATTTACTAAAATAACAAAGACACATTACATATATACTGTATAATGACTCCTTGGAGTGCCATATTATTTATGTTATTCAAATTTTTGGACATTAAGGTTGCAAAGCCATTTTGCATGAATATAATCCACGAGTTGTAATAATACTTTTATTCTATATATACATTTTTAAATACTTAATATGTAATCATAGTAATAATGATGGAATCATTTTATTAATTTTAAGTTGAATTCTATTTTTGTCAAAGCAGAAAAATAGAATTAAATAGAACATATTTAATTAAGAATTAGTGTCATTGTAGTATCATCGATATACTATTATAGTTTTTTTATATTTTGAATGTCTACATAGTTAAGTTATATGTTGCTATTTCAGTTCTCGCTTTATTTTATTTAAAACATTTTTTTTTATGGTTTCAGTTTTAGTTAATGATAATATTCCTGTTTCGAAGTCATAGAATTAAAATTGGTTCTGCATTTCAGGGATCGGACTCTCAATATCAGGATCAGACGCTCTCTACACTTTTTAAAGGTAAGAGATTAATAATAGTTTGTGTAATTTCTATAAATTGGTTCATTAAATCTGGTTCCTAACTTCATTACTTTTCACTAATGTCCTCTGTGGCATGTTGCATTCTCTAACATGTTTTAATAAAGCCATATGTAGGCACATATTGATATTTATTAAGCTTTTATGTAATTAAGATATATTCATTACCGTGTTTTGTGAATTACAATGAGTGTGTTTTTTCTTCTAACTGAATAGAGATTTATGTTCACACTACATCTTGTTCTGGGCTTCCCCTGCATGTTAAATGTGACTGTGACAAATATGCATGAGTTATTGGACAGTTTTGCAGCTAAAGCTTCCGCACAAATGGTTTCCGGCTCATTTAGAGATATACGTGTCTAAAACGGACAATCGAGAACCGCTTATACTGTCTCATTAACTTCTCACCCCCATGTCATCCAAGATGTCCATGTCTTTCTTTCTTAAGTTGAAAAAAAATGAAGGTTTTTGATGAAAACATTCCAGGATTTTCTCCATATAATGGACTTCAATGGGAACCAAACGGTTCAAGGTCCAAAAGGCAGTTTCAGTGCAAACTGTTCAAAGGGCTTTAACCGACACCAGACGATGAATAAGGGTCTTATCAAGGACCCTTCGAGTCATGACTCAAAAAAAAAGATTTGTTCATTTTGATAAACGAGTTCGAACGTCACAGAACAGAGCAAGGCGAGCATTTGAGCTTATAAAACTTTTGTATTTATATTTTAAATGACCCTTAAAACCTTAATTTCTTTCGACTGAGGAAAGAAAGACATGGACATCTTGGATGACATGGGGGTGAGTAAATTATCAGCAAAAGTTTTTTTAAAGTGAACTACTCCTTTAAAGAGTTTTTGCTTAAAACAAGCAGAATTATCTGCCAATGGGGTTAGACATATTGTTTTAATTCAAATGGAAAACAATATTATTTTTCTTACCCCATTGGCAGATAATTTTGCATGTTTTAAGCAAAAAAACTATTTTTTTCTCTCCTGAAAACAAGATATAATTCCTTATTTCCTTTTACTCATCAAGTAAATGCTTCTTTATATAAGAATTTTTAGATATTTGGACTGGAAACAACAGTACGAAAAGCCTCTTTGCAGTGTACTAGTTCTTTTATCAAAAATGTGCACAAATTTACCAAGACTTTCAAAGTCTGCAATCAAAAGTCAAAGATCTCAAAATGAACAGTCCAATGGGGTTTATAAAACACTGTGAAAACGAATTGAGATTGAACGAATCATTCATTTGAGATCTTTTTGTGAATTGGTTAATGTAAAAATTATGAAAATATAATATAGATAAAGATATAAATTTCCAAAAAAATAATGGCAGATAATCGTGCTTGTTTGATGCAAGAAAAAAAAAATCTCCAGAAAACAAGATATAGTTTCTTTTGCCATATTACTCAACTACTAAATGCGTCTTGATTTAAGGATTTTTAGACATTAAGACTGGAAACAAGACAGAAATACTAAGTAAGAAAAGCCTTGTTTTGCAGCAGAAACAGAAGAATGTGCTCTGAAATGTTGCACTAATTTCCGTCTGTCTTTTGGCGAACGTGTGGAATTTGATATCGGGAACGTCGGCCTCTTGTTAATGTCAGCGCTGAAATGTTTTTACTGGAGCAGAAGCATGTGACCGCGGTTGGCTGGACTCATGCAGCCGCGGGACATTAAAGGACGCCGGTCTGCTGTTTTCTTTCAGGTAGTGTTGCTGTTTTGTGTAAACACAGTTTCAAAGCTCCTTGCATTCGTAGCTTTGGTGCTGGAGGAATGTTTCAGGTTCTTTAAGCTCTATAGACGGTGTTTGTGGCGTAATGCTCATTTTCTTCACAGAAAATAATCTCTAAAAAAAGCATTTTTTTCTTTTCGATTTTGTGTCGCTTTAGACACTTTACAGCTCAAAAAAATTTTTTTTTTTGATGAAACAATTACTCTAAAGTGCTTGAAGCAAAGGACGAGATGCACACTAAACATCTTGCATTAGTGCATTTCATCGGTTTTTACAATACAAACTGAGTGACAAGTCATTTATTTTTCTGTGGTAATCAACAGATTGAAGTGGGTTTTTTTAACCTGTGATGTTCATTGGTTAGTTCTGCAAGCTCTTGCATGTAATGCTGGTAAATCTTCTTTCCACAGAGCTCAATATGAAGGGCTCAACGCAGCTGTTTGGATAAATCTGGATGGAATATTAAAGCGCAGTTTAAAATTCTGTGCATTAATCTCTCTTTCAGCGCTGATGTAAGCAGCCGCGCTGTGGGGATAAATATAATCTAATAACACAGTGGCTTTTACAGTCATTCAAATGAAACCAATTAAAAAGCCTGCGTCTGCGCAGACCGCGTCCCCCGAGTGTGAGTTTACACAAGGTTTAGACTGCTCCTACCTCTTTCAGGGACTGAGAGATTGAGGAATCATTTAAGAAGGTTGTTGGGCCTTGAAAAGGAGAAATCGCGCAAATCCCTCCAGCCGGAGTTATTCTCTATATCAGTGTCAGTGTTTCCGAACTCCCTGAAACGCCTCCATTGTAGTCTTGAGTTTCTTCTGGGAACAAACATGATACAGTATTCCTCATTTAAAGGAGTAGTTCACTTTTAAAAAAAACTTGCTGATAATTTACTCACCCCCATGTCATCCAAGATGTCCATGTCTTTCTTTCTTCAGTCGAAAAGAAATGAAGGTTTTTGATGAAAACATTCCAGGATTTTTCTCCATATAATGGACTTCAATGGGGTCCAAACGGTTCAAGGTCCAAAAGACAGTTTCAGTGCAAACTGTTCAAAGGGCTTTAAACGACACCAGACGATGAATAAGGGTCTTATCAAGCGAAACGATCGCTCATTTAATAAACAAATAACAAAGTTTAAGTTTTATAAGCTCAAATGCTCGCCTTGCTCTGTTCTGTGATGCGCGTTCGTGTTTGAACTCGTTCATCAAAATGAACGAATCTTTTTTCGAGTCATTTGGTTCATTCAACGAACGAAATGAACGAATTGACTCAGAAAAAGATTTGTTCATTTCAAACAGGAGAGTCACAGAACAGAGCAAGGCGAGCATTTGAGCTTATAAAACTTAAAAATATATATACATATTTTTAAATGAGTGATCGTTTCGCTTGATAAGACCCTTATTCATCGTCTGGTGTCATTTAAAGCCCTTTGAACAGTTTGCAGTTTTCACTGAAACTGTCTTTTGGACCTCGAACCGTTTGGTTCCCATTGAAGTCCATTATATGGAGAAAAATCCTGGAATGTTTTCATCAAAAACCTTAATTTCTTTTCGACTGAAGAAAGAAAGACATGGACATCTTGGATGACATGGGGGTGAGTAAATTATCAGCAAAAGTTTTTTTTAAAAGTGAACTACTCCTTTAAATAATTAATAAGCAGACTAAATCCAATTTTCACATTCAGAGTGGACAAATTGTTTGTGTTCATACCACTCAAAGAAAACTGCATTTTTAGAAACAAGTATATGAATTATTTTATGTATGAATGGATTTTGCATCCAAAGGGAGGTCTTGTCAGATTTAGCTCACTTCCGAGGACATATTTGTCCCTGAAGTGTAACGGACTAAACACAAACATGTGAGTGCAATGGTTTGTGTTGCTCAAATTAATGCAGACTTTGTCCTGTGAGAAACTTTATATTGTCTTGAACCCTCCGAGGTGTTTAAGCATGTTTGTGTGAGTTGATATATTTGCACGATTCCCCTGGAGAGCTTGTGTTGACAGCCATTCAATGCTTTGTAAATCCCAGGCAAAGATCGTGCTGTGTGTCACAATTACATGTTCTTATTCTGAACCGATTGTGCTTTTAAAACATAAATAAATGAATACTGAACCTTTTCATGCTGTTCCGATACGTCTTTTAATCCACATTTTGTCCACCGATGCATATTATAGAAAACAACCAGTGTTATCTGTTTTGTGAACAAGTGATTCAAATGAGTTGGTTATGTTGTAATGAAACATAAGAATTATTCCTTAATGTCTGATACAATCTAATGACTCACTCACTGAATCAGAACAATAGAATCATTAAGGAGAATCGTATTACATTCCTCATTTCCCATTCCTAGTCAGTCATCTGTTTTGTGAACAAGTGATTTCAAATGAGTCGGTTATATTGTAATGAATCTAACGAATTATTCCTATATGTCTGAATCAATCTAATGACTGACTCACTGAATCAGAACAATAGAATCATTAAGGAGAATCGCATTACATTCCTCATTTCCCATTCCTACTCCTAGTCACTGTCATCTGTTTTGTGAACAAGTGATTCAAATGAGTCGGTTATATTGTAATGAAACATTAGATTGATTCAGACATTAAGGAATAATTCTTATGACTCGCTCACTGAATCAGAACAATAGAATCATTAAGGAGAATCGCATTACATTCCTCATTTCCCTTTCCGACTCCTAGTCACTGTCATCTGTTTTGTGAACAAGTGATTCAAATGAGTCGGTTATATTGTAATGAATCTAACGAATTATTCCTAAATGTCTGAATCAATCTAATGACTCACTCACTAAATCAGAACAATAGAATCATTAGTGTAATCATTAAGGAGAATCGCATTACATTCCTCATTTCCATCTCTAGTCTTTATATTTCACACACTGATTCAGATGCCCATTTTATCACTCAATTAAAGCTGCCCTCGTGACTTTCCTCTCCTTCTTATGCGGAGGTGAAGGAGTCAACGCTACGCCTGGAATAATTTAATTGAAATATTCTCATCCTTAACCACAATTGTCACTTCAGAGGTCATTTAGTTTTTCCCAGCAGATGTGTATATAATAACCAGCCAGATTTTGTGTTGCATTAATAGAGTAGTTATATCGGCACTGCTCTCATCTTATATCTTAATTAAATTAGATTTAATATAATTGCGAAATTAGTTATTATAATAATAGAAGTTATTAAATAAAACTAAAACTAATAACATTCTTAAAACAGCATTTTCTTTCTTTTAACTTTTAAAGTTTTGCTAGGCAAATTTTCTCATTATAATCACAGTGCTAAAATAACTTAAACTAAAAATGGAATAAAAATTAATAGAGATATTTTAAAAAAATAGAGATATTTAAAAAAAAAATAATACACAAACACTTGAAACTTGAAAAAGTAAAATATAAAATATGAATAAAAACTAATAATATCTCAATTATATTAAAATAACTCTGGTCTGGGAATGATGTAGTGATCAAAATATGTGATCAAATTGAAAAAAAAGAATTCACTCATGTTATATCTTAATTAAATTATATTCAAGTACAGAGGCAATGAAATGCAGTTAACATCTAACCAAGCATATGTTTATAAATATGCATGTATTTATAAAATATTATTATAGTGCAAGATTTGAGGTCGATGCTTTGCGCACTAGAATTCAATGCAACATTAGCACAAATTAAACGGGCAGTTTTTGGCAAGACTTTTGTATGTAAATTGCCTTTTTGTTTATCTCTAACCTGTTTCAGCATAGTTCATTCAGGTCAAGTAGGTCAATATGAAGTTGATATGTACAGGTGAAACGCGAAAAATTTGAATATCATTCATTTATTTCAGTATTTCAACTTAAAAGGTGAAACTAATATATTATATAGACTCATTACATGCAAAGTGAGATATTTTAAGCCTTTATTTGTTATAATTGTGAAGATTATGGCTTACAGTTTATGAAAACCCCAAATTATAATAAATAAAGGCTTGAAATATCTCACTTTGCATGTAATGAGTCTATATATTAGTTTCACCTTTTAAATTGAATTAATGATTACTAAATGAACTTTTGCACGATATTTAAATTTTTCGAGTTTCACCTGTAAAAGTGGGTGGTCATATGCTAATGAGCTTCAGGCTGGGCTACTGTATATCACATTCTGCTAATATCAATGTTTTTATGTAAAAAGACCAAGAAACGTCCTTTTTTTTTTGTTCTCCGTTGTTCCATTATGTTGCCCAAACGACTCGCTAGGAAAACCATTGTCTTGTTTCCAGCGCAGGAACATTTGTGGGTTAATGAGGTGACTTTGGACTTCATTAGCATTTTCCATGTCACAACAGTGGTGCAGTGTTTAGTTCAGGGCATCACCATGGCAACATCAGCTCTGGGCCAGGTTATGGGATGTAGTGTAATGTTTAAAACTCGGTTTGAGATGGTTTGACCCCTAGTACACAATCAGCACTGTTGCCCTTGAGCGAGACTTTAAACCTCTGTACAAATGATATCACATGATGTTTTATGACTGCATTGTGTGGACATGTGGAGATAAAAAGAGATCCTTGAACAGGAAAACCATTTAGATATTAGTCTATTATGATATTAGTCTGAATGATAGTCCTTGACATGGTACTTCACTTTACATGATAGGGTTCAATAACAGACTCTCGTTTGTGCCTCCGATTTAGTTACGAGCGACTTGGTGACCTTGATGTCAAGAGGGATATTTGAAGCTCAGGAAGATTATCATCTATTTGACCAACATCCGGATAAACATCCCCTTGTTGCTTCAGTGGATAAAAGAACATCTTACATGAGGGTGAGTAAATGAGAAGAAATAGACTTCCAGTCCGTTTTTAATTGGCTCTTCTGCTCAACAAGGCTGCATTTATTTGATCAAAAATACAGGAAAAATTGTGAAATATTATTACAATGTAAAATATCTGATTTCAATGTGAATATATAGTAAAGTACAATTTATTTCTGTGATCAAAGCTGAATTTTCAGCATCATTACTCCATGATCCTTCAGAAATCACTTGAATATGATGATTTGATGCTCGAGAAAGATTTATGATTATTATAAGTGTTGAAAACAGTTGTGGCGCTTCATATTTTGGTAGAAACTGTGATACATTACCATTCAAAAGTTAAAAAAAAGAAAAGAATAATTATTAATACTAATTCATAAAGGATGCTTTAAATTGATCAAAAGTGACAGTAAATACATTTAAAATGTTACAAAAGATTTCTGTTTCAAATAAATGCTGTTCTTTTGAACTTTATATTCATTAAATAATCTTTAAAAAAATTATCACGATTTCCACAAAAATATGAAGCAGCACGACTGTTTTCAACATTGATAATAATCAGAAGTGTCTTCTAAATCTAAACACTAAAACTAATAAGAATGACAAAACAAGTTACTGATATCAAAATAAAATATAATATATATAGCGTATTCATTATACTACAATAGAACTATTATGATTCTGCTTTATGACAAAATTAAAAAAAAAAAATAATTATTATTAATTCTAAAGGCCTGTTCATGTTATTTGTGTTAATATAGTTTATTACATACTTATTTCACAAAATATATATGTTTATCAAATAAATGCAGCCTTGATGAGCATAAAAGACTAAAAAAATCTGAATTAACTTTCTGAATTCAAAACTTTTGACCGGGGGTGTATTTTTCGTTTTTGTTGTTGTTGCAAAAATTCAGAATGTTTTTCCAGAAAACCAGGAAGTTTTAAGAACTGAAGTTACAAAGTAATCCAACAAACTCCTCATTGGAAATCTGTTTTCACACGACACGAGGCATTTAGCAATAGTGAAGAACTAGGACGAGTCAACAGCCAGAGGAACACTGACTGCTCTTTCCAGCGGCTGTGTGTGTGTGTGTGTGTGTGTGTGTGAGAGAGAGAGAGTGAGGCCGAGGTCGAGGGATTGCTCTGCGAGACATAATTAAATCAACAATGAAAGATTTACAGGGAGCAGCCCTTTAAAATGTAATTTTCTTCTTCAAGACTTTCCGCAGCAGGGAAGATCCCAGATAGACGCGGGAGCAGAAACGTGGGTTAACCAGAGGTTAGCACTGGGAAATGTTCTTCTGTTTAACCCACAACAAACAGCCCTTGTTCAGATGAACTGACGGACAAATACAGCCGCACGTCTAAACACTCGCAGAGAATGTGTGGTCAACTTTAAAGTGTGTGTTAGTTCAGTTTAATGTCTCTGTTAAGTGTTGAGTTATCCTAGCAGTCAAAGGTTTAAACACGTACTTATTCTTTATAATGGCTAATTTCCACATTAGAATTTTATTATATTATATTACGACTCTGAAATAACACAAATGGAAGTCTGGGACAGGGTTATTATAGTTAAATAAAACCAGAACATTTTCAAAAAGACATTTTCTTAAATAGAGAATATTAATAGAGACACAATTAGATAAACTTGAAAAAGTAAATATGTCAATAAAAACTGTAATAATATCTCACTTATATTAAAATAACACTGTTGTGGGAATGATGTAGTGAAAAATATGTGATCCAAATGAAAACGTTCATATATTTGAGTTACAGTTTGTCTGTGGAACTGATTTCAAGCATTTAAGATGAAGCTTTCAGATCTAAAGATCTTTTTTCATGTGTCTAAACGTTGGCGTATGTTTTTGCAGCATTAACGAGATTCTAATATGAGGCCACATTATCCTAAAATTAAAAGTCAACGCACACTAACAGCCGGAAGAGAGATGACCGATTACAGATGCTGATATTCGTTATTTGGGTCTGATTCGGAGTTCGTTCTGTCTAGAGATCTGCATATAAATCAGTCACATGTCAAGCCTGAACCCAGCGCAAAACTGCACACTGTGTTTTTGGCCCAAAAAATGCTTTGTAAGATATTTCTAAGCATAATTTCATGCCTCATTCTGATGCTGTGTGTGCTCATTTCATGATCTAATGCATTCAACATTGAGCATTGCATAGCAAAAAATTAGTACAATGTTTAATTTGATAACATTAGTTAGTTAAGCTGTACTTGAATAATAACACGTCTGGTTATTATTTACAATGTTCCTGTCCAGTTTTTATTTTAGTTTTCTTAATATTTTGATTTGATCTGGGAAACACTCGCAGCGTTTTGAGCTCTGAGTTCACTAGATGTAATTCAGTTTGTAAATGATTCTTGGAGACTGAGGACGCCAGTGCTAAAATACAGATAACACACTGACACACACTCTCATGCACACAGAAGCGGCTAATACTTCACTTCCTCTGAATTAATCAACTAGACAACGGTATCCATCAGTATGCAGGGAGCACGCGGTGACCAGCAAACAAAACCACGGATCCTTGAGCCGTGTTGCGTTTCTGTGGTGGGATTAATCCTGCGGGATTCAGGTGCCGGAGCGTCCTGTGTGTGTCTGATAACTCTTGCTATTGTCCGATCTCACACACTGTGACGACTCCAATCTTCCTAGAGAACACCGAACGTCTGCGGCCGCTTTAATATAAGCACAAACTCTTTAGAGGCGGGCGTATCCATTGTGCGCCGATGCATGGCATCGTGTGTGTGTGTGTGTGTGTGTGAATCTCTCTCTGGTCTCTCTGGGTGAAAGTTTACGGCTATGACTTTTGAAAAAGTGAAATTCTCATTTTGGTATGAAAAGCTGATCTCACTGTATCACCAAGACAGCAACTTTCCTGATGACAGTTTCCGCCTCGTTCAGCACTTTCTATGGTGCGCTGATAGATTAAAGCCGCTGGAGAAACAGAGACAGATAGACAGACCCGTTCGAGAGCTTGGTGGGTGTTTAGGTACAATACAACCAGAAATATATGGACACTTGCTGGGATTCTTCAACCTAAAATGACATTCTGTCATCATTTCCTGCACCCTCATGTCAATCATAACTGGAAGACTTATTTCCTTCTGAATGCACAGTGTGGCTTTTTTGCATATTGGGAACTGGAATTTAAAAAATACCATTGAAAGGACCATATATGATTCAAAAGCTTTAGTCTTGAGAACGTTGCTTGAGGAAAAACACAAAAATCAGGTCATCACTTCATTAAAATCTCCAGTCAAATCCCATTTACACTCAGATTTGGGCTAAATTTGGTGCTTGCGCCAGGTTTGATTTCAAGACCATATGTGTCAATCTTTGCTACGGAAGAATGGAAAATAATCAGGAAAGATACTTACTTGCTCTGACGGGTCTAAATACTGTGTCCATACTGTGTATGTACAGGTGAAACTCGAAAAATTAGAATATGGTGCAAAAGTTCATTTATTTCAGTAATTCAACTTAAAAGGTGAAACTAATATATTATATAGACGCAAAGTGAGATATTTCAAGCCCTTATTTGTTATAATTGTGATGATTATGGCTTACAGCTTATGAAAACCCCAAATTCAAAATTAGAATATTGTGAAAATGCTATAAGCCATAATCAAAATTATATAACAAATAAAGGCTTGAAATATCTCACTTTGCATGTGATGAGTCTTTATAATATATTAGTTTCACCTTTTAAGTTGAATTATTTAAATAAATTACATATTCTAATGTCGCACCCCTCAAAGGCACTACACTTCCCAGCATCCCTCATGTTCCCCGCCATCAGCTGATCACCTGCCCATCATCAATCACCATGGACACTAATGATCATCACAGCTGTCTGTCATTGTCTCGTCATCATCTGTGTATTTAGTTCCTGCTTGTCGTCGGGTCAGTGTCCGCCGGTGTTGTTCGCTGTCTCGCCTGTTGTGTTCTGAGTCACTCATTAAACAAACTTGTTACTTTCAAGGATCTCCGTCTTCCTTGGATCTAATTGTGACCGTGTATGTATATAAGTTTGGAGATTCTTAAGTGAAATTTTTGTGTTTTCTAAAGAAGTCTCTTTTGCTCACCAAGGTGCATTTATTTAATTACAAAATCCAGTCAAAAAACACTAATATTATTTTTATATTTAATATTATATTTATTTTTTTCCTGTGTTCAAAGCTGGATTTTCAGCATCAGTCTTCAGTGTCACATGATCCTTCAGAAATCACTCTAATATGATGATTTGATGCTCAAGAAACATTTATGATTATTATCAATGCTGAAAACAGTCGTGCCGCTTCATATTTTTTTAAATTCAGGATTTTTTTTTTGATGAATATGAAGTTTAAAGAACAGCATTGATTTGAAACAAAAATCTTTTGTAACATTATAAATGTCTTATATGTATTATTATAAAAATGTTTTAAATCCTACTTAACCCAAATGGCTACACGAAAATATATAGCTGCAAAATTAGTTTTCAACATTAATCAGAAATGTTTGATGAGCAGAAAATCAGCATATTAGAATGAATTTAATTCAAAATGAAATATTTTACTGATTGATAATGTTGTTTTCTGCTCTTCTTTACAGCTCAACAGCGTCTTCCTCCATTATGAATGAGCGCTCTGCATTACCGTGGCCTTTTCAATAGGCCAGTGTGAGTATGGCAACGTTTTCATAACTAAGTTTCTTATGAGTCTAAATATCTGCGCATGTGGAGGTCTCGGGTATGTTACCTGTCTCAGGTGATTAGACGAGAGTAAGACACCAGCTTTCCTCGTCTCTCTCTCTCTTATTCGTTCGCTTTCGCCAGACTCTGGCAGGATAATAGCAGCCACAAATCATCCCGTAGGCTTCACTGGGCCGGAAATTGATGTTCTTTCATTTCAAAACAATGGAGAGCCTTATGAGAGGCCTGATGATGTCATAACTCCAGTGGTTGACAGGTTTGGGGGGCGCTGGGACAGCTCAATCAATCCCAGCATGCACTGGGGCTGCCATCGGAACGCAGAGCCGACGTTCTCAATCAAACGCCACAGTCGAAGCGTTGTCTCTCACACACACACACACGTGGCTGTAACGTGGTGATGTAAAACCGCTGCAGGTCTGTCGACGAGTGTTATAAATCTTTAAAGTTTCTGAGAGGAGTGTGTGATTTATCACATCGGCCCTCACTATAACTGATGTTGACAATCATTTCAAGTCAGCAAGACCCTATTTACTTTCCTGGTCGTAATAAGTGCACGTGAACATGAAAAACCTAAATGTTCACCAATGATTATCATTCATTGGGTTCATTCATAATCGTTCATAATCAACTCGATTGGTTGATAACCAGCAGTCAAAAATTTGGGTGACCAAGTCACATTTCACTCTAAAGTTATATATTATATTATTTTTCATAAAGAAAATGAAACGTATTTTCTATTGTAGGTTTTATTTTAATGACATTCAAGCTCATTCCTCCCAAATTTTCATTATTGTAATGCATTCGAAATTTAACTTTTTTCAAGAGACCATTATTATTAATGGTGACAGTATTTAAAAAAGATATATTTATTTATTTACATATTTAAGTATAAATAAAAAGTAAAAGCAGTACAGAAAATAATACCATGATTTGTGTATGATTTACTTTTTAGTTGGAAATAGTATATTAAAAAAAAATGTAAAGTAGAAATAGTATTAAATTTAATGTATAAATAATAAAATATTGCAGCATAAATAATAAGTTACAGCAGAAAATACTGCCATGGTGTAGAAATCAGGGTTATTATCATTGATTAAAACAGAAATAAAAATAAATTAAACCTAAGTACAGTATTTTTTATTTATTAAAAACTAATAAGATGACAAAAGTACATAACAAACTTACGAAATGTAAACTAATTTGAAAACCAAAACTATAAAAATAAAAGCTAATTTCATTAAATTAAATTAAAACTTAAATATCACTAGTTTAAATATTAGCAATTTAATATAAATAACTTTTAATTTTGCATTTAAGTTTGCATTTTTTGCCTAATTGTTCTTAATGTCACAATGCAAAATATATGTATTTTTTTTAACCGGACACGCTTTTAAGCATTTAATCATTGTTTCAGTAGATGTTCATTTCTCTTCCAGTCAGTTCCTGATGGATAAAGTCCTACCCTAAATATTAATGTAATTGAATATCCAGAATAATTATGAAATACGTCATAGTTAAAATAGGCTAATAATTTTCAACCATTTCATGTTGAACAAAAAACATATTATACAGTTAAAATTTTAATCAGGCTTTTAAAGTCTCGGAGGGACAGTTTTTGTGGGTTAATTACGGCACATATGTGGATCTGGATCACAAAACCAGTCACTAGGGTTGTACATTGGTGGACATCATCTGAAAGATGAATAAATAAGATGTTAGGATAGGACAATATTTGGTCAAAGACGCAACTATTTGAAAATCTGAGTCTAAAATCGCCTTTAAAGTTGTCCATTTATGTTCGCGATTTTTCTCCATTCACTATTTAAATATATTTACGGTTGGAAATTTACAAAATATCTTCAGAGAACATGGTCTTTACTTAATATAATCCTAATGATTTTTGCCCTAAAAGAAAAATCTATAATTTTGACCTATACAATGTAGTGTTGGCTATTGCCACAAATGTACCTGTGCGACATGTGACTGGTTTTGTGGTTCAGGGTCACATATAAGGCACTTGAGATTCCTCGGTCTCGCTCTCCAGGGGAAAATCACAACGATGAAGCTCTCGTGACCACTAACACGGCAGAAAACACTTCAAAGCCACCGGACACATGTGTGACCGATGGCCCTTCCCTGCCTGTCAGAGATGAGAAGGGGGAAGATCTCACACACACTCAAAACACACTTCCAGAGCATCCGTCGCATTCCCGATCACTCCGCTGTCAGGTTTATGGTTATGGTTGGGTGATTGTTGAGTGATGGTGGAGTGTGAACAGACAGTAACGAAGGAAAACCGCCAACACACACACACACTGTCACCACTCAAATCTGAGATACACAAACAAGGTCATCATCAGCACAGATGCAAAACTACTTCTGTAGAATGTATAGCATATGTAGATGACCTCAAGGCTGTCAAAAACACACACTTGCATGCATCCGACTTCACACACTACGTTCCAGTGCATGTCAGATCTCGTACACACTAAGAGAAAAGAAAGCCTCTTCTAAAGTTTCATATTCATAATTACATGTTTTGACCGGTTCAGTCCTCTGAGCTTCTGAAATATTCAAATATTTATGATTTTTAAATATGCCGTTCCTTTTTCTCTCCGATACTCTTATCCAGATTTCATAGGAGAACTGTATTCAGATTTGTTGTTGTTGATGCATTGTGACATTTAATTACAATTAAGCAAAATTTCCATTTTTTTGTTTCATTTTGCATAGTTCTCGTTTTTCAATTATTGCCAATGGTGATTCTAATTATTGTAATACATAATTTTGTTTAATACAACACAATTTTTTATATTAGCTTAAATTATCATTTAAATAAGCTTTAATTAACTACTGTGAAATAATACTTTGTAATTAGATATATTTTCTTTTGTATTGAAATACTTTATGGGTTCCTGTATTATTGTAGTTTTATTAATATTTTGGAATTTTTATATAATATATAGCTTTTTATATAAAAAATATTATAGCTTATTTTATATTTTTATTTTATATAATAATAGCTTTTATTTTCATATCTAAATTTTTGTTGTATATTAATCATATTATTTTGTGCTTCTATCTTTTTTTTTAGGTTTTATTCAATTTTAATTTATTTTTATCTCAGTTTAGTTTTTAATAATGTTAGTGCTTCAACTTTTTCTTCAACATTTTTAATTTAGGTTTTCAACTAATATTTAGATTTTATTTTATTTCAGATTGATTTCAATCTACAGAAATGTTTTAATAGTTATAGTTATCAATCATAACCCCGTTCACTGTTTAAGGTCAATCTGAAATCACACATTTTATGCGGAGATAATGCCCCTGTTCTGTCTCAGTGAAGATAGCGCTGAAACACGCCGTGAGAATAACAAGTTCGTTTTTCCACAAGCTCCAGACTGGAAGTGGTGCTTTCCAGGCCGAGGGCGATGTTCTGCTGTCTGGAAACGTAAATGCCAGGACCGGTTCTGAGTGTGACAGCGCCGGGACTCTCACTCAGAACCGGTTCTCTGGACTGAGCCGGTAATCAGAACAGGCAGGTTCTGCTTTGTGGAAAACTGTCTCTCTTCTGAATCTGTGGTGGTGTTTAAGAGCCTCTCATACACTGCAGTATTAGAGCGTTCACCGTTTGACCTCGTTTAATAACAGCAGAACGGCTCAAATCTACAGATAAATCATAAACCCATTATGTTCTGTCCTGAATTCGCTGACGGAAACCACAGCTATTCTGCTTTTTCCACTTGTTTAATCTTTCTTTAGTGCGTAATGTTGCTGTTTGAGCATGAAAGCGTATCTGAGCATGTCACTGTTTCTAAACTCACTGAAACGCCTCCATTGCAGTCTTGAGTTTTCGTCCGGGAACGAACACGTCACAATATTCCTCATTTAAATAATTATTGTGCAGAATAAAGGGGCGGGACCTGGATGAGTTAGTTAGTAGTGTGTTAAACCGGCAGTTATGGAAAGGGGCGGGACATTTCACAAACACACTCGAAGCGCTCGACCAATCACAACACACTGTTCCAACCGACCAATCAGAGCACAGTGTGCTTTCAGAAGGAGGGGCTTCATAGAAACAGGAAGTAAAAAGAGCGTTACTGACAGACTGGGAAGAGAGGAGCCGCAACAATACGCCTTATTCACGGCAGCGCCATCTTTGATTTTTAATGAGAATGAAAGCGAGGCTGTGAGGGATAGACTTGCATCTCTTTAATGGGCTGTACTGTTATTTATTGTGTTTTCGGATTGTTCTGCTCATGAAACACTGGAAAAATATCTTTTTACAGCGGAAGCCATTGGAAACACGGTAAGTCTATCCCTCACAGCCTCACTTTCATACCTGTCATGGCGCTGCTCTGAATAAGGTCAATGGAGAATATGAGGAGAATAATCAACATTCAAGCAGGAAAGCCTGTTCTAGTAGAGCCCGAAAACAACATCAAGACTTTGTAAAAAGGAAAATGGCCTCTTTAACGTTACAAACTATAATTTCAACAAGACTGCAGTGTTTTAGTGTTTTCAGAAAGCCTTTTAGAAACAGTGCAGTGTTTTGCCGCTGTCTGTTTGTGATGTAAATTTCTAGCCATTTCGTTTTAATGCAATTTATTTGGCTGAAGGCTTTCATTTCCCGTTCAGAGCAACACTAATGGTGTAATTACAAGCCCCACAATAAGCCGGCACATACGAAGAACTTGAACGAAAACAGTGAAATCCTTTTAAAATGAATTTTTTTTTACAAATCACAGATGTAATCTGGTGAGCAAAAACATTCAACCGAAAGTGCAACACGCTGAAGTGACATGCAAGCGCAGATCTTCAAACAAAACAAAATGTCTACAAAAGATGTTTGGTGAAACTACAAAACGAAACGCTATCAAGTAATCTTTCATGAATCCGCTCCGTACGTGTACTCATCCAAAGAGATAAAAGCTTGAATTAGACGTGGAAACCAATCAAAACCACATAGCCGGGATATTTCATTAGAAGGAGGAGAAAAACACTCTCCAGTGCCTGAGAAACACGCACACCTGATACCATCAGAGCTTTTCAAAGTCCCTCACTCAGCCGCGGATGTCTGTGATCTTGAACAGAGCGCTGATCTCTCAAAGTCACCGGAGTGAAACACAATTCAGAGGCCAATAACCCCGGAGACGAGCCTCTGGGGGGCTTTTAAGCGAGATGAACAAACCCTTCGCGCTCAGTCAGATTAGCTCTGTCCTATAAGCATCGTTTCAAAGTGATAGTTCACCCAAAAATGGAAATTACCCCTTGATTTACTCAACCTCAAATCATCCTAGGTGTGTATGACTTTCTTCTCTCAGACTAATATAATCAGAGTGATATTAAAAAATATCCTGGCTCTTCCAAGCTTTATAAGGACAGTGAATGGTAGTTTCTGTTTTCAGTCCATCTATCCATTATAAGTCATCTATCCTTCAAAAAAGTGCATCTATTGATCATAATGGTGAATCTATCCATCATAAAAGTCAATCTATCCATTATAAAAGTGCATCTATCCATCATAAAAGAGCATCAGTGCATCTATCCATCATGAAAGTGAATCTATACATGATAAAAGTGCATCTGTCCATCATAAAAGTGGATTTATCCATCATAAAATTGCATCTATCCATCATAAAAGTGCATCTATCCATTATAAAAGAGCATCAGTGCATCTATCTATCATAAAAGTGCTCCACACGGCTCTCCGGGGATTAATAAAGGCCTTCTGAAGTTAATCGATATGTTTGTGTAAGAAAAATATCCATATTTAAAACTTTATCGACTAAAATAACAAGCTTCCACTCACTCACAAGAAGAAGAAACTCTTCAAAATAACAGATATGAGTTCATTAATATGGATTTTCAAATGATTTGAGCTGCCATACGCATTTATTTTGGTAACACTTTGAACTAACTATGAAAAATAGTTCTAAAGTATTTATTAATCGATTTAAACATTTACTAATACATTATTAAAATCAAAAGTTGCTACTTTAAATGTTATTTAATTGTCGTGAGGTAACATGAACTAACTGTGAATGGTTGTTTTTATGAATAACACCAATAAAGATGTATTAACTATGTTAGTTAATGCACTAATGGGACCTTGATATAAGTGTTACTATTAATTGTATATCTCTATAATCTTAAACTCAACTCTTGATGTCTGTTTTCATTTCTTTGTATGAATTTTGGGAGAGAAACATCTAAAAAGAAAGATGAGACTGTACATAACTAAGAATATTATTGCAATTTCACCTTCAGGACTTTCCCAATATATGGAGAATATAATATCTCAGTTTTAGTACTCAAGTCCATGCAGTAAAACTAACATTTCAGAGCCAAAAAGAAAAGTCAGTTTCCCTTTTAACGTCTAGAGCGAACACAAGCTTGGGTTGTTCGTCTGATCGTTTGTGTCTAGGGTGAATCTTTGCTGTTGCTCCATATTTAAACCATCTTTGGTAGTGAAGAATATTGTTTTAAACTGAAGCTTATCGTTTCATCTGGTTGCTCATGAGTTATTGAGCCGGTCATGGTGTTTGTACAGAAAACATGTAATATAAGTCGATGATAAAAGTGATCTCCTCCGGGTATGGGGGCCCTCAAGGTTCAATCCTGGGACCTTTCCTGTTTTTTTCAGTCAATGGGTTGGTGGGGTTACAGGAACAATCTGCCGCTCCTGGCGTCTCCCCAAGCAATTCTGTTTTTCTCTGTTGTATCAAAGCCAAGCGACTGTGTTATGAGAGCATGTTATTGTGTAAATCCGATCACATTCACACAGGCCTTTGCTACACAAATGGAGGGATTTTGAAGAATGTTACAATTGCCACAACCTGTCTAAGCTCCAGAAAGGTAAATATGCATGGCAAAATGATTTTTTAACTTAGTATTTTGGCACATTTCGACAGGACTAAAATCACTGAGAAGCTCTGGTACTCATTCATTTACCACATGTTAAACTAATCCAGTCCAGATAGGGCTAAAAACGATAACCCGCTGTAAAAAGCCCTTTATTTGGCTTGCCTTAAGTTGATTTCTCGTCATCTGATTCATGATTTTGTGTTCCACAGAAGATCTAAAGTCATACAGGATTGCAGTGACCCGAAGGTGAGTACATTTCCACTTTTTGAACAGTTCCTTTAAAGTGTGTTCATTTACAGTGAACTGAATTGATTTGAGTCTGTAGTAGAATCAGCAGGGGTCACCGTCCTTTTATTTACTTCTATATCAAACCCTTGTGTTTTATTCTTTTCATTATCACCTTTTCCAGGTGAAATACTAAGTTGCTTCGGTCGAACCGTCACACGTCTCTCTCCGGCCGTAATGAGGCAGGGGAAGAAAATGAGTGAGTGGAGGTGTAATAGATGGAGAGAGAAATAGAAAGAGATGAATCGCTAGCAGATAGATAATTGGAAAGAGGCGCATCAGAAGGCTTGTGTAATTAGAACGGAAGAGTGTGTGAGGAATCTAAATGTTTCTGTGTTTGGGTCTCAGGAGGACCTGCTGTCCTGTCGAGCCACTCAAACACACAAGTCCATCTGTTTCCTACTGGTTCACCTGCATCGAGACACGACAACAGCTGTTGGTTTGTACAGTTCTGAGTGTATTGATCGTATCTCATCATAAACGCTCGTGCGTCAAGCTCAATTCTTATTATTTTTGCATCTTAGCCAAGACGGCTTATTAATATAACGTTTCATCTACACTGCTCTGATCAATTTACGGTAAGAAACATATTTCATGATCCGATATAACAGACTTAACTTAAATTTACAGTAAAAAAAAAAACATATTTCATTAACTGACATTATGTTAATTTACCAACCTACTGAAGTACTAAAAACAACACTAACAACCACCAATCACAGTGGTGATGAGAGTCACATGATGAAACAAAGCTCATCACAAGCAGCTTTTCCCCAAACTGAGAGATTTAAAGGGACGGTTCACTTTAAAATTAATTTTTGGTATGTTTTAGCTTTCCTCAAGGGCATCCAATGTAGGTGTTCAATTTTTTAGTTCAAACCATTCTTGTCTGTCAGTCATATAATGGAGGTCTATGGTCACCACCTCAAAGAGCATGCACAGAGAAGTCCAAATTAAAGATGATTTAATGACTCGTATATGTAAGTACACATTGATGGCCTAAGACACGAAACGAGAAGTAAAAACGATATAAATACTGTTCGTTTTCTCACAAAAACCGCTAGTTCCATGTCTTAGGCCATCAATGTGTACTTACGGTTTGACCTAAAAATATCAAAATTGAAAATACTGTGGAAACAAAGACACCTCCATCTTGGATGCCCTTGAGGTAAGATAAAACATACCAAAAATTAATTTCAAAGTGAACCATCCCTTTAATACTAATCTATAAAAGATGCACAGGGTCATTCACACAAAACACTAAACACCATCATGGTAACACATGTGAAATTTTAAAAATGCAATTAATTTAACAGCATTAATGTAATATAAAGCCCTCATTAGAAAAAACTGTTATTTAAACAAAAATACATCAAATTGTGGCAATGTCAATGTACGTTTTTTTTCACTGTAAATTGTAAAATGACTTGTTCTTGTTTAACTTTCAAAAACTATTGTACTGTAAAATTACATTAATTGTAATTATTCGGTTATTCACCGTGTATGGAAACTTTCTGTTAACCAATTAACGTTTTTTTTTCACCGTAGCATTTTTACCGTTAAAATCACGATAGTTTTTCTATAGTGTACTGTCAGTTTATCTACTGTCGTGGCTTAGTTCTCTCTAACCAGAAAGTTTAGAGTATTTTTTAAGAACATGTATTTGTAATTTCAAGTCAAAGTCAAGTCAAAGTTTATTTATATAGCACTTTTTCAAAAACAACAAGTGTTTAACAAAGTGCTGTACACATACATACTTATGCGATAAGGACCAAACCAGCATGACCAAGATACAAGAAATAAAAGACAGTAATACAATAAAATAATAAGAGAATAAAACAAGAAAATAAAACAAACTCTCACACAGCGTCAAATGCCAAACTGTAATAATAAGTTTTAAGATTAGATTTAACAATAGTAATGGTTTGGGACTGCCTGATGTACAAGGGCAACCCATTCCACTAATTTGTTCTCAGCGTCTCCTTCAGTTCACTCTGTTTTTGGGACAATCTGTCCTAACGCTACAGGCCTAAAGATTTCTGAATCTCATTTCGTTTTGGAAAGATGGATAGTAAGGCAGAATATCCAGACAGGAATCCTGCCAGATCCTAACTTACGAGTGAGTGTGTGTGTGTGTGTGTGTGTATTGATTGCTATAAACGCACTGGAAAAAACTGGGTTGACGACCTTGTGTTGGGTCGTGTCCAGCGCTGTTAGTCCACTTTATGCAGTTTAAATAAAGGATGAACGCCGGCCATGAATACCGATCGCACACACTTAAGACCTGCACTAAACCAGCACTGATCCTACTCTTATTGATAATTTCACCAGTTTTATAGCTCTCACACACATCTTTATTGCAACCGTGTCTGTACTTGATCTCCTGGGTTTATCAATAATCGCAGTTCAAGTTTGATAAGCTCAAGTGTTTTTGGTTTCTAAAGGACAAGCGCTGAAATCCAACCTGCGTTCTCAACCTTCCTCACGTGTTTGTATAACACACCGCGGGTGTAAAGATGTAAAACAGGCGTCCTGAATCTAAACACACTCTCCGTCGCTTTCCAAATGTCGTTCCTCTGATGTCGCACTAGTTAGGGATGATGTATCCGAAGTATGCAGGGAAAATTAAATCACACCGCAGCTTCTGCACATTGTAAAAGCGATCTCTGAATTCAGATTTGATTATAGTTTGAGTAACTGGGAAGATGTGTGTTTACGCTGGGTTACGTGTCGGCATTTTACTGAATTACTGCGCGAGTGCGTTCAATTTGTTTAAACAGAGAAAGTCGTGAGGATGAAAGACAGAAGCTGTTTTAAAGTGATGTCGGGCACAGCATTCATTTAGAAACACGTTCATTTAGAGTTGTTTTCAAATGAGGATCTGGTCATGTGACAGGTCAGGATTGAAATCATCACATGGTGCTCAATGTTAGCAAATGTATGAGAATAAGTGTTGCGAAATACTTGTTTGTTATAGAAATGTTACATTAATAATAATCCAAATTTGTTGTATAGACGTTTGAATTTATGCTTCTGCTGGTTCATTAGTTTAACTACCTTAGTTAGCATATTAGTTAACTAATAATGAACTTGTGAACTAACGTGAACGTGTATTTCTAACTAACATTAACAAAGATTTACAAATTCAGCAACGAATGTATTGCTCGTTCATGTTAGTTAATACATGCTTATTGTAAAGTGTTACTGATTTGTTTTATTCACTCTCTCAGTCAACAACACTATACATTTATCATTTAGAGGTTATTAAACTCTAATGTTAAACAAATCAGTCAATAATCGGTTTTCTGTCCAAATCTATCATACTGATTATATGTAATCTAGAACAGTGGTTCTCAAAGTGGGGTCCAGGGGTCCGCGAGCTAAAGCCAGGGGGTCCGCGAAATAATTTACAACCTAACGTTTTTTTCCATGCTATGAGTCATGTTTTCTTTATCATCTGAAAACATGCTGTTTATTCCTAAGTAACTTATATAAAGCATTTAACATAAAACAATACAAAGTAGACACTTAAAGTTTTCTATAGATAGATAATCTATGTCTTTGCGTCAAGTAGACTATTCGCTGCTGTTGATTTTGCGGGACGTGCGCCAGAAAGGAGACAGAGAGACGGCATGAACCCGCATCCGGTTCTTTTCTGTATTTTTAAAAGGCATGACATTTTGTAGTCATTTATAATGTAGCCTATACACAAATAAAAAAATGGACACTTTACCGTTTCGGATGATGCACTCTTGTCTTATCTATGACCATAAATAAGAGTATTCCTGTTTCCACTGCTGAGGAAAAATTCCCATGTAATTGCGCGCCGCCGTCTCGCGTGCGCGCACAATAGTCAGTTCTAGCACTGCTACTGTAGATTTGACATTAGAAGTCTGATCATTATCAAAATAAAAGTGCATAGTGACAGGGCCGTACCCACAACTGAGGTTGCAAGGATGCACATCGCGATGATACTGACCTTCTCGTCTGAGGTGCTTCAGCAGACTAACAACGATAGCTCGTCAATGTCAAAATGTTTGAGTCGGAGTGAACTCAAAGTTCCCCGCACAAAGTTTCAGTCAACGGTCATAAAGTGCGAGATAAGATGTAGGCCTTTATTAACAAACAGCTGTTTTAGATAAAAGTTTTAAAAAACGACTGAAACAATCAGTTTGCAAAGTATTAATCAAGCTCAACTTTAACAAAGGAAAAAGCAGGTCAATAGAAACATACTGTGCCCATGAGATTAACATTATGGATTCATATATTTAACATATACTGTATGTTTTTTTAGCTAATTACAGTAGCTCAAATTAACAACGCACGCACCTATTAAACATAATGCCATTATCATTGTATTTATAGGCTTATGGGCTTTATTTGTGTGCAGAATAGGCCTAATTATTGAAACATTTCTCTTTTAAGGCCATTCCTGATTGGAATATGTGATTGTGTTTCGTGACATCTTGACAAAAAAAAAAAAATGTATGCCACTGACTGACATGCTTCTACTAAATCTATAGTTATCCAATTGTGGGGCCTTAAAACACCTTAAAATGCACATGTGTAGATCAAGAACATCAAAAATTCCTAAGTGAGGGATCCTAAGTGATTCCTAGCAAGATCACTTTCGTTATCTCAGTAGGCTATTTAGAAATTCCTGCATAGTACCCTGGGTGGAGACCATTCATTTTGTGCAAAAATATTTCATTTGCCGCTCACACATTAACTTTGTGCTCAATAACTGTTATAAATATGAGGGGGGTCCTTGGAATTTTTTTTCCCCTGAAAGGGGTCCCTGGCACCAAAATGTTTGAGAACCCCTGATCTAGAATACATAATTCTCTTCATATCTACTGTATGTGTTAAGGTAATGCTAAAAGTCAAACTCAAAAAGTAGTCAGAGTATATTACCTAAAATATGTAATGTAATATATCACATTACTAACTAGAATTTTCGTCATGTAATTTATATTCTGTAATGGACTACAGTTTGTGCATAATGTTTCCATCACGGTATATAAGGGTGATTTCTTTTTCCTTTCTTTTTTTGCTAATTTGACATGTTGGATCTTGACAGATCAAGTCATTTTCACGGTTTTGAGTAAATTAATATTAACAGTATGTTTCGAATATATGAGTATATATTGTACGATGATAGTGTGTGTGCTAATAGTGATAATATGACATTTTGGATCTTGACAGACAAGATTTACCATTTCAAAGTCCTACGGTTTTAAATACATTTTTGTTTTTTTAGTGAACTGTTCCTTTAAATGAATGAGAACAGATGAGAATTTGAGACAAAAGTGGATTAATGATTTAAATTTCAGTCCGTTTCTCATGGAAATGTATTGTACGATATAATTTGCTAATTTTAATCTTTTTTGATGCTAATTTGACATGTTGGATCACGACACAAACGTTTTTTGGTTTTATAGTGAACTGTTCCTTTAAATGAATAACAGATTAGACAAAAGTGAATTATTTATGAATAATGACTTGTATTTTAAAATTTTTGTTGCTAATATGACATTTTGGAGCCTGACAGATCAAGTCAGGTGTCTGTTTGCCTTTTCGGCTGTTGAAGAAAGCCATAGTTTTGAGTAAAAGGTTTCGAAATGGCGCTCCTTTAAATGAAGATTTACAGATTGTGCAAAAGCGAATGTGTGTGGAACGATCATCTCTATGCATTAAGGCTCACAGTGTAAATGTAATGGGAGCGAGAGCTCACCAGGGCTATTCTGCTATTTCACTGATGCACGGTAACCTCCAGGCCCCTCACACACACACACACACAGTTTCCTCTGTCCTGTCAGATCAGCTCGTTTCTGACAGCGTTTTGTGCCTCTGGAGTTCTGCACAGAGAATATCAGATGTGAAATGTAGAAAAATCCCTCAAACGCGCCGTGTCGCACAAGCGGAGAGATCACCAGAGTGTGTCAACTGACTGACTGCTCACACACACACACACACACACTCGCCACCTCAGCGTGTGCCATTTAAGACAGACGCCCGTGAGGGAGAGGAGTGTGTGTCCCCGCTCTGAATGTCATGAAGTAGCGTGTGTTTGTGTGTGTGTGTGTGTGTGTTTTGCCTCTGTTGGTTGAGGTCACGCTGCTTGTGGGGAAATAACTGTATAATTTTCCTTCTTTACTGTCAGATTGTATCACACACACACACACACACTCATTTTGTTTCACTATATTAGTAAGGACATCATGATATTTTCTATGGTCTAAACCAAACTCTTAAACTAAAACTACCATCACAGAAACATGTGCTGGTAAAAAACTAGGCTAGTACTGTATGTGCATATTACTTCACTATGTAAGTGAGGACTTTTGGCCCCCACAAGTACACACACCCAGAACCAACAGGCAAAACAAACACACACACACACTGTCACACTCACAAACATCAAACTCAGTCACACACACACTCGCACTCACATACACACACACACACTCTTTATTATCTCAGTAATAATTCCAATACTGTAATGAGCTGGAGCGCAAATAGATACAATTGCTAAAAGTAGCTAAAATTAAAATGAAAACAGAAAATTATTAATAAAATCCACAGTAGTGTCTCAAACACAGCCGTCATCAGACTCTCAATATTAGGGCTGGGTATCGAGTCACATGTTCAATTCGATTCGCATGCTCTCAGTTCGATTCGATTTCGATTCTCGATTCCTGATTTGATTCTCGATTAAACTATAATGAATATGTATGCAATACAAATTCTATATTTATAAAAAAAGAACAGGACATAAGTTTACTAGTGGTTAACTAATACAACGAAATTAAGAGCCACAAACCTGCATATAAAACTCTTTTTATTTTAGGTACACTATACACTAAATGCATACAATGAATAGACCGGATTTTGATGCTGGAAATTGGTCAAGTCATAACAGTCGCACAGCTTCATCAAACAGGATCAGGTTATTTTATGTTTAAGATAGATATCGATAAATAAATATATAAATATTTAGACATTTTTAATTACATTGATCTTACCTAAATGTTTGTTTTTACAATGGGGTCATTTTTTGTTAAGAGTTTATGCAACACATGGAAGCTTGATTTCAATATTTGAATTAAATTGAAAAATAAATACAATAGAATTAAGTTTTTTTGGGTATGTCAGAAATACAAACTGAATAAAGTAAGTCCAATGTAAAATAACACTGGGTAGTCTTTTTAGTCCAGACTGAATTAAATACATAGGCTATTAATTCTGATTGCTTACAATTAATGCTATATTATGTTGTTATGACAACAGAATTAATGATAGACACATATGGCTGCGTTCACTTTAAGAACTACCGGTAGTGCACCGATCATTACTGTCTCATTATAGTAGCCTACTGTCTGTCTGTCAGACGCGTTTAATGCTAATTTAAGACATAACCGACTGTCTTTACAAGGTTACTCACCAAGACCAGAGTGTTTTTAACTGTTAAAGCGATATAATCCAGGGATAAAACTTTTGTTTCTGGTGAGCTGTTTGTGAGGCGGATTTAGGCTGTACTGACATCTCTGAGAGTGCGCGAGCACGGGATGGTTTAACATTGCTTGAATGTTTAAACTGGTAAACGTAAAAAGACGTGAAAATGATAAACGTTAGTTACGATCATAGGTTACGATGCAATACTGGCCCGATTGTGCAAATGAATGTCCCGACTCCAAAACGCGAGTATGTGAAACGCTTGCCTAGTGCAGAGGGAGGAGACACAGCACCGCGAGCCCTTAATATGGAAAAAATCAATTCGTGGCCGTTGAGAATCGATTTTGAATCGACCGCATTTTAAAAAACGATTAATCGAAAAATCAATTTTTTTGCCCAGCCCTACTCAATATGAGCTCAAACATTTCTCATCCAATCTTACAACTACTAACTGTTTTGTGTCGTTCTGTTTCCCCTCAGGAGAAACGTGGGAAACAAAGGACATGAAGTGAACGAGAGGAGAACGACGTCTGAGTCTCAGTGACTCTCTCTCTCTCTCCTCTGGGCTCCAGAAAACAGTAAGCACACATTTGCATATCTGGTACATTTGTCTCCCTTTGTGGAACAAATGATGGAGGTTTGGCAAAACCTGCTGTGAAGATGATGAGATGCAGGAGAGAGTGTGTGAGAGATCATTAGAGGAATAGATCAGCCAAAAATCACAGTTACAATTTCATCTGAAGGGGGAAAAAAAGCACCTGCATGTTCTGCTAAACATCTCCATTTGAAGATCGCACAGATGAGAACATCACGACAGGATGTTCAGTTTGGGGTGAACGTCAGATATCGTTACAGTCAGTGGAGATCTGATGTACTACACACTGCTCAGACTCGACAGGTGAACAAAAACTTCTCGACTTCACACATTAAAATCAGGACATAGCATAGACGTATGTGTGTGACTTGTTGAGTGTGTTTCCCGTGCAACGCTGTAACCTCAACCTGTTTTGCAGAAGCTAAATTCCATGTCAATTTTAATTTTACGATGCTTTCGGGAAACACACACCTGTTCGATTCCCAGGGGAAAGCAAGAACTGATTAAATGTAAATGTGTACCTTACATGCAATATGATGGATATAATTGTACAAATAATTCTGCTGTTAAATCGATTAATCGTGATTAATCACACATCTAACATAATTTTTGTGTGTGTTTATATATTATATATAAATTATATATGTGTGTGTGTATTTATATACTGTATACACATATTTATACATATATATATATATACATATACATGCATATACAGAGACGCACACACACATAAAATGTATATATAAATATAAAAATAATATATACACCCATATGTAAACAAAAACCTTTATATTTGATACAATTAATCGCGATTAATTGATTTCACAGCACAAAAACATTATATATATATATAAAAAAAAGAATAATTGTACCTATTATTTTTTTCGGGAATTAGCTGATTTAAAATCACCTTTAAATCAAAAACAACTATTGATTTTTAACCCCTTAACGCCTGGATTTATATAGCTGTATATAAAAAAATGTTTTATGTGTGTTTTTGCCTTTAAGTAAATGGTAAATAATGTTGAGATTATCAATTTCACTTTTGCACAACATATAAATTGAAATTTTGGTATGTTGCAAATCTGCAACAGCAGGCATAATGGTCAATTTGGTATGTTGCAAATGTTCCTGACCGTGCGTAAAGAGGAAATAAGTCCGTCACTTTGCGATCCCACTAGAAACAAGTGCTTGTCGAAGGTCCTAGGTCCGTAGCGAATGTGCACTAACCGGCATTGGGGGAATGCAGACGTTATCTCGGCTGGTTGACTGAGTCAAACGGTTTGTTGCATATTTGTGACAGTGGGCGTTAAGGGGTTAATGCTATATATTTATCCATACATATCATTATTTCACAATCTTTAATCAAAAATGTTAATGCAATGACAACTCTTCTCTGATGGCGCTTCGAAACAACAACAATCAATCAATTCCCAATAGACATAATCAAGACCTATAGAGAAGAAAAGACGGTAGCAATTCCCTTTTCATGTCAAATTTGTCTCCAAACTGTAGTTCAGTAAACACACACACACACCGAAACACTCCTGACGAGGTCCTGCAGAAATCATTAGATGACTGTAAACCCAGCAGACGCTCAGTGACGCTCTCCTCTCTTCTCCTTCTCTCTTCTAGGTGCCACTGTTCAACTACAATCAACTAGTGCTGCACATAAATACCTCAGTACCAAGACGCTCGATGTTATTGACCCGCTGAAGTGTGTGTGTGTGTGAGAGATAGAGAGAGTGGGTGTTTGTGTGTGTGTGGAACAGCAGATGCTGCCAGTCAGTCTGACATGGTCCTGTTAGCCCTTCTAAATGATTTCAACTGCAACTCTATAAACATTATTCAGCTAAACACCCTCAACAACACTCACATAAACACTGTGTACATTCAACACACACACAGGCCAGTGTTAATGAACGTGCTTCTCGTTAAAGCAGAAGATGTCCATCAGCACAGTAAATAGGCCACACTGATGTGTATTATGTGTTGATGTGAACACAGTAGAGATAATCACGTGTTTTCTTTACCAGCCACCGAAAGACCTTTAAAATAGACGTATAAAATGAAAAGGTGTGTAATGACACACAGGTGACGTGCAGCATCTACCAGGAACGGCTTGATCAACACAATTTCCCTTCATCTTTACATATTTAATATTAATATTTATTAATTAAATAAAACATACATATATATTTTTTTTTAATTAATACATAATAGTATTTAATTATATAATATATATATATATATATATATATATACACTTTTATTATAAATTAGTTTTTTTAATATATATATATATATAGTATTCATATTTTATTAAATTTAATTTAAATATATAATATATGTATATATTATTGTGTATATATTTTTAATTATATATATTACTTTTATTTATATATAATCGATCAAATATAATTACATGATATTTTATATTAAAATGTATATCATTTTTTAATACTAAAATAGATGATAGCACATAAAATGCTGAAATAAAGTTTTTAATCATATTTTTAAAAAAGTGTCATTATTTTCCTATCTTGCCATTTTTAGTATCGTGCGATATTGCTATATTCCATTTGTCGTTCTGTTGCTAATATACAAATGTTTACTGTCTATTTTATTGTTTATTCAGTTGCACGAAGGAGCGTCTCGCCGTATACTCTCTGAATGTGGTGTGAGTGATCATGTGATCAGGTAACCCTGTTAATCTGTGTTTAGCACTGACTTGCATCGGAACACTTGTGTCAGGTGACCTCGGGGGGCGGGGCATTCTCATTCTACAGAGCGTTTGATTGGGCGAAGAAAACTGCAGACAACATGAGTCATCGATATTCTAGGTCAGTTTGAAACTAGTTTGAACATTTAAATGCTGAAAGTAAATTAAGAAGACAACTTTTAGCAGGATAGCAGCATGCAGATGAGCTCAGAGATTCAGACATGGACTAAAGGTCACAAACCTCACATTTTGATTTAATGTGCCCTTTAAGAGTGTTAGTAAGATGCTACACGGAAATTATTTTGTTAAATAAAAAATTAAAAAATAAATGTGAGAGAATTGTTACCCGTATATGCCCTTTCTCCATGAATTATAATGACAGTGATTTGTTTTTCTTGTAAAGATATCTATATCTGATGGTAAAGTATTGCTGTTAGGCTTTATGACGAAGGTCACATGAACAAACGGCGACATCTGTGGACTTCTACGGTAATCAATTTTATCGTTGCCATTTTATTTGTTTTAAATATTTATAATGTTGGTGAGAAAAGAAGATCTGCATATGCGATGGACGTCGTTTTGCTCATCTTTGACGGTATCGAGAGTAAAATGTCTCAATATTTTTTTTTTACAGAATATGGAAGTTTGTTGTGCATAATTTATTTAAAAATACATATATAAATAGTATGTATGTTGAAAATTAACTGTTAAAATAATTACTGCTGCATTCGTACAGTATATGATCACACTATCATTCATTCAAGCGCTTTTAAACCATCATTCCCGTTATGTATCCTCTTAAGTAGAGACTTAAATAAATGAGTTAAACAATAATAAATGAACGATCCTCTTCAGGTCTTAAAGTGACAGTGCCCTAATAAACCTGCTGTCTATCATTAATGTTAAACAACCAAAGACAGAGAAAATCACTCGCTGCTCTGGACTGAATAACTTTTGTAGCTTTAATAAGGATTAATCTATATTCAATTTATCATTTATGCATTGAAAACTTAAGTGTTTGATAACTTTATTTAATTTCTGTACCTAGAGCAACCTGAAAATCTTAAAGCACTATTTACAGGGTTACATGGGTCAAAAACAATGAAAACAATCTACTTTATTTGTGCATTTTATAGCAAGGCGGGTAAAAATCAACCGGTCTGACTGAGCCAATAGAAAAAATAACGTTGAGAGCCCTGATATGTTAAACGCACAGCTAAATGTGACATTTATTACAATGTGTTTATGTGAAGATTGTTTAAAAGTTCACTCAAATTAAACGTTTTTACACTTTCAAAAGCCTATTAAATGTTAAAGACATAATATGAGATGTAATCAGAATTGGTTTCAATGATATCGGCCTTCATTTGTAAAAAGATGCCATTAAATTTCAACTTAATTTTTGCAAAAGTATTACAAAATCGATTGACCACACTAATAAAAACCTTTAAACTGTATGTTAGATTGAAATGACATAGAAACCTACATAATATTTGACCAATTAATCGTTTTTATTGTCGTTTCTATATGATTTTTGGTGATTAAATGTGTAAGTATTACAATATTGATTGACCGCACCAATAAAAACCTTTTAACTGTATTGCAATGAAATGATATATAACATTTGAGCATTTAACAGTTTTTTATTGTAGCAGTAAAAAAAATCCTTTTCTTGTGAACCTTTGCGCGTCCCGGGAAATGCAAAGCGCGCTCCCGTCTGCATGTAACGCGCACCCAAAAAGACCGAAAGACGGTCATCAGTTAAACAGCATCTCACGAAACCTGTTCACTGTCAGTAAAGCCTCGAGTAAAGTGCGAACGAGACGATTGAAATTTTCTATTTCGCGTCATGTTCCCTCATTTCACGAATCCAAACAAAAGCGCAAGCAATCCATCAGTGCCAATCCACTGATAATCGATGCGCTGCTCGTGAGCTGTACAATAATCATCGGATGAACACAATTGGAATCAATAGCCTGAGTAATGAGCAGTCAATCTCTACTTTTCCCTCTGTGAAGTATTTGCTAAAGGTTTCAAATAGCAGATTGAGCCCGTGTCACGTGCACGCGCTTTGATTATCGATGAGAACAGCGATCTGATCAATCCCGCGCGCGCGAGTTCTGATCCATAAAGAGAGCAACAGAGGAAATAAACCAGTTTCATCAGGGATTTTACATGGAAACTACCAGCACTTGTCATTGATTTAATAACAGTGACCTACCCAAACATTAGTGCCTGATAAAGGAGCGTGATTGGCTCATTTTCAATTTTTTTAATCACTTTAAACTCTAATCAAACTTAAACTAAACAGTCAAATAATACACTGAACTGTACTCGGATAATTAAAAAAAAACTATTAAACGCGCATTGGGTAAATCCTCCATCCAGCACCCATTGCGCACAGTGATTTGCACATTTCTGTTGAGCAGGAGACAAATATACGAGTTTGATCGAGTTGTTTTTGTTAGAGGTCTGTGATCGTGATGTGTCACTAATACAACCGTGAACAAGAGAGCAAATCCCGTCCATCAAATCAGATGGAGACACACTTTCGCGTCAGGAAATATAAAAACACTTTATTATATAGCCTAGTATCCGACCTGTGCTGACGCTTTTGCATTATTTAATGCAGATGCAGAACGTCCATCAGACTAAATAGATGTGGAAATGGTTACATAATTAGTCCATCCAGTGTGTCTGGAGTTCAGTGCGCAGACGCTTTTACGCGCAACTCAAACGCCAAATGCGTTTCTTTTAAACCTGATTTGTTCGGTCGGATAAGTTAATGCTCTAGCCAAAAATGTCCAGAACAATTCAAATTGGTTTGTGCGTAAATCCCGCTTTGGTTGACTTCAGTTGGCGCGTTTTCCAGCTCCGCTTTCCTCTGATTGCGCGGTGTAAATGAACCCTGCTCAATGAAGTCTTTAAGTTTCTTGCATGCTTGAGTGAGTTATGAAATTAAAAGCGCGTGAAACGTCAAGTTCAGCATCTCAATCCACAATGATCCTCGTTTCCAATCGATTTCAGCTTCAGCAAAACATTTTTACAAAAATCTTTTTTTTTCTGAGCGGGTTTTTGTCCGCCTTGTGTTTATTGCACGTGCGCGTTCGTCTGTTTGCTTATGCGTGCTTCGGCTCTGGTGTTATGAAGCAAATCTGTGGGAATGTTTAGTGGATAACACGCAGAGTTGTTCCTACCTGATCTCAGTCGCTGCTGTTGCTCTCCGGGTCCGCTCGCTCGCGCAGCTGGACGTCTGAGGACATGATGCTGGACCTCGGAGATCTGCTCGTGAGTGATCGCGAAGTGAGGAGTGGAAATGAGGAGTAGGAGAGCAGGAGGGGAGGGGAGGAGACCTTTACAGCATCATTCTCACATCATCAACACAATATCTTCTCGTGCTGTGTTTACGAGAAATGCGTTATGATGCATCAGGCTCGGGGTTTTATACTCAATCTCGTGGAGAAATAGATGCATGTGTTTGGGTGCATCGCGTCGTGTGATTGAGCTACCGATGGATCGATTGAGGATTAAACGGGATTTGAGCTGTTTTTGCGCGTCACAGTTAACCGCAAAACCCTTTAGCGCCAAAATATAGAAAGTGAACCGTGGTCAAATTAATAATCACAGTGTCACCATTATGATGCACGTGCAAAAACTTGTTTGCTACATGTCAAAAATAAAGTATGATTATTTGATATACATCGTATGTGATAATGGTTACTCATTATGTTATTGACGTAGCCTTCTTCAGAAAATATCATATCCATTGCATATGAGAGTACCGTTACTATGTCCAAATTACATACATTATCATATACCAGTGTGATATTTCCGATATAATTAAAAGATAAGGATCAGTAAACAAACACCCAGAATATAAATCACATAGCAACATCCTAGCGATAACCTCTTAGTTTGTATTGTTTATATATCGTCACATCTTAAGGATGAGTTTTGAGTTTTAATTTTTGGGTGCACTGGCCCTTTAAGGGAATTTAATGAGTTTCCAAACGTTACTTTTTTAATGTTCTCTGAACGTTCTGAATCCAGTAGGATAACATTAAGAAAATGTTAGATGAACACAACGCAACATATAAATAACGTTTTTGTTTAGTGACATTATTAAAGAGCAGATCACTCAGAATTAGTGTTCTGTTGATGTTACTGGAGGAATGTTTATTCATAACTTTGCGAGAACCTCGCCATAATATTCTGAGAACATTCCATATTAGCCGAGACATATGAGATATATTTACAGACTATCCATGATGATTATAATGATGACTTGCTTTATGTTACTTAAAGTTCACTTTAAAACAACTTTTGCTGATAATTTACTCACCCCCATGTCATCCAAGATGTCCATGTCTTTCTTTCTTTAGTCGAAAAGAAATGAAGGTTTTTGATGAAAACATTCCAGGATTTTCTCCATATAATGGACTTCAATGGGGACCAAACGGTTCAAGGTCCAAAAGACACTTTCAGTGCAAACTGTTCAAAGGGCTTTAAACGATTCCAAACAAGTTCTTTTTTCGAGTCATTTGGTTCATTCAACGAACGAAATGAATGAAATGACTCTGGAAAAGATTCTTTCATTTTGATGATCGAGTTGATCGAACAGGAGAGTCACGAACGCGCATCACAGAACAGAGCAAGGCGATCATTTGAGCTTATAAAACTTAAACTTTGTTATTTATTTATTAAATGAGTGATCGTTTCACTTGATAAGACCCTTATTCATCGTCTGGAATCATTTAAAGCCCTTTGAACAGTTTGCACTGAAACTGTCTTCTGGACTTTGAACCGTTTGGTTCCCATTGAAGTCCATTATATGGAGAAAATCCTGAAATGTTTTCATCAAAATCCTTCATTTCTTTTCGACTGAAGAAAGAAAGACATGGACATCTTGGATGACACGGGGGTGAGTAAATTATCAGCAAAAGTTTTTCTAAAAGTGAACGACTCCTTTAAGTAACCATGATCACTTTGGCACTGGTGTGATTCACTGAAGCACTGGCGACTAACCTGTAACCTTTTGCCCGTCGATTAACTCCGAGAGATCAAAGCGGCTCTCGGATAATACTGATGATGTTTTGATTGTGTTCCTACATGAAGTACCACGGTATTATTACCATATGCAGCCGTTTAACATAATGGGGATGATTTTGGAAATAATGCAATTCTTTGAAGTACCTTGCAGTATTTAAATATGTTAATGGCGTGTTTCAAAGGACGATAGAATTACCGTAGTACAACCGAGAAAGTGTGTGTGTGTGTGTGTGTGTGTGAGAGAGAGAGAGAGAAAGTGTGTGTGTGAGAGAGAGAGAGTGTGTGTGTGTGAGAAAGAGAAAGAGAGAGTGTGTGTGTGTGTGAGAAAGAGAGAGAGAGTGTGTGTGGGTGTGTATGAGAAAGACAGAGTGTGTGTGTGTGTTTGAGGGTTTTCAAGCATCAATGTGTTCGATTGCAGTGTTTGAGGATGTGAAGATTACACTGACATCTACTGGGGAAACTCTTGCGGTGTGTGTTTTAGTAACCAGAGGCTCCATTCATGTGTGTGTGTGTGTGTGTGTGTAGTTTGAGCTTTGGTTGAATAATTTGTTGAATTTGGTTGATAATTCCAGTAGCACAGTCCCTCACAGTGTGTCAAACACACGTTCACACACACACACAATGCAACCAGCCAAGCGATGCAACATCCCATAATGTCTCTCAGCTTCAGTCTCTCTCTAACACTGCTGTGCTGCTTAATGAGAGAGGGCAGTACGAGTTGGAGAGTTTGATCAGGAGTTAGTTTGATCTCTGTGTTTAATTAGCATCTTCTGCATTAGTTCACATGCCAATTTAGAGCAAGATATCGGCGTCCACTCCGAATATATATATATATACACGTCTATAGCGGCACAATCCAATCAGGAGGGGGTTTAATTGACAGCTACTATTAGAAGAGCCTCCATTCCTCTTATTTAGCAAAGGAACCGCACACAATACACACATGCAATCAGCGCGCAGCGATAGCTTTGTGTGTGTCGCGAGGAGAGAGCCGTATGGAGCGAGGGAAGGGGAGACGGGAGTGATTGTGTGATTGTCTCAGTTTAAACGAACTGTCCATCAGCGCCTGTCACTCTCACTGGGGCTCGGGGACCAGGACACACACACACACACACACACACCACTGAGAGGGGACTAACCGTACTGATGCAGTTATAAGTCAAGCATCACTGTTACCAGACTTATCATTTGTATCTTTCTAGATCGTTCTAATAATGTTGGGATGTGAGAGTATGTTAGTCTCTTCTGCTCACCAAGGCTGCATTTATTTCATTAAAAATACAGAAAAATGCTGTAAAAACAGTGAAATATTATTACAATTTATATATCTGTTCTCTGTGTGAATATACTGTAAAGTGTAATTTATTCCTGAATTTATCATCATTACTCCAGTCTTCAGTGTCACATGATCCTTCACAAATCACTCTAATATGAGGATCTGATGATCAAGAAACATTTATGATTATATATATATATATATATATACTCAAATAGAAAAACAGGCATTTTAATTTGTTATAAAATTAAACAAAATTAATGTTTTTTTTATCAAATAAAGTCAGCCTTGATGAGCAGAAGAGACTTCTTTTAAAAATATTTTAAAAAAATTACAGATCCAAAACTTGATTTGTGGTTTATATTATGAATATTCACAGCTCTCGTGTGTGTATGTGTGTTTCAGGGTCTTTAAGTGTCTTCCTAATGTCTCTCTTAGTGTGTGTGTGTGTGTGTGTGTGTGTGTGTGTGTTTCAGGGTCGTTAAGTGTCCTCCTAATGTCTCTCTCTCAGTGTGAACGGACCCCCGGGAGTCGGCGTGTAAACCTGTGGTCAATCCTCGCGGCCCATCAGTGTGTCTCCTGGGTCTTGGTGTGTGTGTGTGTGTGTGTGAAGTGTTCAAGTGCTGCTTTTAGTGTCAGGAAACACTGCGCTGGATTAAAGGCCTGTCACTGAAGGCATACAAAAGGTAAGATCCAAATGCAGTGTTTATTTAATCCATAATCATCGTCAGCCAGCAAAGGGTCAACATCCATAACACACAGTCCAAAAACAACAAACACACAAGACTCGACAACTAACACAGAAACAGACAGGTGCAAACAGTGTGAGTGGGAACGACTGTGTGCAATGATCAGTGTGAGTCAGACTAGGCAAAGGGTTATGGGAAATGCAGTTCATGATAAGGGTGACGATCAGGGAAAGAGACCTCTAGTGAAAACCCAGACACTGTTACAAGGACAGCCATCGATCGACCGAGAGAGACAGCATCAATACACACACGTTCACTGAGAGTCAAACACACTGCTGTGAAATCCCCACTCGGACTGTATAACATTAACACACGTGTCTCCGCATGAATGTGTATTTCTCAGGATGAGTTGTTTCTTACAACATCTTTCACACTGAATTGTTATAAAAAGGGAAAGCGTGTCATTTTTACAACATGAAATATTGCTTTACACATGTCAAAATGATCAAAAAATGCATTATAAAAGTATTTTATTGTAATAATTATGCATATTATTTCAGATGTAACAAGCTATAAGGCATTATAACATACAGTATATTACATAAAAAATTAAGGTAACACTTTATTTTACAGTGTCATTGTTGCAACAGTAATGACAGTAAATTATGCACAGCTACATGCAACTAAACCAAACCCTAACCCATAAATGTCCTCACTTAATGTTATTCAGCACTTAAATGTAGAGTTAGTGTAATAAAGACTCCTGGATATGTAAAGTCTAACCAAAATGTTTCTGCCACTTTCTCCATGAGCTACCGAGACGCTATTCAGATTCATGTAGTCTTGAGTGTGTATTGCATCATTCTGTGCCGCTGAACGAAACTCCCACAATCCTTTAGGGCAAAAAGTTGCTCCCAAACACAAGAGGAGTCGCTGTTTCAACAAACCAATGTTAGTATTCAATATTCATAAAAAACGACTGTAGATCATGGTGAACGTCTCTCTCAGAGGAAACAGCAGCTCCTCTTCTTCCTCTCACTGTGTGTGTGTGTGTGTGTGTGTGTGTTCATGGCTTTATATCGTGAGAGAAGCGCATGTTGACAGTGAATAAACAGGGAGGCGTGACATTGCTCTACTTTCCTCTTGTTAAGTGATTCTGTTCTTCATAACCTCCAGCGATGTGTCCCTTTGTTAGGTGTTGAGTGATGTGTGTGTGATAACGTGTGTGTTTCTTCGTGACACAGGCCTCCAGCTGTCTCTGACCCACAATCCCACTGGATGAACATGGAAACAAGGATCGAGAAAGAGCGATGTTAAGTGTTTGTGAGTAACAAGTTCAGACACACTTATAAATGTTGTTTAATTATATAGCAGAAGATCAAATCTAGTGTATTGATTGTAAATAAACACATCCAAAATAAAAGTTTGTGTTTACATAATATATGTGTGTGTAATTATTTTGTATTGCTAAATACACACACACCTGCATGTATATGTTTAAGAAAAATGTGTTATTTATATATAAAATATTTCTATTTCTATATATATATATACATTATATACATGCAAATATTTCTTATATATATACTGTATATATGCACGTGTGTGTGTTTTTATATATACAACATAATTACACACACATATATTATAACTCAAACTTTTATTTTGGATTCGATTATTTTGATTTTTTTGTGGGATGCATTTTTTCATCTTTGATGAGTAGAAAGTAAAAAAAATCATTTATTTTAAACATAAATCTTTTGTAGCATTATATACTGTCACTTTTGATCTATTTAATGTGTCATTGCTGAATAACAGTATTAATTTCATTAAGGAAAATCCTACTTACCTCAATTTTTTTTAATTATCACGGTTTCCATAAAAATATGACATTGATAATAATCATAACTGTGTGTTGATCATCAGATCCTCCTATTAGAGTGATTTGTGAAGGGTCATGTGACACTGAAGACTGGAGTAATGATGATAAATTCAGCTTTGATCACAGTAATAAATCACACGTTACTGTATATTCACATACATTGGAATCATATTTCACTGTTTTTACAGTATTTTGCTCATAAATGCTGTGGTGAGCAGAAGAGACGACTTTTAAACCATTAAAAAATCATAATTATTCCAGTCTCTTGGCCGGTAGTGTGTGTAGGTGTTTATCATGAAGTAAGACAGCTAGAAGACTTAAGTCATACTGTGGTCTCGTAACATTAATCTCTCTTTCACACACACACACACACACACACACACACACACGGCGGCTTGTGTTCGCCCTTCTGCTGAGCTCTGCTCGTTTTTCATGGACTTAAAGTCTCGTATTTAAATGCATTTAGATATGACAGATGAAACACCCGCAGTACTGCACGCAAACATTGCTCTTTGTGTGTGTGTGCGTGTGAGTGAGTAAGTGTGTGTGTGTGTACATGTTTTTCTATCCCGGTGGGGACTTAAACCTGAATGCGCACACACACACACACACTCACGGGCACTCTAAAGTGAGGAAACAAGCTTTTAAATCATACAGAATGAGTTTATTTGAAGATGTACAAAAACACAGAGAGTTTTGTGTGATGGGAAGGTTTAGGAGTCGGGTTAGTGTGTGTGTGTGTGTGATAGGTAGGTTTAGGGTTAGTGTGTGTGTGATGGTAGGTTTAGTGTAAGAGGAGAGAAACAGTATAAAAACCTTTAAGTCTACAGAGAGTCCCCATTTAGCTAAGTAAACGTGTGTGTGTGCGTGTGTGTTTGTTTGAACGTCTTAAGCCGCTGCTTTAGAAGCATGAGCACTCGGAGGTGTTTATCAGGAGACCACACACACACACACACACACACACAGTATGTGTGTAAATGCTCATTGTTTCAGGCCTCTCATGTTCCATTAGTGTTGCCATTGTTTCTGCCAAAGTGAAGCTGCTCGTGTGCATCAGGGACACACACACACACACACACACACACACACACAGCTCCCCAGATCCATCTGAACATGTTAATTGAGCAGAATGTTGATTTCAGAGCCGAATGAGGTTGTTTTTCAGGAGTGACCGGGATAATGAGGGACGACCGCTGGGTTTGTGGGACCCTGGAGCCTCACTGACACATTTATTATAGTTAACTAAGCCCAAAACCTTAAAAACAAGTTTGTTCCTTGAAATAAAGGAAATGTTAAGTGAAATAAATTTTCCCAGGTTCTCCTGCTTGAATGTTGATTATTCTCCTCATATTCTCCATTGTTGCGGCTCCTCTCTTCCCAGTCTGTCAGTAACGCTCTGTTTACTTCCTGTCTCTGTGAATCACACTGCGCTCTGATTGGTCGGCTGGAGCAGTTGTTACCTTACCTTGGTTTAACACACTACTAACTAACTCAACCAGGCCCCGCCCCTTTATTCTGTGATAATTATTATAATGAGGAATATTGTGACGTGTTCGTTCTTGAACGGAAACTGATTTTGGTCAAATACATTCAATTCGTTTACCTAAACGTGTTATTTCAAGGAAAGCCTCGAATAGTATTTTCTTGTAAAACACACTCCAGTAATAAACTTATAAAATATATTTTTCCCAGTGCACAAACACACAGTAATTATCAACTGTTTATAAAACGGATAGTTACGGTCCTTGATTCTGATTGGTTGAGCCGCGTTCAAAGCCGTTGTAAATTACTCAGCAAACACACACACACACACACACACACCTGTGAGCGCATTACATTAGTGTTAGACACACACACACAGACACACACACACACCTGTGAGTGAATTGAATGAATTTCTCATTCATAATTTCTCTTATTTTTGAGTTTCTTGCTGTTGTTTGTGAGATAATAATACTGTGATGTCTTCAGTTTCCCACAATGCACCGCGGCAGCCATAAATAATGTGTATTACCCACATACCCTGCTTTTATTCACGCTGTTGCTGTTGTGTTTGATGATTATGAGCTCATCTTATACTTCATGTGTTTTGATGCTTGTCCGGTTCTGCGTGCCTGTGTTTGTTGATTATTACGGGGTGTGTGTGTGTGTGTGTGTGTGTGTGTGTGTGTGTGTGTGTGTGTGTGTGTGTGTGTCCACCGTGCGGTGACGGCTCGCTCCTAGTGTAGTTTGTGTATGAAACTTACACTAAGTATGTGTGTGTGTGTGTGTGCGTGTGTCTATATGTAAAAGTGTGTGTGTGTGTGTGTGTGTATAAGACCCTGCCACGTAACAAATGGAGTGAGTTAATGTCCAGAAGCTCCTCAGAGAGGGCAACTCAGAAGAGTAATTAGATGAAGTGATAGAAAGATGGAGCGAGAGTTATTCATCTTACACTTCTGGCAGTCTCTGTGTGTGTGTGTGTGTGTATTCTCGTTCCCCGGTAATGCCAACACTGCTCAGAAAGTTGCCAAGTGTATCATCACCTTAAGAGCAACACCAAACTCTGCGCACAGAAACAGAAGCTGATTTAAACTCTTATTTAAGCTGACAGACCAGAACTCGTTAGTGTGTGTTGTCTGAGGGAAAGTTCACTGGTTAATTAAAGCGCGTCGACAGTGGAGAGTAAAAACACTTCAGTGAGTCGGGTCGAATCTCCAGACGTGTGTGTCTTAATGTTCAGATTCAGCGTCACACAGCAGTGAAGCCGTGAATGACCTTCTTAATTAACTGCGCATACGTCCAGATTTATGACTCCTCTTTAATTACTCGACACTGTCGTCTCGGGTTAAAGGTCACGCTCCACATCTCAGGGGAGCGACTTATGATAGTTTTGTCCAGACGCTGGTGAGCTGTTCAGCCGATCGGTGCATCTATTACAAGAAAGACAACCACAGTGGACCTGAATGTCAACAAGTAGAAATACGTCACAAGCAATTCATGTTGGTCGAATGCTAGAAGCATAACAGATTTCATCCAGTCGATGTTGGCAGTAGAATATCAATATCAAATGAAGTAGTTCATTTTACCTATATTTTTATTTTGGAATTGGTCACAAGTCAATTCAGTTCAAATTTATTTGTAAAGCACTTTTCACAATACATATCGTTTCAAAGCAGCTTTACAGAAAGTGCATTTCAGAAATGTACATAGAAAAATAGAATTAGTTAAAGGAGTAGTTCACTTTTGAAAACAACTTTTGCTGATAATTTACTCACCCCCATGTCATCCAAGATGTCCATGTCTTTCTTTCTTCAGTTGAACAGAAATAAAGGATTTTGATGAAAACATTCCAGGATTTGCTCCATATAATGGACTTCAATGGGGTCCAAACGGTCCAAGGTCCAAAAGACAGTTTCAGTGCAAACTGTTCAAAGGGCTTTAAACGACACCAGACGATGAATAAGGGTCTTATCAAGCGAAACGATCACTCATTTAATAAATAAATAACAAAGTTTAAGTTTTATAAGCTCAAATGCTCGCCTTGCTCTGTTCTGTGATGCGCGTTCGTGACTCTCCCGTTCGAACTTTTTCCGAGTCATTTGGTTCGTTCAACGAACGAAACAAAAGAGTTGACTCAGAAAAAGATTCGTTCATTTTGATGAACGAGTTCGAACAGGAGAGTCACGAACGTGCATCACAGAATAGAGCAAGCAGAGCATTTCAGCTTATAAAACTTAAACCGTTTGGTTCCCATTGAAGTCCATTATATGGAGAAAAATCCTGGAATGTTTTCATCAAAAACCTTAATTTCTTTTCAACTGAAGAAAGAAAGACATGGACATCTTGGATGACATGGGGGTGAGTAAATTATCAGCAAAAGTTTTATTAAAAGTGAACTACTCCTTTAATTATGTATTAATTTAAGTCATAACAAGTCGACAAGTCATCCAATAACTGACTAATTAAAGAGGAACAGTATAAAAATAATACTAAATTAAAACTGGTGCTTTATCTGTTAGATATTTCACAGTAAAATGCATTTTTGTTTTTAATGTGTGTTGATATATAAAAAAATTATATAAAGTTACACTTAATAAATTTTTTTGATGATCATAAAGCTTTTTCTGAAGAAACGCAAAGGTTTGTCTTGATGTCACTGTATTATTGTTTTTGAAGGCAATTATGAGAAACGTCTGATCAGGTGACTTGACTATTTGTTCATGCAACGCAGCAGAAAACTGATTTTGTCCTTTTCCAAATCGCGTGTCACACACACACACACACACCGCATATTTCTGACGAGCATCTTTGTTCCGGTGTAGAGGAGAGCGCTCATCCGTCCTCCAAGTTTCAGGCATTGGGAAGCAAAATTATTCGTGTCTGTGTGAGACAGGCTAATCAGAGAGCAGAGCGGGTCTCAACGGGAGCCAATCACAGTGCAGACACTTGTGTGTGTGTGTGAGTTTGAGAAGTGAACTCGTCTGAGGTCATGCAGTAATGAAGCGCTGGTGATTCACGGATCTTAATTGCAGCACAGATCTGTAATTCAGAGCAGGGACATTAAGCATCAGGTTTGTGAGCTAAAGGGAAATTAGTGTGTGAGTGTGTGTGTGAGTGTGTGTGTGAGTGTGAGTGTGTGGGACACTGAAGCTAAAGCTGTTTCTACAATCTCTCACCCTTTAATCAAAGCTTAACCCTGTGTTAACAGACACACCTGGAAGATTACCAGCATTCCCGTCCATCAAACCCCATCTCTACTCCTGCTGCGCAAATCTGGTAAACTACAGTAATATAATGAAATATATGTTGTTATGGTACTTCAATACTGTTAAGCCAATGAAATAATAGTCTGAAATTAATTTTTTGAGGTGAAACAGTTCATTGAACCTTTAGACTATATATTAACAAAGTTTGCATAACCGTATACAGTATAATATATATATATATATATATATATATATATATATATATATGAAGAGTTCAGATGCAAAAGCCTCTAAGTGCCATTTGAAGTTTTCTTCTAGAATGATCGTTTTTATCAAGCTTGTATATTTAAGTTCAGTAATTTCACTTAAATGGCAATGATTATTATCTATTAATTGTCATTTAAGTGAAATTACTGAACTTAAATATACAAGCTTGATAAAAATGGTCAGTTTAGAAGAAAACTTCAAATGGCATTTAGAGGCTTTTGCATCTGAACTCTTCATATATATATATATATATATATATATATATATGCCAAAATCGTTTCTTGGCATTAGAATCCAACAGGAACACTTTACTTGTTTCATAATGAATCAATGAATCTCTTGAATGAACGATTCATTGGCTCACTCATTAAGGCTTCACTTATTTCATTACCAGATAAATCAATGAATCTCTTGAATGAACGATTCAATGACTCACTCATAAAGGCTTCACTTGTTTCATTACTAGATGAATCAATGAATCTCTTGAATGAATGATTCATTGGCTCACTCATAAAGGCTTCACTTGTTTCATTACCAGATAAATCAATTAATCTCTTGAATGAACGATTTAATGAATGTATTAATTATTCGAAGACTCACTTGTGAAGATTCCTCTTGTTTCATTTCTAGATGAATCAGTGATTTTCAAACGAATTTTCCAATCAATGATTCAATGACTCACTCATAATGATTTCAATTGTTTCATAACTGTATGAATGAGACTTTTTAAACGAATCTCTTGAATGATTCAATGACACATTTTTAACAGTCTCTTGGTATAACGAAGTAATGGATACAATCTTTACTTGAAGCGTCAAGTTACTATCGCTCTATTTTGATCACTACTGCAGACATCAGTGTTTATATTCCAACTATAAACTTGTATGGCAGTATTTCTGTGATATGTATAATTATTATAACACAGAAATAATGATACTGTGGTTGAAAAGACTGTTTCACACTGAACATGACGACTCACTGGACCAGAACACAGATCTGAATCAGTGTGATCGTACTTAGAGCCGAATCACTGTGATTTAGGACTGATTCATGCGTTTGAATCGAGATTAAACAAACTACAAACACAAGAGATCTGACTGAAAAACACATGCGTCTTCGTTCAGTGTTCGCTCATCGAGAGCCGTGTGGTCAGGAATTGTGAATTGCTTGTTAATGCACACGCTTACATCCGTCTCTTCTGATCATCTGTGCCATCGTCCTCTCTCTCTCTCTCTCTCTCTCTCTCTCTCTCTCTCTCTCTCTCTCTCTCTCTCTCTCTCTCTCTCTCTCTCGGCTCCTGAGAGCTTTTTAAACAACATCACCTCAATTATGGCTCTCAGACGAGCCGCTCTAAAAGCCTGAGCCGCAGTCAATCGCAGTCAATGCTTTACAGAGACACACACACACTTCTTACACACTGCATTGTGTACTTGAATCTGAGAGAGAGAGAGAGGGAGAGAGAGATGCCCCGTCTACTGCACTACACTGCCTTAAGAGGAAAACAGTGTTACATACAGTCAAACCGAAATGTATTCAGACATTTCTCACATCATCGGTTTATTCGCTATAGTTCATGACCTCAGAGGATATAGTCAAATATCCTCTGAGGTCATGAACTGTTTGTCCGTCCTTCTGTTGGACTCTCACACATGAATTATGTTGAGTATCTGTCAGCTGTTAAATTGAACTCCACAATTAGACAATAGCAGTTTAGCTCAACCAGTGACCAAGCAATGCTTCATGTTGTTCAGTGTGTGTGTAAAAGGAGCATTAGCGATTACAGAAAACATCATCAGCTCAAAGTGGAGGAAGAATATTTGGTGCCATATTTTTGACTGGTATAGTCGCTGTATGAAGAATATCTGGCTGTAATATGTCAGTTTACTTTATTTTGCTCTCCTCACTCACAGAAGTGAACTATAGTGTCCTGATCACACTACAAAAGAAATATCATAAATCTGAATAATTTTTGGTTTGACTGTATGTGAATTATTTAAGACACACGGGAGACTCGTTTTCACTAAACTAAGAATGCATCAAGCCACTGATCATAAAATCCTCTAAATTGATCAAAACTGTAGATCAAAACTGTCTCGCACACATTCCCCTTCAGTCCTTCTGTCTCTGATTGACAGTTCAGAATTTATTAGTAAGTTATTAGTAAGTAGTTCACTTTAAAAAAAAACTTTTGCTGATAATTTACTCGCCCCCGTGTCATCCAAGATGTCCATGTCTTTCTTTCTTCAGTCGAAAAGAAATGAAGGTTTTTGATGAAAACATTCCAGGATTTTCTCCATATAATGGACTTCAATGGGGACCAAACGGTTCAAGGTCCAAAAGACAGTTTCAGTGCAAACTACAAACTGTTCAAAGTTGTTAAAATGATTCCAGACGATGAATAAGGGTCTTATCTAGCGAAACGATCGCTCATTTAATAAATAAATAACAAAGTTTAAGTTTTATAAGCTCAAATGCTCGCCTTGCTCTGTTCTGTGTGACTCTCCTGTTCAAACTCGTTCATCAAAACGAACAAATCTTTTTTCGAGTCAGTTCGTTCATTTCGTTCGTTGAATGAAGCAAATGACATGAAAAAAGATTCTAGGTGTTTGTTTAATTTTTAGTTTTAAATGTATAATTTTAGTGCTTCAATTCAAACTTATTTGTGTTTAATGCCAATGCAGTGTTGCTCACAGAGTCCAGTGTGTCAGGAGCTCATAGTGGAGACGGGCACACAATATAATTATGAGTATATAATAATAATAATGTATAAAGAATGATATAATAAGGTTTCCCTCGTATCTCATGATGTTTGTGGTCGACCTCACAGAACAAAACCACACGAACCGAACCCAACTACAGCAGGAAGAACTCCAATCCCACATGCATCAACTCCTTCATTTATCTCTCGCTCGCTTTCTGTGTGTGTGTGTGTGTGTGTGTGTCTGTAATCCTCTCTGCAGATTCACCAGGTCACTGATCTCAGAGCAGTCTGGATTTAAAATGCTTTTGTTACTGTTCAAATTTGAGTCAAATCCCCTTACACACACACACATACACAATCAAAGACACACATACTTAAACAGTCACACACACATACACAATAAAAGACACTCGCGGGTGCGTACACACACACACACACACACATACACACTCAGTCACACTTGCACACACATACACAGTCACACCCGCACACACACACACACAATCAAAGACACACTCACAAACACACACACACACAGTCACACACACACACACACACATACACAATCAAAGACACACTCGCGGGCGTGTACACACACACACACATACATTTACACACTCAGTCACACTCGCACACACAACACAAATAAACTTTGAGAAATGTCAGTGCACACACACACACATACTCCCTCACGCACACACGTATGTGTATGTGTGTGATGGGTATGTTAAGGGGCCGGGTTAGTGTGTGTGTGTGTGTGTGTGTGTGTGTGTGTATGATGGGCAGGTTTAGGGGTAGGGTTAGTGTGTGTGTGTGATGGATAGTGTAAGAGGAGAGAATACACAGTTTGTACAGTATAAAAACCTTTACGGCTACTGACGCTATGTAAACCTGTGTGTGTGTGTGTGTGTGTGTGTGTGTGTGGAGAGAGACTGTGGAGTCAGGAGCTGTTTAATGTCACTCTTCCCCTGCAGGGTGGATAAAGAGAACGAGAGCGACTCCTGCATAACTCTCTTCAATACTGGATTGTGATATTTCTGCAGAATGACTTTAAACTGCATGATTTATTGTTATATCTCAGTTAATACTCTCGTTGCCCTCCACAGAATTTATCAATTCAATTATTGAAATCATTCATTTATTTATAAAATGGCATGGCCAAAAAAAAACATTTAAATAATTAAAAAATAAATAAATAAATATATTAAACCATTGTAAGTACTTGAAAAGTATTTAAAGTAAGGTTTTTGGGGGTTTTTTGTTGTTGTTTTTTTTTTTTTTTTGCAATTTGAGATTTTATGCATCAAAGCAATAAAATCTGATTGTGATTAATTACTGTATTTATTATGGAGGATCACATAAAATAGGAATTTATTAATTAATATCATTAATATAGTTACAGAATGACATGCCAAAACTAATTTAAATACTTAAGAAACACTTAAATATATTAAACCATTGTCAATATTTCCAGAATGTAGTTTAACTTCATAAGCACATTATGCTGCTGGAGTGTGTGTTATCATATTGTGTGTGTGAGCCATAATATAAAATACTGCAGCAGATATTCCTTCTCTTAAAGAGGCTAGAAGTGTCAGATGAACCCACCGAGATTATTCACAGTCGTTTATCAGCAGAGTTTCTCTTTATCTGTTCAACACAGAGTCGCCGACGCAGACCCAATATTGTTTATAATATAATATCGTGTGAGAGATGAGCCGAGGGCCTTTTAGAAAGTATATTTCAACGTGACCTCATTAGTATTCATCGTTATCGCTCTGTGAGTTTAGTTCTGGCACACGTTTACAGCGCACAACATCTCACTGCTTCATCTAATTTATAATAAATGAGATCAATTAAATATATTAATTATAATATATTTATTATATACAATATATATATTTTATTATAATTTATTTGCATATGTTTTGCAATTTATTTACTGTGTTCTCATATTTTCTGCAATTTATTTACTTTAATCTCATATTTTTTGCAATTTGTTTGCTGTATTCTCTTATTTTCTGCATTTTATTTACTTTAATCTCATATTTTTTGCTATTTATTTACTTTATTCTCATATTTTCTGCAATTTATTTACTTTAATCTCATATTTTTTGCAATTTGTTTACTTTATTCTCATATTTTCTGCAATTTATTTACTTTAATCTCATATTTTCTGCAATTTATCTACTTTATTCTCATATTTATTTGCATTTTATTTACTGTATTCTCATATTTTCTGCAATTTATTTACTTTATTCCCAAATTTTCTACACTTTATTTGCTGTTTTCTCATATTTTCTGTAATTTATTTGTTTTATTCTCATATTTTCTGTAATTTATTTGCCGTATTCTCATATTTTCTGCTCTTTATTTGCTGTATTCTCATATTTTCTGCTCTTTATTTACTTTATTCTCATATTTTCTGCTCTTTATTTACTTTATTCTTATATTTTCTGCTCTTTATTTACTTTATTCTCATATTTTCTGTAATTTATTTACTGTATTCTCATATTTTCTGCTCTTTATTTGCTGTATTCTCATATTTTCTGCTCTTTATTTACTTTATTCTTATATTTTCTGCTCTTTATTTACTTTATTCTTATATTTTCTGCTCTTTATTTGCATCATCAAAGTTTCATCTTCTTCCGTATGAATTTAAACTGTAAGCGAGTGATTTCTCCAACTTATTAAAGCGTTAATGATAATTAAATGTCGCCATAAACTGCAAATTACTTTTATATTGAATTCCTCTTCTGGGACTTTCTGAGACGGATATTGTGAAGATGTATTAAAGCAAATTATTTATTTCTATAAATGTTTTATTTCAGTTAATGTTGATTTCAAGTAATATTTTTTTTTATGTTTTTAGACTCTTAAAACTGTGACAGACATTTATGATGTTACTAAAGATTCACTTTCTAATCTTCAAATAAATAAAATGCATCACAGTTTTCACAATTATGTTTGTTTTTTAAATATAAAAATTGTTTTCAACATTGATAATAATCGTAAATGAATCTTGATCATCAGATCCTCATTAGAGTGATTTGTGAAGGGTCATGTGACACTGAAGACTGGAGTAATGATGATAAATTCAGCTTTGATCACAGGAATAAATTACATTTGACTCTATATTCACAGATATTTTAAATTCTAATAATATTTCACTGTTTTTACTGTATTTTTGATCAAATAAATGCAGCCTTTTTTCTGCATGAATCGAGTCCTCGCTAACCTCTGTTTGCTACACTTGTCTGTTCTCAATCAGGTCCAGTGTCTGGTGGCCACAGACGTGGATAAAGGTAACAACGCATGTCTTATAACTAACATTGTTTACACACACACGTCTCACACTTGGTCCAAACGTGTTTCTCTGGTTTCCTACTGTAAGTGCAGTGGACGTGTCCTTATCAGTGTGTGTGTGTGTGTGTGTGTGTGTGTGTGACACTTGTCTTTCTTTCTGTATGTTTCCATTTAAAGCCCGTCCTCTGTATCACCTCACACTTTCTCAAACACACAGTCCTACAGACTCTTGGGTAAAAGAGTCCAGATAGCAGACCGGGGTCTTATCAGACAGAGATGAGTGTTAATGGAGTGAAGGTCAGTGAAGTTATGAGACACACACACTGCCAAGCTGAAGCTCAAGAGTCCTTCAGCAGTGAACACACACACACACACACACCAGCTGAGACAGTGAGTTCACTGCGGTGAGGATAAACACTCCCTCCGTCATCCTTTTACAGTCTCTGGGACTCGCACACACTGCATGCAGACTACAGACTACATTACAAACACTAATATTGACTACATTTTATTTACTTTATTCTCATATTTTCTGCACTTTATTTACTGTCTACCTTTATTCTCTGCATTTTATTCACTATATTCTCATATTTTATGCACCTTATTTGCTGTATTCTCTTATTTTCTGCCATATATTTACTGTATTCTGATCATTTATGCACTATTTACTGTATTCTCATATTTCCTGCACTTTATTTACTGTCTTCTTTTATTCTCTACATTTTATTCACTATATTCTCATATTTTCTGCTCTTTATTTACTCTTCTCATATTTTCTGCTCTTTATTCACTATATTCTCATATTTCCTGCACTTTTATTTTCTGCATTTTCTTTACCATAATCTTATTTTCTGGCTGATGTACTCCGGGATGTTCAGCCTCCTCATATTCTCTGTTTGCGTCTCAGTCGTGTCTCGTATCTCTCGTGTTTTTCTCCATGATTTATTCTCCATGTCCACACGCAGGACTGCAGCTGCAGTTATATGTACACGTAGATGAATTTCCCTACATTTTTAAACCCAAATGAAATGAAATGATGTATCAAATGTCGAGTGTTTCACGGTCTGTGTGTCTGTACACATCGACTCATTTCTCTTTCCCTCTGTTACACGTGGAGAGAATAAATTCAGTTCTTCCTCCCTTTCAAAGACACACACAACACAGTGTTTCTGTGTCATAACCAGAGCTGAGCTAGTTCTGTTGTAGAAATACTACTATAAAAACATGTGTATGCACGAGGAGTGTGTGTGAGAGAGAGAAAGACGTGTGTATGAGAGAGAGAGAGAGAGAGAGTCATGTGTATGCATGAAGTGTGTGTGTGAGAGAGAGATACACTGAGCCTGATATTATGGGTTTATGTTTTCAGCAGAAAATGATGGTGACAGCAGAAAATAACCCAGATTCAGAGGCAGAGATAAAGACACGAGCGACATCATGGACGGGGAGAAAACACATTCAGAGTCACGTTAGCACCATATAACACACACTCAGTCCAGTGTGCACTTTAGTCACTGTATTCTCATTTTCTATACTTTATTTACTATATTCTTATACATTCTCCAAATTAAAATTAATATTAATTGCCAATGGTTTTAGAAAAATAATCTTTTTCTTTTTTTTTCCTTTGAATTAAGGGACATTTTTGAACCATTGCCAGATATTTCTCTGTTTTGAGCATAAAGTCACTTAATTTTTATACATTTTTCAAAAAAAAAAAAAAAAAACAACCTTCAGTCATTGCTTCTCTAGTAAATGTACCTTAATTTGAGAATGGTTTGAAATTTGTAGACAGAAATACAGAAAAAACATATATTTTTTGCAGTGTATCTTGATACATATATTTTTTAACACCAAAAACCTAACATTTTTGTTTTGAGTAAGTTTTACTCATAGTGTAATTCTGTTTGTATCAGAGCGGGTGCGCCGCTAACTGTGTGTTCTGTAATTGATCACCTCTAATCAGGGATCCTCATTAATGACCAATTAGGCAAACCATGATTGTTTATATTGTGTGTCATTCAAACAGAGCCCCAGTTAAATACACACAAACACACACACACACTGGAAAAACAGATCTTGAACCACAAAAACAAATACTTGTGTCTTCTCGTGCACTGTAGCTCAGCTAGCTGCTTACATAGGCGAAAGGGGCCGTTTTTGGGTGGTAGGGCTTATTTTGCTCGTATTTGTGCCTTTTTCAATGTCCTTGTTGCAGCCATAGTTGGGTAACGATGCTTTTGGGAAACGCACCCCTGTTTACTTCAAGCTTCTCCTTCTGAAAGCACACTGTGCTCTGATTGGTCGAGCGCTTTGAGGTCTTTCAGAGTTTTTGGAAATGTCCCGCCCCTTTCCATAACCGCCAGTTTAACACACTACTAACTAACTCAACCAGGCCCCGCCCCTTTATTCTGTGCATTAATTATTATAATGAGGAATATTTTGACGTGACTCGAGATTACAGTCGAGGCGTTTCAGGAGTTCAGAAACACTGACACGGATATAGAGAATAGATCTCGCTGGCGTTTAAGAGGTGTTCATCCGTTCTAACCAAGCGAGCCACACAAGCCCTCAAAAGTGAAGCCAAAACGTCTCGATCGCCCCCCAGTGGGCGGTCCTAGTATATGTCATAAACCCCGCCCCTCTCTGTGTTATTCAACAGGATGTGAGACCAACTAAACAATTAAATTACACTTCACATCCTTTTTCCAAAGATAGTTTCTGTCATTTACTGTAGTTTCTGTAGTTCACGTTGAGGTAATTTCAAGTGTTTGTTTTTAAAATAAGTTTGTCTTTAGTTATGCTATAAAAACGGTGCTCATGATTGACAGCTGTGATTGACAGGTTCTCTGTGTGAAATAGTCACTGACTTTTTCATGTTGACTATGTGCTTAGTAGTCGTATTTACCTTATTTTAACGAGGTTCTGCAATCAGCAGACATCATCGGAGAGGAACGGAGCACGCAGACGCCACTTAAGAAAAGTGCGGGGCGTGTGCTTGCGATTGGTTCTGAGAGAGTGAGGGCGGGGCCTTGATTCCGCAGCTTTACTTCCTGCTCACGACTGCGCATGTCTGGTCCCGAAAGACTGTCAGCGCCACATCGGGACACTGGCGGCTTCAGTTCCCTCCAATGGAAAAGAGCGAAGGGGCGTCATCCATCTTTTTTTACAGTCTGTGGTCTAACACACACGTCTCGCGTGCGGCTCGAGTCTCACACTGACCCGTAATCTGCTCTCACACCCCACGTGCCGTTTCTGTGTTGAGGCAGCAGATTTATTCTGCTGGAGGACGTAATTAATGATCTCATTAGAGGAACTTGTTAGCGAAGGACAGTAGCTTTGAGACGACATACGCTCGTTAGTAAAGCGCTTTCATAATTGCTGCCGTTAGAACAACAACAAAAAAACATAAGGGGTTACAGAGCCTTTATTAATCCTGATTCTGATTCACAAAACATTCTTAAAGTGCCCCTATTATGCTTTTTCGCATTACCTAGTGTGCAATATGGCTGAAAGTGAATATAAAAGGTCTGCAATGTTTCAAAGATCAAACTTTCTCACTTCCTGCTGAAACTACATAGGTTTTTAACTAATTTGCATAATCCCCGCCTCTGGTCCTGATTGGCTGAGCAATCTTAGCCCCGCCCTCAAACACTGTAGTGTATCTGAGACGGGAGAGTTGGGCTCGTGTCGAGAAGACGCTACGGTGAAACCCACCATCATTACTGTTCGTATCACTGTGATCAAGAGCTGAGAGTCAGATATGATAATGAGCCTTTCTGACCAATCACGGCAGAGCAGCTCTCAGAGAGGCGGAGCTTAGAGAGACGAAGCGTTTCACACACTGAGAGGAAAGAGATGACGCTGCAGTGATTATTATGAGCAAATTAAAGTGTTTTTGGATCTTAGATGCATGTAAACTTGTTGCAGGAGATAGAGACACTTTAAGAATAAAACTATTTAATTTTTCTCTTATTTACGAATATATTTTATTCCCGAAAATACTTATTTAGATTGTTCCTAAGACAAAACGTAAAAATAATTCAGATTCTTAAAAAAAAAAAAAGTCGTAAACTAATCGTAAGTTACCCATTAAAGTCAGGATAGGTAAGATGTTTAATGAATGTTTCAAGCAGGGTTATTTACGTAAACTAAAACTACTAAAAACATTGCTGTTAATCTTAATAAAGCTGAAATAAAATATTTCATTCAAGAGTTTAACTAGTTGATATCAGCAACATTTAAATTGCAAATATGTGATGTAATAGTAGATGTTTTACGAGTGATTGATTGTTTTTTTCTCATGTCAGACGTCT
>NW_024121910.1:2872911-2945060 GCF_016745375.1 Pimephales promelas
GTTTACCTGTCTGTTAATCAGTCTGTACATTTATTGTATTGAATCTATGACTATTGAAAATAGCAACATAAACATTCTGCTAAACATCTTTTATGTTTCACAGAAGAAAAAATACTAGTTTGGATCGACGTGACGGTGTGTAAATAACACCTTCTGTTCTGCCTCCCAACATTACATTACAAATTCGAGTCTTCCAAAATCGGAAATTGCCAGCAACAAATGTCCTCCATGAGGAAAACAAGTTGATAAACAACTAAGAAATGTCTTAATGATGATGATGTGAAAATGCAAAAAGGTTTATAAGAGAGGATAGAAAAGTCAATGGAAATGAGCGTTTGTGTGTGTGTTTAATGCTAAAGCTAAATCCTGCACACAGCCCGTCTGATTGTTTGGCTGCTGAACACTATATATTATCTAAATATGCGTCATGAAGCTCAGAGCCCACAGGACCCGTTTGATAACTGCCATCAGACCTCTAGACATCTGCCTGAACATATTATCGCATTGCAAACTCTAATCTCGGCAGCTCCTGGAGGAAACGCTTGTATAGTTAATCAGAATCTTTAAGGGAACCTGCTGTTGTCTATTAAGCATACTAGAATAAACACACCACATCTAGTGAACGAGTGAGATGAGGGTCATCTGAGGTCATCCTGTTTGTGTTTGTGACCCACAGGCGGTAGAGCGATACAGACGAACTTTCCTTCACTTCAGCCTGGAAGATTGTTTCCCACATAAAACCTGACGGAGAAGAATTTACCCAAGGCAAGTGTGTGTGTAGTTCACAGCATTTTCACTTTTTAAACTCTTTATAATTGCGACATCACACACTATGTGTGTGTGCGAGTTCAGTGAACTTACAAAAATGTCTCTTAGTTGCTACGAACAATGACAGTAATTAGTCCATTATGCAACATTAGGAATTATATAATCAGCGAATGAAAAATCTCCCAGCGGATGGTTCTGAGATCATTAAATGTAATTGATATAATGTATATTAGTGATGGTGATGATGATGATGAAGGAGGAAAACAGGAGGTCTGTATATTCCATTGAACACACTTCACATCCCATAATAATCCTTTCAGTATTACGTTATGCTGACGTTATTTATGATAGTTCTGTGAATGTTTTTTTTTGTTTTGTTATGCAGACGTTAAAGGCCTCCCTAATTTTTTAGTATGTTTTTAGTATGAATATGTTAGGCTTTGAAGGTTATGAATAAGCTGTTGTGCTCCAAAACAATGTCAAAATTGGCATCAAGGAGATATAAGCAAGTCTCTCACTTCTGCTAAAATGGATCAGGGATTTTTATGACATCGCCGCTTCTCATCACATCTTCTGTCCAATCAAATGCTCTTTAGAATCTAAAGCTCCGCCCCCTCTGCTATAAACACCACCTGGCCAAAGCGGCCGCTGAAAACTGGTGCGTCACGGAGCAATAGTGTGTGTTTGGTTGCTTAAAAGTTTTACTCAGTTTTCCAACTGTACGTTGGTTAAGAATGAAATTAATATTTCAATATATTGAATCGAACGTATCATCAGCGCTCGGATTCGCTACCATGGTTCCGTCAAGTACGATTCGCAGTCTATGCGGTTGACTAAACTAAGCGCTATTGTCTATTTGAAAAGGAGGAGGAGCCGTTCAATATGTCCCGCCTCAACTTCCTGTTTCAGTAGAAATAGAGTGCCGAAGTGATGACGTCACTTTGTAGGACGACTCGGAAGTTAGCGGCGCATGGGTTCCCTCGATCCAAAAGCTCTGCATTTTCCCCATAGACTTTTGGAAAATCGCAAAAAATAAGATCTGTGTTTAACAAAGAGTTGTGACCCTTACACGTTTTGTCTATCAAGATAATCTTTACAAGTTAATCCAAAATTTATACATTTTGAAGCCTATATAAAGTTTTTAAAAAACACAATCAGACACAATAAAGTTTAAAAAACACAAGCAGGTTATAACTGTGTGTTCTATATCATAGATCAAAACGTGAAAATATTTAGAGGCTTTGTTCACCACAGACCTTATTTCAGGCGATTTAGCAAAAACCCATTCAAAAATCCGAGCGAGGGAACCGGGAGTTCTAAAATGCTAACTCACTTCTGCGTTTTGGCCTACAGAGTGACATCATAACTTCGGCACTCTATTACGTCAGCGCATGTGCGTTCCAAGGCACTTCAGTGGCACGTTCCGTTTGATCGTTCTTCAAAGCTGAGAGCGTTACTTTTGAAAGTTCTCTGAACGTTCCAAAACAAGAACGAACATTCTATTTAGGTTACACTGTAAACCCTAACGGTCAAAATTATTCATTGGTTTGTTTAGGACAAAATTAAATTCAACGAATTAGTTCAGTCAAATGAATTTTTATGAGTATTTAGCACTTTCTTTTTCTTTCAAGTTCACAGAACTGATATATTTTAAGTAAACTGAACAGTTTCATTGTTTTGAGTTTTATGTAATTTTTTATTTTAATTTAGATGAAATTAAGTTAACTGAAATGGCTGGGATACTATTTCCCAGCATGCTTTGCCGATGGCACTTGAAAGAGAATGTAAATGCTAAAATTAAGTGCAATATGTTTTTTTTTTTGTGTAAGATTAATGCTAAGTGTGAGTTTTAGTAGTGATTAATGTTTTGTTATGCTAATTTAAAAGAATTTCTGTTAGTGTTGGCTTTCGGATAGTTACCATCATGGTGACAAGTGGTGCATTCAGCTTGATTTGAGAGCAAATTATCCCTTTATATTATTACGCTCATACAGCAAGTGCTTCTGTTCTGTGTTTGTAAGTGCTTATAACATACTGTCTCTAATATGTTAGGATGTACTACGTCAGCAGATTAGCTTTTAAAGTTAACAAAGTTTATACTATTAAAAGAGATTTGAGTTCTGCCAACTTAATCAGGTTTACAGTGTACTTCCTAGATTTAAGTTATAGTAACTAATTAGTACTATTAACTTCCGAGTTAATTGGAAACAAATCAAATATTTTTTCATGCTTAAATTGTTTGAGTTAATAAACTTAATTGATTTAAGGCAATCGGTTTCCTCAAACTGTTTGAGTTGAACTAACTCATCAGGTTTTACAGTGTGGAAGAATGTTTGTTTATGAGTTTGAAAGAACCTTTCCAGAACGTTCCGTCAGCTTGGATTCAGTGTTCACAGTGTGTGCAGTAACCAGTACACTAGTGCTGAATTCAGAACAGCATACTAGCATTCTAGTCTTACTCTGCCATATGCTCATGTAATAATATTCATCCTCCTATTCCAGTGGGCATTCAGAGGTCAGCGAGAGGAACCACACAAACTGTTTCTCTTTCTGTCAGAACACAGGAGTGATGAGGAGCAGCAGGAGAGCTGAAGGTCCAGAACGCTGCCTCCTGCTGGACACACACACACAGACGTCTGGAGGAGGTTTATGTGCGTCTCATTAACCCTGTGTGCTCCTCAGAGAAGCGTGGGCGAGAGAGGCCGTCTGCAGAGAAACATCAGTGTGTTTTATGGTGTTTCCTCAGTGTTTTGTCTGCTGGTGAGAGCACATTTAGGTTCAGAAACCTAAAAATGAGCATTTCTTGATTTAAACCATCTCCAGAGAGCAAGATATCAGGTTAATATAACAAAAATATGTCTGCAAGGTTCACATAATGAGCAAAAAAGTCAGATTGTGAATGAATGGTTATTTTGGATTAGGCGGTTCACGAAACGGTACTAAATTATTCATGCAAAAAAAAAAGAAATGATGTTAATGCAAAGTATATTTAAGTGAAAAGTGTGTAGCTTTTGTAGTTTGCGTGATTTCCTCAAGCCTACAGAGATCTGAAACAGGAGAAGACCGACATGCATCGCTCACGAGGAAAGCGGGACGTTTGATCAGCTCGTAATGAAGTTGTCGCACACAATCAGAGCTCACATCTTCCAATCCCCTGCGGCCGCTGAGCTGGACATGACAGCAGTGATGGATGATGGGAGAAAACATGGCCTTATGGGAGTGACAACAGGAGGTCAGCAGCTCCATCTGATCAGGTTTGAGTCTGACACACGTGAACTGAACATCTAACTCGTCTGTTCCTCACAGCGGATCATTACAGCCACACGGAGACTGATGAGAGCGTTCAGAGGAAGGGGATCGTTTTATTACATTTATTGGCAAAAACCCAGAATGTTCTGGCAAGGTATGAACAAACATTAATAAAATGTTTGTTCAAAGTTATCTGGTCTTTAAAGCTTCTCAAAATGTTTTTTATACACTTTTTTTTCCTGAAACGTTTTAGTTTGACGGTCCGCAAACGTTTTTGAAAATGCTGCTTGTTTCTTTACTTATCATCCATGTTGTGGAAAATTGTCTCTGGCTTCACTGTACATATACATCACCACATAAATACACAAAAACTTTTTTTTTTTATTCTGAACGTTTGCAGGACATTCAAAAGTTACGTTCCCATAATGTTTGCTGAATGTTTTGTTTTAAAAAGTCTACAAACTTCACATACTCTTAAAAATGCAGCGTTTAATTGGTCCTGATCCATAAACATGGCGGATTTTCTTCTTCCATAAGGAGGATTCGCTTCCCAACGGCTTTGTATCCAGGCAGATCGTTTTGGCAAGCCGTTTTAACTTTTATTCATTTCCAGGATATGAATTCTTAATATCAAAAATTGTATTTTCTCTAGTGAAATGTCACCATAGGCTGCCATTCAAAATCAATTGTTGATATCAAGAATTGATTTCTTACTAGTTGAAATTCCAATTTCACATATCAGAAATACAATTATTACTAGTAAAAACCATTATTTTTGATATCAATAATTCAATTGTTACTAGTTGAAATGTCTATTATTGATATCCACAATTTAACTGCTACTAACAATGATAATTTTTGACGTCATCAATAATTCAATTTTTACATTTCTGATATCATGAATGTGTTTGTTACTAGTAAGAAAGCCATTTTAGATATCTGAAATAATATTGATATCAGAAATACATTTTCATATATCAAAAATTATAATTTTTATGAAAAGTAATGCATTTGGTTACTTTTGCGTTCATTTTTCTCATCTGGGCTGGGCTTGCATGTTTGTTTTTTAATAATAATAATAAAAAGTTATATTTTCATGTTATATGCCACAATGCCTTTGAACAGTTTGCACTGAAACTGTCTTTTGGACCTTGAACCGTTTGGTTCCCATTGAAGTCCATTATATGGGGAAAATCCTGGAATGTTTTCATCAAAAACCTTCATTTCTTTTCGACTGAAGAAAGAAAGACATGGACATCTTGGATGACATGGGGGCGAGGAAATTATCAGCAAAAGTTTTTTTAAAAGTGAACTACTCCTTAAAGTCGGCCTATGTATTCGAATATCTGGTCTTGCATTACAAAAGTAGTTGTTGAGTCGCCACACAGATCTTTGCTAACAGTGTCGTAGCTCTTGATGCCTGTGCTTCAGCAGGAAGCCTGCGGTGGCCTCGCGAGACTCTCCTCGACTCGGATGCTGAACGCCTCGTGCTTCTGTAACACAGCTAATGTGCGGCGAGCGCCGGCTCTCTAGGGCTCTGCCGTCCGAGCGCTGCTTTATAACCCTCCTGACAAACACACACTCCTTTATAGATGTTTTTGTCCTCTAGCTGGATTGGTTTTCTTTTGAGAGCTTATTTCATGCAATAATAGTGTCACGCGGTGCTGTCTTGGTCCATATATCAGAATGAGGGAGGTTAGGTGGTGTGGCAAGCCGTTTTGACTTTCAATCATTCCCAGGATATTCATTTGTGATTTCAACAATTACATTTTCACTAGTTAAAATGATCATTCTTGTTATCAGGGATTGGATTTTTACTGGCAATGCCAATTTTTGATATCAGGAATTGCTTTTCCACTAGTTAAAATGTTCATCACTCGCAGAAATATGAAATCTTGATATCAACTAGTAAGAACTATAATTCTTGATATGTGTAATTGTATTTTCACTAGTTAAATCTCACCATAGGCTACCATTCAAATTCAGTTGCTCATATTAAGAATTGATTTAGTTGAAATTCCAATTTGACGTATCACAATTCTTACTATAAAAATAGTATAATTACTTACTAGTAAAAATGTAAATTCCTGATATCAAGAACTTAGTTTTCTGTAAATGTATTTAAATATATTATAGACTTAATATGTATTCCTGATATCAATAATTTGGAGAGTAATTTTAGATATCTAAATGACTTTTTTTTATTATTAACTTTATAGACATTACACTTCAATCAGATGTACCTCAGATCTGTACATCTATTCATCAGAAATATATTATTATATTCTTACTAGCAACGATCACATCCATGATATCAGAAATGAACATTGTCACTAGAATTATTGATATAAAAAATGAACATATATAGCAATTCAATTATTGATATCAAGAACAGTCATTTGCACTAGTAATCACATAATTATTGATATCAACAATTGAACTTGAATGGCAGCCTATGGTGACATTTAACTAGTGATGACATCATTGTTGATATCAAGAAGTGAAAATTGAATTGTTGAAATCCAGAATGGGAATGATTAAAAGTGGAAAAGGCTTGCCATATATGTGGGAAGGTGAAGGACTTCTGCGCTGAAGCTGATGAACGGCGTGATCTCATCGAGTTGCTCTTTTCTGCGTCTGTTTTAATGCTGTAATTCTGCCTGAGCTTTATAAAGACATTCTTCAGTATAATTGCAACATAAAGAAACCTGAGCGGTGCCAGAACGTTTTGTTAACTTTCCCATTAAGTTGCGAAAACTTTATTTCTGAATGTTCTCAAAGTTCAAACGTCCAGTTTATAATTTTTCAAACATTAAATGAAGGCTATTTTTGAATGTTCTCTGAACTAATTGTTTTGTTGGTGAACATCCAACTATGGATAGACTATAAATCATGTTTTGTTGTGAAATTGCCATTATAATAAACACCAAACCTTTTACATTTGATAATGTAACACACAGAGAGCAAACATGTCTAAAAATGACTACCAATCTTTACCTGATGACCATTAAAAAAGTCACAATGATTTATTGATTCATTCATTTATTTTTTCCTCAGCTATAGGGCTATCTATAAATTATTATTGGCCAATATCTTCTTTGGATCACTGGTATTCGCTGATTAAAAATCAGACTGCAAAAGTAATCTATTGACAACCATTAAAACAAATGTATTTTGACAGAATGAAAATGATTTATTTCACTAATTTATTCTCTGTCTCTATACATTATACACATTTTGACCACTGATACTCGCTGATTAAAAATCGCTTAGAAAGGAATTAGATACAAAATAGCTCCAATGATAATAATAATAAAAACATTAGCATATGTAAATAAAACATTTACATACAAATTCCAATCGAAAACAGTGTTAACTAATAGACAGCCACAGTATAGATACTGTCTATGAAATGAAACATTTTCCAGTGAATTACATTTACCCAGCAGCACCTCCAATAATTATATTTGCCCGAATGCCAAATCCTCCTATTTATCAGAAGAACTCAGACTGAATTTGATTGTTTCGATCTATTTAATGAATCTCTGATTTAGACAGCTGGGACTCTTATTCTGAAATGACGACGGCCTAGTTTATGCAGGGATTTGATTAATCGCTGTATATATTTAATTTATTTGGATGATGATTATTATTATTATTATTTGAATTGATATGCTACTTTATTGTCTTTATTGTTATTTTAAGTGGTGGGTGTGGACGGGGACTCTTATTTTGAAGTGTTTCTGTGGGCGCTAGTCGGATAGCGGAAGTTCGTGCCTCTGGAAGCTGCAGTTCAGGCGGATCCCGTCAGTGTCTAAGCATAAACTTTCTGTCAAACCCGAAAAACACACGCAATCCGGTGAGTGAACCGCTGACACACTTCATACAGTCGTTAAACACTCGGGGGACATGAAATAACACCCGTAGCGCAGGCGCGAGCCAGTGTAGGAGCGCAGGCCTATGATACTGTGTGTGTGTGTGTGTCTGTGTTTTCAGGTGACATGGGGGATAAGGAGTTGATGTGGGCCCTTAAAAACGGAGATCTGGATGAGGTTAAGACTCTCCTGGTTAAGGTGAGAAATACACACTCAAGTTTCATCTGTCCACATACATAACCGAGTACAAACAGGTCTGACAGCTCGTCAAGGTTTATAAATCCTTACAAAACAGGATTGTGATGGTATCATGGTTTCTGATCTGTATCATGACACTGATTGATTACCATTTAGCATGTCAAGCTGTATTACTGTGATACAGAAGCAGGTTATCATGTTATGGTCCAGAAAGCACAGTAATAATATGGTACTTAGCAGTTAAAGCAACACGTGGATGTTTTCTTGTCAACATTAAACAATATGTTTGCTTTGCATCCCATTTTATTTGATAATTTCGATGCATTTATTAGTGGACCCAGCTACTAACAAGCTGACTAGTTTTTCTATTTTTGTAGTTTTTCTCTTTAAAGCATCACTTCAGCAGTTGTTTTTCTCCTGAAAGATTGTCTAATAGGAAATGAGGCACTGATGAAGTCAGCCATAAAGGACAGTCGTTTCAGAAGCAGAGCACAATTTAACTTGTTTATCAACAGAAATAGTTTACCAAAAAACTATAATGACAAAATAGCATCAGGAGATAGTGACGTGCTCTGTCTGATGGTGATGTTTTTCTTGGTGTGTGTGTGTGTGTGAGAGAGAAGAGAGAGAGTGTGATTATTTTACCAGAAAACTGTAAGGACAAAATTGCATCAGTAGATAGTGAAATGTTTTGTTCGGATGTTGATGTTTTTTTTCTGGTGTGAGAGAGAGAGAGAGAGTGAGTTTGTGTGAGTGTGTTTTACCTGAAAACTATGATAAGAAAATAGCATCAGTAGATGTGAAGAGTGTTTTCTGATAATTATACACTGGTTTTCTTGGTATTTTAAAGTGTGAAGTCAATCTAGTGATTGTTTATTAGCAGAGTGGGTTAGTTCATTACTGTGGTTGTGTTAATGGTTTAAAGATTCTCTCTCTCTCTCTCTCTCTCTCATCTGTTAAGTGTGTATCCTGTGTCACAATATCACATCACCTCCTTGTGTAACTATATACATTCTTCACACACACAAGCAGCTCGCAGACCCCAAAGGAGTGTTTTTGAGTGCTGAAATGATGAGTGTGTGTGTCTGAGAGAGAGAGTGTCAGAGAGAGAGAGAGAGAGAGAGAGAGAGAGAGAGAGAGAGAGAGAGAGAGAGAGTGTGTGTGTGAGAGAGAGAGAGAGAAAGAGAGAGAAGGAGAGTGTGTGTGTGTGAGTGCCGAAATGATGAGTGTGTGTGTGTGTGTGTGTGAGAGAGAGAGAGAGAGAGAGAGAGAGAGAGAGAGAGAGAGTGTGTGTGTGTGTGTGAGAGAGAAAGAATGAGAGAGACAGTGTGTGTGTGTGAGAGAGAGTGTGTGTGAGATCGTCCGGTCAGCGCTGAAGATCTGGTAAATGTTCAGTGTTTCGTCATGGAGGCGTTTTGCGTTCTCGTGTGGTCGTGATATATTTAGCTCAGCGGTTTACCTCGGTTCACACACACACACACACACACACAGGTTCACACGATGAAGTGAAGCAGCAGTAAAATAAAATAAAAAAACAGCAGTAAAATTAAAAAATAATAATAAAAATAATCCTTTTCTTTTAAATCCTCCTTTTCTTTTAAGTCCCTGCTTATCTGGCTTATGCCACCCTAAGCAATGTCTGAACTTTGTATTTTGAGCACTTGAGTTGTTTGCCTCTTCACGATGACTCACTTGGTTTAGTCCTCAGTTGTAAGTCGCTTTGGATAAAAGCGTCTGCTAAATTTAAAATGACTAAATGTAAAATAAATGTAATTTAAAATATATAAATGTCTTCGGACTAATACACGAGTTGACTAATAGACTAGATGATCTGCTGATAACCTTCTTCTTATGTCTATTTTGGGGTGAAATCCAGTAAATTAAACCCCTTCTCAATATTCTCATTTTAAAACACTCAATCAAAAGATAAAATAACGTTTACATTGATTTCTATATAAATATTTTATATTATTATTATTTCCATACAATAATAATGTTATGCATTGTCTAATATGTGATAATTAGCTAAGTAATATATTCAATATTTATATAATTATAATTATTAAATAACAAACTTAAAAATATATTTTACTGAATAATATAATATTTAATGCTAAATATTATTATATTTATGATTAAAGTATCCTAATATTTTATATAATTTTTGCCATGCTCATGTAAAAATCATATTAAACAAAATATGACTTAATAATTAGTTATATATTTAATGCTAAATATTATTATACAATAACATACAATCAAATATAAACAATAAAATCATACTATTAGATATAAACAATAATATATTATAATTAATAATAATATTAAAATGAACAATGATATAATATAAATATATATTAATAATATTTTTAATAATAAACATCATATTTATAATGATTTAAGTGTATAATATGATCTGATTGTAATGATATGTTTTAGAATGGTGATATAATAGTGTGTGTGTGTGTGTGTGTGTGTGTTGTGCAGGCGGAGGATGTGAACCGGACTCTGGAGGGAGGCCGAAAGCCTCTTCATTACGCTGCAGACTGTGGTCAGAACGAGATGCTCGAGTTTCTGCTGTCGAAAGGAGCCGATGTCAACGTAACTGTCCTTCTACACACACACACACACACACACTAGCTCAACTCTGTGTGTTTAGATCAATATCTGCTGGAGTATGTAAATGTTTAGCATGTGGAGATATTAGACCCGCACCCTCGGCTGATACCATCAGAGCACATCAGAGACTTCTGCTAAATTACAATATTCAAATAGAAAACCGTGTTTGTAAATGTTCCTGTTTTTACTTTATTTGCTGAGCAGAAGAAACGAAATTAAATCAAAAATAAACTTTCATAACTCTTATGTTCTAAAACTACACTGTGGCTGCACCGTTTGATCACTGATTTTAATTGCATAATACTCTAATATATATACCATTGTTTTTCATGGTATCACGCTCTGACACACGGTTTGATATTGTCCAGAACATAGAGATTTGAACAGGAGTTATTTGAGTATTATTGTTTTTATGATCATTTTCAATAATATTTAGGGTTATTATCATGAACTACAGCTATCGAAAACATTTGTGTTAGTTGAAAAAAAGCTGGAATAAAAATAAAATAAATATTATTTTATAATATAATGTAATATAATAATTTATAATCAAAAATAAAAAAATATTAGTCAGTAGAAATTTGTAGAAATGTTGTCTTGGCAATAAACTCGAGTTGTAGAGCTAAAATCATTACCTAGAAAGAAATTAAATTGAAAAGTGAAATAAAAATAAATTAAGTGGCAATATTTAAAAATAAAAAACAAATAAAATGACAAAATACACATAAACTAAAAATATAAAAAATATTATAATCAAAATATTAATATAAAACTAAAAATAACCCAGATTAGATTTATATTTTCATATTATTATGTTAGTTTTAGTCATTTTATTGTGTGCTTTTGTCATTTTTCTTAGTTTTTTAATATATCTAAATAGTTTTTATTAATCTTTTAATTTTTATTTCAGTTTTATTACATCAGGTCAAGCTAAAATGAATGAGAAATGTTGAAAAAGCTGAAATTCTCCTCCAGAACACGTACAGGTCCTCGATCTCTGTCCCATCGTGAGCACTCGTGTACAGAGAGAGACCGGGGGAAGATAAGAGACTACTGAAGACGCCTGATTACCCAGCATGCATCTCTCTCAGTCTAATCCTTAGAGATGGGGATTTTGTGTATAATTGTGGTGGTTTTTTTTTCTTGCAGGCTCCGGATAAACACGGCATCACCCCGCTGCTGTCCGCCACTTACGAGGGTCACGTGACCTGCGTCAAGATTCTTCTAGAAAAGGTACTGATCGTCCCAGCATGATATAATATGCAACAATAATGATGCATATCTTTATGTCATTGTTTGTTTGCTTTTTTACCCACTGGAAATTCAACAAAAAAATCATTAGAAAACAGCTTCACATTATAAGACACTTCAGAGTTCAAAACAAAGTGAATTATTAATAATAAATGATTAAAATGATTAAAATAATTTGATATTTACAGTACGGTTCAATGAGTTACCATTGGTTGATGGTGCATTAACTAACACTAAGCAGTTCATTTGTTACATTATTTATTCATCATTGTTAACATGATTTAATAAAAACACAACTGTTCAAAGTTCAGCTCAGGTCTATAAATAATATTAACAGAAACAACTTTTGATTTTAATAATGTGTTAATAAATGTTATAATTAACATCAACTAAGATTAATAAATGCTTTAGAAGTATTTTTATTGTTAGTTCATGCTAAATAATGGAACCTTATTGGAAAGTGTTACCATATATTTATTCAAATTATATAGTCATTTTTATATTAAAAAAATAGAGCTTAATATAAATGTTTCACATATAATGTAATATATAAAAAGGTATGTTTAAACCCAAGTCTAATTGGATGAGACATTTAATATAAACACATCAGTTGATATTCATTTTAATGCAACAATTGTTTTAATGTTGAAGCAAACTAAATTCCACTGCATATATACACAATGTTGGTTATATAGCAATAATGGTGTTACACATACATTAATGCGATATATCACGATAATGAATATGCACGGTATTGTTATCGTGTGCACTTAAAAATACTCTGAATTATGAATTATGGAGCAGCAGGAATGCAGACGTAACCCGTAAACAAAGAAAGCGGATGCCAGGGTTCCCACGGGTGCTTTAAATCTTTGAAAACCTTTTTTTTGTTCATGCATAGAAACTTAGATTTATGCATATATATTTTTTCATGCATAGATTTATGCATTTAGATACTTGAAAGTGCCTGAATTTATTTTGTGCAAGAATTTTCTGGAAAAAAGTCAATATTATTCCCTCCGGTCCGCTAATGTCTTATTTTCAGCAATGCACACTAGCTTGCGCATTTCTGCGTTACTTCAAGTGTTTCCTGTGTGAGGTAGGCTACTTTGTGTTGTACGTTGCCATGACGTTCATGCGTGCACTAAACTACTACGGTGATGTCTTTGTTGTTGGACACGTCAAATGTGTTCCCACATTAAGTCCTTGAATGTGAGGGTATTGGACCTGGAAAGTCACTGAGCTGCGCTAATCTCTGTTTCTGTTTCAAACAGCCAATCAGATTATGTATTCGCAATAGTGTTGACTGAAAAATAATGTTCTCATTCTTTATTATTGTTCGGTAATGCTTCACGATAAGGCTCTATTAGTTAGTTACGTAATTATAACAATTACTACAGTAGTTATACACAGGTGAAACTCCAAAAATTAGAATATCGTGCAAAAGTAATTCAACTTAAAAAGTGATTATAAAGACTCATTACATGCAAAGTGAGATATTTCAAGCCTTTATTTGTTATAATTTTGATTATGGCTTACAGATATGAAAACCTTTTCACAATATTCTAATTTTGAATTTGGGGTTTTCATAAACTGTAAACACAATTATAACAAATAAAGGCTTGAAATATCTCACTTTGCATGTGATGAGTCTATATAATATATTAGTTTCACCTTTTAGGTTGAATTACTGAACTTTAGCATGATAATCTGATTTTTCGAGTTTCACCATGAGATTATAATCTCATTTACTAGAAATTAAAAAATAGACACACATCAGTTGTAATCTATATTATTGTGGCAAGTTTCTCCGCATCTTCACACAAGTAAACCAGACGTCCTTGACGCGCCGGCACTCTTCACCATATCCACTGGTGTAAATGTCCACGCTGATGTGTCTCGCGCAGTATAACTGCTCATTATCTCTGCTGGCTGGCACATTTCTACTGCTGTGGCAGCGTCCAGCTCTGGTGAGAGAAAGAGCTTTTGTTTGTGGATTTAAAGCTGAAAGCGTCTGAACGGAGGCTGTAAACAGTGGCATTCGCAGGGTCACACGGGGTCATAATGCAGTTATGTCAGGCTGCACAGCACTGCACATTCTTCAGTAAGAGATCCCATCTGAGATTACACAACACACGTGTGCGCTGATGTCCCACCGGGGCCCGTAGCGCTGACCCGAGGGCCCTCATCTCCTCTGTGTGTTTCCGATGCTTCTGCAGGAGCTGATCAGGCATTTTTGGCTGTTGCTCGGGAATATTTCAGGCTTGAATCCCCATTGGATCACTCGAGGAGTGCAGTTGTTCTGAAACAAGAAGTTGGGCTCTAACTTTGTTTAAAGGGGAGCTATTCTGCCAGTTTTAAATGACTTTATTCAGGCTCTTCTAGAACATGAATGTTGATTATTCTCCATTGTTGCGGCTCCTCTCTTCCCAGTCTGTCGGTAACGCTCTGTTTACTTCCTGTCTCTGTGAAGCCCCTCCTTCTGAAAGCACACTGTGCTCTGATTGGTCGAGCGCCTCGAGTGTGTTTGGGAAATGTCCCGCCCCTTTCCATAACCGCCAGTTTAACACACTACTAACTAGCTCAACCAGGCCCCGCCCCTTTATTCTGCGCATTAATTATTATAATGAGGAATATTGTGACGTGTTCGTTTCCAGAAGAAACTCAAGACTACAATGGAGGCGTTTCAGAAACAGTGCTTATAATTAATTATTATCTGCATTAATTACTAATGGTTCCAAAAAGCAGCTCTCGGTTTTATAGTTTTCCAATCATTTCTCTTTAACTTTAAAAATCCCTCTTTTCTCTCTCCGTTTCTTGTACATTATTTATATATTTCATATCACAATAAAACATTTATTAAAACATTAGAAGCTTGGCTATTGGGTAACACTTTACCATAAGGTTATTTCTGCATGAAAACGACTTATTCTTAATGTTGCATCATCAACTTAACAAACAGGACCTTTCTGTTTTTAAATTGATCTTAATATACAATATTGTCATTGTTAAATCATTATTGTTGACTCTCAAATTCAAAAGTCCATTGATTTTGTTCGTATTATACATCTGTTATCTGTAATTTTCTTTATCGTTACTGATTGTGGAAGTAAAACTGACTTCTCCCCTCAAAGCATTGTGGGTGTTTGTTTCACAGCACAGAATGATGCAATTTACACCCAGACAACAGTGTGAATGTGAAGAACGCCTCAGTGGCTCTTCAACAAACACACACTTTCCCTGAATAAATCTTTATTTGTGTTTGTATCTCGATCCAACACTATATATTTGAAGATGATTGTGGATTAAATGTGTTTGTGAATGATGGATTTGGAAATGTGAGATCCATATAAATGTGTTCTGGATCAGTCTCATATTTCTACTAGAGCCCGACCGATAAAGGATTTTAAAGGCCGATACCGATACAAATATTTGTTGGTTTTAAAATCCGATATTCCGATATATCGGCCGGTATTAAAAAAAATTGTTTTCAGAAACGCGCAACAAAACATTAACAGATTTCCATATTATTAGTAATTTGTAGTTATTAATAATAATATGATAATGCATTTAAAAAGAAACTTGTTTCTTCTATGGTCACAACAGAACAGACAGATGATAGCGGCATTAGCTAGCTTTGTGGTCAGATAGTCTATGATGAGCCATAATTTAGCAATGGATAACGTCATACTGCAAATTGTAAAACATTACATTTTTAATATAACAGGCCAAGGAGAGATGATACTTCTCACTGCTATAACTGTCACACGCTATTAAAGAAGTACTTCAGTCACGTTGTCAAAAGTTGTCAAAACTATTTTGAAATATTCATTTATCAGCCATTATATCTGCCGATACCGATAGTTTGGAAAATGCCTAATATCGGCCTGGCTCTAATTTCTACTTGTGGTATTTCCTACTAAAGCAAGGTTGTGTTTGACTCTGGTGGGCGTGGCCTTAGACTGTGACGTGCCCAGTGCATTGTGGGTGTTGAAGTTTTCCTATGTATTAGGCAAAAGTGCGTTCTCTCTAGTCAGGTATCACCGATTTTAAAACATTTTGTCAGCCATGTTTTATTGAAAGCTTGTTTTACCAGGAGTGATTTACCTCTTTAAGTTTCTATTTTAAATTTGAATAACTCAAATATGGTAAGTTAGCATGGCGTTTTGTCTTGCTATCTCTGTGTTGCCCTCCATCACGCATCCACACTCACGGTCATAAATACGGCAGACGAGACCAAACGCCACATGATGGCTGACACACATGAATGAGAGATCGAAGTGCACTTCCTCTTTTTTCTGTCGTCAAATGCTCTGAATGGGAAGTTAAACTTCCATAATTACCAGTAAACTTCAGATATTTACATTTTAAGCGTTATTTTAAACACCTTTGATCTTGCCATCAGGATCACTATATAATTTTAATTATTTAAGGGCCAATATTCTAAATAGAGTTACATGTTTAGTAATTTCATTAGTAATATTCCTATTTAGGTTTAATTTATTTTTATTCCAATTTAATTGGCTTTTTTTAGGATCTATTTTTTTTGGTCATTTTAGTTTCATATTTAGTAATTCTTTAATTTTTGTGTTATTTTTCATTTTATTGTTTTTTTTTTTTTTATATATATAGCTATTTAGGTTTAATATATTTTTATTTCAGTTTTGTTTTTTATTTATTTCCAGGTTTTTGCCAAGGAATAATTTCCACTTCTCGTTTAGTTTAAGTTTTTCAAGTAATTATTTGTGCTTTAAACTATTAAAAACATGACAGTGTGTGAGTGTGATTGAGAGTGTGTCTGTGTGTGTGTGTGTTTGATATTTGAGTTTGAGTGTGTTTGTCAGTGAGTCTCAGTGAGACTGTGAGTCTGTGTGTGTGTGTGAGAGTGTGTGTGTGGGAGAGTGTGTTTGTCAGTGAGTGTGTGTGTGTGACGCCCACTGCGTCTTTTGGATGAAGTGAATAAATCAATCAATCAGTCTTCAGATGTTTGTTGATCCTCAGGCTCTCAGGTGTGTGTGTGTGTGTGTGTGTGTGTGTGTGTGTGTTTCGGCACATTTGTGTTCTGAACTTCAGTGCGGTGTGTGTCGAGCTCAGAGTAAACCGGAGACTTTCGCAAACTCGACCTGTGTGTGTGAAGAGGAATGATTCTGTGGGCACACACACACTGAGGATCAATAAAGCGCATGGACAGGCACGGAGGATGACATTAGTGTAAAGCCCCGAGGGTCCGGCTCACGTTAGATTATGCATGAGGTTCTGTTACTCAGTAACGGCATGATCCGCTCTTAAGTTAATCATTTTGTGATGTGCTTTTGCCATTTTATTAGATTTGCTGTTTATTTATTCATTTATTAGTCCTCCAACTATTATTTTAGTTTTTCTAGGTTTCATTTCGGTTTTTCGACTAATATTAATATTGTATTTTATGTCAGCTTTATTTCAATGAATAGAAATGTTTTTAACAGTTTGTTTTTGATAAAAACCCTGGTATAAGTGCGTCTCAGTCTCATTATTTCTTTCCTTTCCTGCTGCCGGTCTTTTGTGTTTAATCGTGTGTGTGTGTGTGTGTTCCTCCCTCCAGGGTGCTGATAAGGAACGTAAAGGTCCGGATGGTCTCAGCGCGTTCGAGGCGGCCGAAAGCGAGGCCATTAAAGCTCTACTGAAGTGAGACGAACGCTACCGGCAGCGAGAGGTTCTGACCACAACCACTGGATCCACACACACACACACACCTCTCTGTCTCTGCCCGCCGGCTGCATCAGCTCCTCTAGGTTTCCTTTTTGTTTTGTTTTTCTTCATGACCTATTTTATGTTATTTTAGGGGAGGTGCTTGAATGCCCCTTTAGTTTATCGGCGTCAGCCATTGGCTGATGGACCTGTCACTCAAACCTACGGACCAATGGGAACGCCTGTCTAACACCACTAAACACGGACCTTAGAGTTCAGACTACAGCGCAGACTCTGCGAGTGTATGATGATGATGATGATGTGTACATTTATTTTTCAGACTGTTGCGATTGCTGTTAGAAGCGAGTGGGTTGTATAGTTAACTCTGAAAATGTTGGAAAAATACTAGCGGATGAATTTCCCTGCACTCCATTCCCACGTTTCCCTCCTTCAGCTTAACGTCATTCCCACGGCCGTCGCGTTAGCGGTTCAAAGAACAAATAACACACTTCAGACGCTTGAATCGTTCTGCTGACCTGCACACTTTTTGCTTTGTGCCCTTTTGAATTTGTGTTGTTGTGGCAAAAATAAATGAATTCTCAGCTTCTGTGTGCTTGTAGAGTTAAACAGGTTTGATCAGATGAGGGACGCCCGTCTCTCTCTCTCTCTCTCTGCATGATGGTGTTTTTAGCTTTTCAAGACAGTCTTAAACAAAAATTTACATCGATTAGCAAATGAACATTTTGAAGATCCATATCTGGCATTGTTGTGAAAAAGTCCGTTTGAAAACAAAACAAAAAAAAACAAATAAAACTATTTGAAATGATTATTTTGATTTTTGTCACGTTTGTAAAGTATCGACTGATGGAGAGTGTGTGTGTATATCGGGCATTTTCTCCAGTGATCCGATGGGAATGTTATCCATTAAATAGCGTATAAATCCCAAAGTAACACTGTCCGACAGCAGTGGGTAATGCTTAAAACACTAACCTGATGAGATTTATACTTGGTTTTAATAAATATAAACTTAAAACTGTTAATGTAAAAATACAAAATAGAATTATTAGGTTTTTTTTTTATTAGGTATTTTTTTAATGTAAAGTAAACGTGACAACATGAAGTGTGACTTTACATTTAACTTGATAATGATAATAATTCTACAGCATCTTATCTTAGTTTGTTGAGTTCACTACATTTTAGTCTTGTCTGTGTTAATATTATTGAATGCTCTGTAAACAAATTATTAACAAATATATTTTAACTAATGATAACAAAGATTGACGAATGCTTTAGGCCTAGTATTCACGTGACGTATATTGTTAGTTCATGTTAGCTAATAACTAATGCACTATTAACCTTAAAAACAATGGAAGTGTATGAGAGGACTTCACTTATATAGTGAAGCGAGAGTGTGTGTGTGTGTCACAGTGTTTTTCCGCTTTAATTAAGTGCTTTTGTTAATTGCCGATCCACGGGCGAGTCTCAGACCTTTGTCTCTGTCACAACACAAAGAAATCCATTATTCAGGTGCGGCACAACTGACTGATAAAGTGTAATGGCCCGTCAGCCGTGAATATAAAACAGCTCGTCTTCGTCAAAGCGCTGACGAACTCTCAAACACAACAGCAGATCTGAACAACCGTGTTTAACTTTAATGTCTTAATAACACATGTTCCTGATCGTGAGCGACAAAATCCTGTGTTATGTGTGTGTGTGTGTGTGTTGTGTGGGCTGTTTGTTCATGTTAACCTGTGGTTTAGTCTTTGTTTTAATTCCCTGTCGAATATTTCTCTTGATAACTCCTCATATGTTGGCAGTTCGGTGTGTTACAGATTATGCCGTGCTGTTGATATCATCAATTCAATTTTCAATTGTTAAAATTATAATTCTTGATATCAAAAATGGCATCATCAATCACAGAAATATGAAGTGTTTATTTTAAAAATATACCCAATACACATTTAAACTTGTTTTTATTATTCAGTTTAAGTAAAAATATATGGTGTTTTATAAATAAATATAAGAAAAAATAAATATTTGTGTTATTGAAAATAAAATCGGAATCGGCCTAGAAGATTGTAATCGGTGCATCTCTGATTATAGTCCTTCTTTTTTCCATCAAACCTGAATAGTGACACAGAGATGCGCTCTGAGTGTGTGTGTGTGTGTGTGTGTGTGTGTGTGTGTGTTGACAGGTGTCCGCCTGAACTCCTCTGTCCTCCTACACTGATGTTATGTAAGCGTCTCGCTTCTTGCGGGCGACCTCTCGGGCTGCAGACATCCTGAGTCTTCTGTCTGTGAGTCTCACACACACACACACACACACTGATGCTTGAGTTGCAGCGCCACCTGATGGCTGACTCTCCTCCTGCGCTCATTATGTGTGTGTGTTACAGTGTCCCCGTGATCAACAGATCTGAGCTGTGCTTAATGACTGACGGATCCTAATGACCCTGATCAGGGTTATCTGTGTGTGTGTGTGTGTGTGTGTGTGTGTGTTCACAGTTGAGCCGTCCATCCTCAGTCTGCACCGCTAATGATGGGAATGACCACCACCCTGCTCATCCTGTGTGTGTGTGTGTGTGGGTGTGTGAGCGAGCGTCTTGAATGTGTGGTAAAGTGTGAGTTTGTGTGGGAAGTTGAGTTTGTGAGTGAGTGTGTGTGTGTGTGTGTGTGTGTGTGTGTCCCCATAACACGCGTGAGGTGTGTGTTAATGTATGTAGTTTGAGTTTCCCTGGTGCACACACACACACACACACTGGAGGAGCGTGCGGCGCCGGCGCTGGGATCGATGTCCACTGCTCTGCTATTAGACGAGTTTAACTGCAAATAAAAGAGGATTTATCACTGCTGACCGTATGTAGACCAGCACTGCTGCATTCTGGGTAATGAGCTGAGGGGGCGGTGCTCTCCGCTTCACACAGATCATCTAACTCTCAAACACACACACACACACACACAGATGCCCAGCCGGGAGCAGAGGGACTTCTTTAGTCTCTCTCTTCTTCATAACAGTAATATATAATATAATAACTCTATAAACCTGCTGAATTATATGTGACGCAGGAGTCCTCGAGGCCTCGAAATGATCAACATGATCTGATAAACCATTTAGTCCTCTTTAGACTAACTATGAGTAACTTCATGTCCACTAGCGGTCATCAGAGTACCAGTAGAGCGTCTGCTTAATATCTGTTTAATGCTCTATATATATGGTCAAAAGGGAACTACAAGTCCACTCACTCTACGAGCCCGATCCTGACGCTCTGATGACCGCTAGTGGACGTGAAGATGCAAACGGACTCAGAGTTAGTAGAGTTATCTAAAGTGGACTATCACAATAAAGTGGGTTTTACTCGTGTAAACGTAAGAATAACTGATATTATTAGGAATATTTCAAGATGCACACACTTTTAGAGCTGCGAGTGTCTTGAGTGTGTGAGAGAGAGTGTGTGTGTGTGTGTGTGAGTGTCTTGAGTGTGTGTCTGTGTGAGTGTCTTGAGTGTGTGTGTATGTCTGTTTGTGTGAGTGTCTTGTGTGTGTGTGTGTGTGGCTGAGTGTGTGTCTGTGTGAGTGTCTTGAGTGTGTGTGTATGTCTGTTTGTGTGAGTGTCTGTGTGTGTGTGTGTGTGTGTGCCCTGAGTGTTGTACTGGTGTGTGTTGGCTGTACTCAGTGAAGAGTTTGGCCGCGGTGGAGGAAGTGAGCGTTTCTAGCCTTTATTCTGTTCCCAGATCAGTTCTGCTCGTCTGAGATAGAAATCACAATCATCTGCTGTCAGAGCGCTGCATGTTCAGGGACACACACACACACACACACGAATGCCATATGTTGAGACGCTCAGGCCTTTACTTCACTCGTATCAGACCGGCTCCATGCGGCACAGCAAGTGAGAGGGACATTAGACAACATTTACATTTCCATTTATTCATTTAGCTGACGCTTTTATCCAAAGCGAACTACAATTGCTATAAATGTCAAGGGGTTCAGTGTGTTGCTCAGGGACACAGTGGATTCGAACCCGGGTCTCTCACACTAAAGGCATGTGTCTTATACACTGCGCCACCACCACCCCTTGTGTATTGAACACCACCAGTTTGATTTATATGATTTATTTTCAATGGAAGCTTGTTAAATCCACAGATTAAACAAATATAAATGGTAATCGCAGCGCATTTTATCACACAAATCTGACTTCTGAGTTTAAATCTTGACTTCTCACGATTCAGATTTTATCTGTAGACTCACAACTCAGAAACTTGAAAATAAACTTTCTACAAAATTGTGAGGAAAAAAATAGTCAGAATTGTGAGATAAAAATCAACCTTTTTATTTCTTTCTTTTATTTCGTGGAGGAAACACATTCCCATACTTTTCTCCAGCTGTTTCTCCATCAGGTCTTTCCTTCTGCAGTGTGTGTGTGTGTGTCTGAAGTCCGAGTGCTGAGAAGTGAAGTTGGTAAGCGGAGAGCCGTAAGCACACACAGGGAATGATAAATGAACAGATGTCCAGTGCAGGAGTGAATATTACCCTCCGAACGCTCGCTGAGAATTGATCATGTTCTGTGTGTGTGTGTGTGTGTGTGTGTGTGTGTGTGTGGCCGAGGTGGAGCGCATATAAAGGTGCCTCTGTGTGTGATATCGATCCTCCCCGCGGAGACACACTTTATTTGCTCAGATGTGTTTATTGTGAGCTGTAACGGCGTCTTGTTTGTCGCTGTGATGAGGAGACGCCGCTGAGTACTTCATCATTTCCCAATTCACTTTGTTTTGTTTTGTTTGTTTTCCTCCAGGTCGTGTCCGGCTCCGGCTACAGGAACACACACACACACCGGGAAGCTGACACAGGTCTGATGATGGGCTCTGTCTGTCCCAAACGCATGTGAGCTGATTCTAATTTAGTTCAAACGTAAAGGTGCTTAAATACTTGACTTTGTGACATTAAAGTCCTGGAAAACCCTTGAAAACAGACATTTTTATGAAGAAGTACTAGTAAGACAATATAAAGAAATGAATGCTGGGCAACGATTAATCGCATCCAAAAGAAAAGCTTGATATATATGCAAATATTTCTTAAGTGTATCCATGCATATTGTGTGTATTATTTATATCATAAATATTCAGAGCCGGTGTCTCGTGAGCTGTGTGTTTCTGGGAAGTTGATTAGTGAGGACTGAAGGAATAACAGGTTATCATCATCATCTGCATATGAACACACTGTAAAACTCCCGCCTGATTAAAATCCCTTTGATCCCGGGCAAACGCTCCATAAACACGGGCCGAAAGAGAGCAAACTCGCGGCTCTCGCTATGCTAATGTTCTTCTGACCTTCTAACGGGACTTTCCTTCAGGCCCGATCCGCCACTAACTCCATGCTGGATGATGAAGACGCGTTCATGCTTCACATGATTCCTCGAAGCCTGGAGGAAACATAGGCTAGGGCTAGATATTAAATATCCAGGATACGTGTACAATAAAATACATATTCTTACAGATGAGTGCATTTAATATGCACTTTTCCCACTTATAATGTGTTAGTCGAGATTTTTTTCTCCTGCTTTCAGATTCGAACCGGTTCGTGCGGCGATGTCACTTTTAGAATGTTTGAGCGAGTTGCTAGGTTACCACCGGCTGTCAATCACGAGCTCCCGCGTTAAATATTCATGTCCGGTGTGGATCAGTGTGAAGACACCGAGGACAGTCAGGAGTCGTTTCTTTCGCTGCTTCTGCGGTTTATGTGTGTGTGTTCGAGCTCTTTGTCTGAAGTAGTAATGAAACACAGTTTACTGCTCCAGTGACTTTCTATTAGTCGTGCTGTTTGCAGCCTCTCCGCGAATAAAGCAGCCTCGTGTTGGATCAGATAAACCTAAAGCATCTGTTACTGGAAGAACATAATGTGTGTGTGTGACTCAAACTCTACAGACGTCACGACTTTACACACTCACAGCAGCTGTGGAGATACTAGTATGATTCTGGATGCGATAAATTGCATCCAAAATAAAAGTTTGTGTTTAAATAATAATAATAGTAATATTTTTTTAATAATTAAATTAAATAATAATTAAACTTTTATGCATAATGTATGCATAGGTAGTCTATATATTAGGGCAATGCAACGATTAATCAATTCAATTCAATTTAAGAAATATTTGCTTGTGTATATATATGATATATACATATATTTAAATATTAATAACACATTTTTACTAACTATATGCATGTGTTTGTATTAATATATACAAAATAATTATTTACAGCACACATTCATTATATAAACATAAACTTGTACTAATAAACTAATATATGCCATACCTGTGCATACATTGTGCAAATAAAAATTTCCAGAGGACACGGTGTGAGAGGCTGTATCCCACAATGCAATGCGTTCAGTCTTAAAAAAAAAATCTCCAAATCTATTCCAGGCGTAATGAGAGTTTGTTTAGTTGTAATGCACACAATTCTTAGTCCTAAAAATGTATTTAGTTTGTTCTTCTGATTTTGTGGGGAGAAACAGTCCAAACATTTTCAGACACCTTCAACATTTCTCACATTATCAGTTTATTCACTATATAGTCGCTGTATGAAGAATATGGGAATAATATGTCAGTTTACTTTATTTTGCTCTCCTCGCGCATATAAGTGGACTATATAGTGTCCTGCACACACTAGAAAAGAAATATCAGAAATGATATCTGGTGTCTGTATTATTTTTGGTTTGACTGAGGTTCTCTCTCCGCCTTCAGGTGTGTGTGTGTGTGTGTGGCTGATCTGAAACTGTGTGTTTTCTCAGGTCTATGAGTAGTTTCGACAGACCTGAGAGTCGCACACTTGATTAAACACAGCGAGAGTTTGAGCGATGGCCAATCACACACTGCGCTTCTGTAGAGACACATATAATCAGCATTCGGCGTGTGTTTGCTTGAATGTTTCAGGGAATATGATGATGTTTCATCAGCAGTGCTCAATTGAGTCTTAACCACGACGTCCCGTCTCCATCCCGCGCGTTCTGTCTGTTCCTCTCCGAGTTTAATTGCCTTTCAGAGCAACTGCAATTATCCTGTCAGACGCTCACAGTCTCGCGCTCTCTCCCTCTCTCTCTCTCTCTCTCTCTCTCTCTCTCTCTCTCTCTCTCTCTCTCTCTCTCTCTCTCTCTCTCTCTCTCGCTCTCTCTCTCTCTCTCTCTCGCTCTCTCTCTCTCTCTCTCTCTCTCTCTCTCTCTCCCTATTCAATTCAATGTAAAATGTGCTTTATTGGCGTGACAGATATGTATTTCCAAAGCTTTTCTAATTTTACAGTGAATCATCATGTATGTTAAAAGTAAGTGGAACAAATAATCAACATTTTAGAAACAATTTTGTGTGTGTGTGAGAGTGAGTGTTTGAGTATGTGTGTGTGTGTAGTCAGAGGTCAGAGGCTCTTCTTCTTCTCTCAGTGACTCGAGGGTGATTTCGCGTATGCAGGGCTGGTGTCTCAGATGTTGTTCTTTCATTGGGTTTAAACGCAGATAAACCGGTGCTTTTATACGCGAGATCACGGTGCAGCAATTACAGCCATACAGAAACACAAAGCAGCACATTTACATATCTGAGGATTACAGCGGCAATTACTTCGAGAGGCTCACAAGAGCACACACCTGGACCCAACAACACCTGAAAGTGGAGACCAGAGTGTGTTCAAACTCACAGAGGACAGTCCCGCCACACACAGGGACAAACACACTCCTGTAGCGCCACCAACAGGTGAAACACACACGACAGCTGACTGAAACACACTCCTGTAGCGCCACCAACAGGTGAAACACACACGACAGCTGACTGAAACACACTCCTGTAGCGCCACCAACAGGTGAAACACACACACGACAGCTGACAGAAACACACTCCTGTAGCGCCACCAACAGGTGAAACACACACACGACAGCTGACAGAAACACACTCCTGTAGCGCCACCAACAGGTGAAACACACACACGACAGCTGACAGAAACACACTCCTGTAGCGCCACCAACAGGTGAAACACACACACGACAGCTGACAGAAACACACTCCTGTAGCGCCACCAACAGGTGAAACACACACACGAGAGGAAAGGGGAACGTTTGATTAAAAACTCGAAAACACTTTATTCTACAGTGTCATTGTTACACACGTCACATGTACTTACCATAGTAATAACTGTAATATATGCATAATTACATGCAACTAAGTACTTAAATATATAATCACACTAATAATGAATGAGCCCTTCATGTGTTTGTGACGGCTTAGGTTTACCGAGAACTCAAACTTTTCTCATCAGATGATCTCAGCAAACTAACCTACAGTTCTGCTGTTACTGCATGACAACTATTTGTTTCATAATTGATGGACTTTGACAGTTATTGAACTGAACTGAATCAACATTGATCTGAAATGGATGAATAATGACAGGTTTTTAGCGTGTGGAAGTGTTGATGTCTGAGGCTCGTGTGTGTGTGCTCTGAACTCCACATTCTCCTGCAGGGCGACAGCGCCAGTGAAAACAGCGTTTTCTGGAAACACAGCGTGTCTGAATTCCTGAGACTGACCGATTTCTTAAAAACATCCCAGATCTCATCTAGACGAGTCCTCAGAAATGAACTAAACATGAACGGAGGAGTCTTAGAGTTACTCTTTATTTTAAGGTGTCATTATTACAGTGTAAGTACTGAGAAATAATAATTAACAACATGTGCTTACTATGGGGTTAGTTACATGTAATTATGCATAATTCACTGTTATTACATGTAACAGTCAAACCAAAAATGATTCAGACACCAGATATTATGTTTGATATTTCTTTTCTAGTGTGTTTAGGACACTATAGTTCACTTCTGTGAGTGAGGAGAGCAAAATAAAGTAAACTGACATATTACAGCCAGATATTCTTCATACAGCGACTACCAGTCAAAAATATGGCACCAAATATTCTTCCTCCACTTTGAGCTGATGATGTTTTCTGTAATCGCTAATGCTCCTTTTACACACACACTGAACAACATGAAGCATTGCTTGGTCACTGGTTGAGCTAAACTGCTATTATCTAATTGTGGAGTTCAATTTAACAGCTGACCAGTCACAAAACCAGTGAGTTATTATCATATTTCATTACTATAGCGAATATAATGTGAGAAATGTTGGGGGAAAAAAAGACATTTTGTTTAGACTGTAACAAGGACACTGTAAATAAAGTGTTAGTTCTAGTTAATGATAATAAGGCTGATGAACTTGAGAAAGAAGGATGACCGATTACACACACCGATTGACCGATTACACACACCGATTGTCTTGAGTTTAATGACTTCCAGATGAAACACACATTCCAGCCTGTCAAAGAAGGAGGAGAAACAGGGACTACGGTCTCTCTCTCTCTGTGATCTTCTGTTTATTTCCAGGTCGTGGTGTCGGTCCGGACGGGAGGAACAGAATGACGGTCCTGCAGCTTCTGCTGATGTGTCAGATGTCCATCACAGCGTCCCTGCACTGGAGGAAAGGTAAGGATCTCTCACACACACTGTTCACATGAGCACACTGTAAAAAATGCTGAGTTGTTTCAACCCAAATTTGGGTCAAATATAGACAAACTCAAATGCTGGGTTAAACATGTAATTAAAAAATTTACAGCTGAAAGTGAAAGTTGAAGTTGGGTTAAAATGTTAAATGACATGTTTAACACAACATTTGGGTTTGTCCATATTTGACCCAAATTTGGGTTAAAACAACCCAGCATTGTTTAGAGTGTACGGATTGCTCTTAAAAGCTTCTGCTTGCTGCAATTTAATTAGTGGACACATATATATATATATATATATGTTTAAGCATATTAAGCATAAACTATTGAGCATAAAAGTTGAGAAGCATCTGAGATGAATAAATAAATAAATGACAAGTTTCCTGAGCTGTGGATGAGGTTGTTTGAACCCAAATTTGGGTCAAATATGGACAAACCCAAATGTTGGGTTAAACATGCAATTTCAAATTTTAACCCAACTTCAACTTTCACTTTCAAATGTAATTTTTGAAATTGCATTTAATTACCCAACATTTGGGTTTGTGCATATTTGACCCAAATTTGGGCTTGAACAACACTTTCATTTTTTAGAAAGTGATCAACACGTTTTGCTTTCAGAATCCATATCGCATTAGAGCTGAATATGTGACTATTATTTTATACATGTTTCTACATTATATTTCTTATATATAAAATAAGCTCGTTTCTGCCACAAAATAAAACATTTTAGATAATTGCGACTTTTTATCTCACAAATATCTCGCAATTCTGACTTCATAACTGTGCGATAAAAAGACAGAATTGTGAGATAAAAAAGGCGTAATTACTGTTACATTTGAAGTTCTTTCAGTGTTTTAAGAGAATAATTCACACTGATATTGTTCAAAACCTGCATGTCTTTCCCTGAATAAGACTTCAGAGCTTCAGATGACTTGTGGACTGACAGTGAGTGATTATAATAGTTTTATGGTGCACCAAATAGTAGCTGTTTAAGTCGCACTTTAAAATGCTTTTGAAATATCAAACTCAGATGATGCTCAAGATCTAACTTCACTTTCTGAGCCGCATTTCAATTGCTTTTGTCTTAGCCTATATAGTTTTGCAATGCCACGTTTTCATATTTTTGTCACATGATCCTTAAAAAATCATTCCAATGATTATAATGAAAGTGTGTGTGTGTGTGTGTGTGTGTGTGTGTGTGTGTGTGTGCGTGCGTGCGTGCGTGCGTGCGTTCGTGCGTGCGTGCGTGTGCGTGCGTGCGCGCGCGCGCGTGTAGCATAACTTTGTTTATTCTTATAGAAGACATACTAACCACCTTGCCTTTCAGTTCTGAATATAACAAGCGTGATTGTTATAAAGACAGAGCGGTGTATATTTTTTGCGATGTGACATCATCACGCACGTGTGGTCTGCATCTCATCTCATCTCCATGGAAACGCAGCGGTCACGAGGAGAAGGCGCAGTCTCGCAACATACGGTGTTTATAATGTTTTAAAGGCAGTTTAAGATGAAGTGTGTGAAGGATGACCGACACACATCTGCAGTTGATCGGTCCAGAGAGCTGAGGAATGCCTGTGATGTCGGCGACATAGCGAGAGAATTAAAAAAAAAATGTTTGGTTTTTTTTTGCTCTAAGTTAGTTGAGTTTCTGTTTTCTCATCTAAAACACGTAACTTACTATTAAATGTATTAAAAATTTACTGAAGTATATTTTTAGTACATTACAAATATACTTTAATGCCTTTTTTAATATATTCAACCATACGTCTAACTTTTTGACCTGCAAGTTCGCTAATATGTTGAATTGAATGACACATCCTTCCTACTTTAAATATATCATGTTGCTGCATTATCCTATTATACGCGCCTCAGATCCCCTGTGTTTCCCGCAACAGAGCTTCACAGATGCCGTTCTTCAGCTGCAGGCCTGTAATGCAGATGTTTAACACAGCTGTAAAGATGTCAGTCATCCGCTCACGTGTTCACGGACAGCCAATCAGAGACGTGCAGCTGCTGAGCACGTGCTGCCAAAACATGTCAGTGCGCGCGCGCGTTACTGGATATCAAAACACGCTGGAAAAATCAATGTCATTTTAACATTTAAAGACTGTACAAATGTTGTTGTTGTTTTTTTACTAAAACCGAGTCCCTTTATATATGCGGTTAAAAACTGTAACAGACGCAATTTTATAGTAAAATACAACCAGAGAATGTCTAATAAAAGAGAATTTGCACTGTTAATAGTTCGTTCAACGTCACCTGGTCTTCAATAACGTTTTCAAAACGTTAGCAAAAAAAAAAAAAAACATTTATATGTAGCCTATCGTCCATGCAGCGTTTTTTTTCCTGAAACATTAACATTTTTAGCCTTCTTGGTCTAAAGTTTTTTTTTTCTTTATGTTGCTATAAGAATATTTAGAGAACATGTAACATTCAATTATAACGTTCCCATAACCTTCGCATAAATAAGAAAAAACTAGGAAAACATTCTCAGAAAGTATTTTTGTTTGCCTTGAAAGGAGACATTTTGATTATTTTTCATTGCAATAATGCATTGTTTTTACTTCTGTACATTGGGGTTTTACGTTGTTAAATAAATGTTTATTGCATTATTTTATTGTTATCATGATAGTTTTTGTGCGTATGACACTGTGTACTACTATATACCTTACCTTGGCTTGTGGAAGAGCTACATTACCCATGATTCTCTCTGTCTCTCAGCGCTGTACCCATCAGCCTTCCGAGTGAGGCGCGGGACGCCAGCTCTGCTCAACCCCTCGTTTCAGAAATCTGTGGAAGACGCCAGCCTTCTCTATGAGGTGCCGTGATATATACACATAAGCTATGTATATTTGTGAGAAAAATCACAAATCTATCCACTTCAAGGTTATTAATAGCACTTTCACAGTACATATTGTTTCAAAGCAGCTTTACAGGACCTGCTTGTTACAAAGTTTCTTTATGGAGAGATTTAAAGTCAATGTTAAACAGCATTCGCAACCCAGTGAAAGAGAATCTCAGCTAACATAAATATATTTTTTGTTTTAAAAAAAAATCTTGGTTTTATAAACGTTAACCTTCTGGTGCTCTTCGCGTGTCGGTCAAAAATGACCTACATTTTTTTATTTCAATTAAATGAATCTTCTATATTTTAGTTTGATAATGTTTTTTATTTAATATTTAGCATTTTTATGGCATTTTATGGAACTAAATTATATTTAAGCTGTATTTATAATCCATGTAATCACTTTTTGAGCATGAAAATGAAATGTCCAACTTAATCTGTGGTAAATCTTGCATGCGTTAAAGCACAGACTGAAGTTTGACCTCTTTTCAAAGACAACACTTGGCAGATTATTGCTGAAGTGAAAACAAGCTTAAAAGGGAGAACTTAAACAGAATTTTACGTTTATTGTTATGAAAATTTGTATATATTTTCAAAAAACCCAAGAAAATCAAAGCCATAAATCTAAACAAGTTGTGCTCCAAATTTGAGGTTGATCTCTTATGAGGTAAATGAGCGTTCAGTGAGTGTGTGTGTGTTCGGCTGCAGTACCGAACGCCTCCACTTGAGGAAACTCTTCTCACATTCATTTCCGATGCGCTCGTTGTGTTCACACAGCAAGTGCCAAAACCTGAGTTTACGGAGTTTTATACCACTCAGATGAAGAAAAAAATCAGATTATATAGGAATTTTACTTTTGAATACGTCCTGAAACAAGTAGAAACCGTTAGACGAATGAGATTTGTATGAACCACATCTCATCTCGACACTCTGCTATTTTCCCATACCAGTATGTGTAATCAAAAGGTTTCAAAATAGCTCTGCGATTATTCATTCATTCATTCATTTTATTTCTAACAAGAACTTTTTCGGAGCGTAAAGCTTGCTGAGCAATGAAACCGTCCTCCGTGTTGTTTATCCGCAGTGTTTAATGTGATTGGCTGAATGAAGGAAGCGATCAATAGCTCAGCTCTTATTATCTCTTCATACGCTTGAGTTTGTTCAGTTATTGAGTTGTGCTGAGCTCTGCAATCTCTCCTGCTGTCAGACGCACACACACTCACAGACGAGCAACATTTCCATTTAGATCCAATCCCCAAAACAAAAAGAATATTAATATTCCGGCGGCGTGTCTTCATGGCTGATATCTAAAGACTGATGATCGTCACACGCTCAAGACTGATTCAACAAGACATCAGACTGAACTCTCATCAGATAGCAGATATTCATCATCCATAACTGCTGTTTTATTGAGTCGCCTGCTGACTCACTGAATCAATGCCCATGCGAATCAAGAGTTCTTTGGGATCCGTGTGCTTCTTTTAAACTGATATTGTCCGTTTTACAGATCAGCTGACAATTCTTGTGTCTTCTTTAGAGCTGCAGTTTTAACTCAATCTTATAACTCATAATCGATGAATTTTGCAGCATTGCGTTATTGAACTGAACTGAATCAACATTCAAATGAGCTGAATAATGGCACTATGGTCTTATAGACAAACATTCTTCCAGTAACAATAATAAAACGTTGTAATGATGTTCTCAAAAATGTTATTAACATCATTTAGGCTATACATCATTCGTGGAAGGTTTTTTCTGAAAAGATTCAGTTGGATGTTCGTCTAATGTGTTATGTTACTCGTTTCAGGACATTCAAAAGTAACAGTTTTTGAAGAATGATAAAATGGAATGTTCAGAAATAATGTTTTCATCATTTAATGGCAAAACCTTAGAACATATTTAATAATAATAATATTAACATTGTATCATTCTTCAAACATTTTGTAATGTTGTTTTTTAATGTCTCTGAACGTCCTGAAACACGTACGCTTATGTCCGCCACAGAATAAAACATTTTAAAAGATAATTGCGATTTTTAATTGCGATTCTGACTTCTTTATTTCTCCCAAATGCAAGTTAAAAAGTCACAATTGCGAGTTTATTTCTAACAATTCTGACTTTATATGTGATTGTGAGAAAAAAGTTGCAATTACCTTTTTTATATTTTATTCTTTGGCGAAAACATGCTTCCATTGAAACAAGTAACATTTTAAAAACATGAATGAATCTAAAACATTTCAGAAAAACTTGAACTTCAAGAGTGAATGATGTGTAAATAACATTGTTAGCGTTTTTAAAACATGAATAAAGACCAGATAACGTTCCCTGTTCGCTGGGATTATACTTTCTCAAATGATCCCATAATAGATTTGTAAAATGATAAAATGGAAGGTTTCCTTAATATAAAAATATCCAAGTTCTTAAGAGAACATTCAAAAGTAAAGTGCTTTATAACTTAAAGGGAACGTAAGCAGAACATTAGACTGTATCTTTGTTATATTCTGTGAAACTGGTTATTTCTTCAGATGTGTTGTCGGTGTTGTTTCACAGGTGTTGTTGTCAGGCGCGTACATGGACGCCTCACGCGGGACGCTCCACGTATCCGATCGGGAACTGGCGTCCATGCGAAAGCTTGAGGTTCTGGAGGTCCTGTGTGAAGACGTGCTTCCCAGAAGCCTCTCTGAGATCCGGCGTCTCAGTGCGCAGCTGTCAGTGCGTCGTGGATCGCTGCGGATGGAGGACTTCGAGCGCACGGTCCTCACGATGGTGTTTACTGCACAACAACTACAACACACCCACCCCGGCCACCAGAGGGAGCTGTGGGCAAACGCACTCCTACAACTATATCAAGCCATTAAAGAAGACCTGTGGCCACAAACCACTGCCAATTAATGAGAGGACTGAACACGGAAGTGACTTAATCTGCAGTTCATCGACTGGCCACTAGAGACCGGCTACAAATAAGAGCCAATCCCATAGACCTCCATGTTAAAATGCCCAACTTTACAGCAGAAACAAATGTGTTTACAGCCTGGTGCAAAAAGTAGTTTTGGTCTATATGGTTAATTTTGTCCTTCTTGACGACTGTGAGGGGGTGAATTTTTTTTTTTTTATAACTCATTCGTTTAATTAATATTAAGCCTTAAAGTTGTGCATAATTAAGGGCGTGGCCACTTGAGTGACAGGTGGATTGCCGCTGATGTCACTGCTAGCCGTTTTTAGCGTCAAGTCTCCTCAGTTAATCCGCATCGCTGCCCATTTTCGTTTACTTTCTCCGCCCACTTTGGGCTTAAATGCTCTTCAGAAACCCACAGGTGACATCACAGACACTATGTCCATTTTTTTTACAGTCTATAGTCTCATATCACGAATCCACTGCTCTGCTTGTCAACCGGTGACCACAGAGATCGCAGATATCAGGGGAAAACAATGCGAAATGCAAATAATAAAATGCATGTAGTCATGTAGAGCTAGTCAAATTAGACAACAATCGCAATGCAATATATATTTATTTTACATAATATTTGCAAATAACTCTAAATATAATATTTGAACTTGCAGAATTATAATTTAGATAGCAACTTCTTAATTATAGTCCCAGAGAGCAACATAACGTGGGCTGGATCTGGGCCGACATTATGGGGTATTTTTCACTAATAACTTGGTTTTGACCCGATGTTAAAGAGGAATTACAGGAGTCTGGTGAATATGAAATCTTGTTTGCATAAGTTCACCTTCACGTTCTCTGCATGTGTGTTTTGTGGGTCCGGCTCACAGTCTGCAGGATGAGCTCTGCTGTCCTTGTGTGGCTTGTCGTTTTTCCTGAGATAATGAATATCCTGATATAATCATTATCGCGTCCTTGACCGTGTTTCCCTGTCATCTTCACCTGGAAGTGTCCCCAGCGGCACACCAGAACCTGCTGAGATGTGTGACTGTGTGATACTGTGAGAATCTGACTGATATTAAAGTTCAAACTTCACATATGACTGCGGTTCTCATTTCACAGTGTTTTATTAACACCTCAGGCCGTGTTTCAGCATCTCTGACAGCTGAGAAACAGCATTAAGACTGAATGAGAAGATGATCAACAAATGATCAAAACACAGTGGATCCAGATTCCAGACTCACAAAAACTTCCCTGTGTGTCTGTTATGCGCCTGTAGCGCCATCTATATGCTACAGATATAATTAAAGCTATAGAGAACTTTTGTGGCAGTATAATATAAGTATAGTATAAAAATATTTACATATAACTGTGTGTTGTTGAAGACTTTTTTTTGTAAGCCTAATGTTCACAATGTAATCACTGTTAAAAATGTTTCCGTTTTCACATGACATGTTTCTCAGATTTATAACACTTTATGTTTTAAAAATGATACTTATAAAAGTTTTTGAATAATGATTATACACAAAGATTATTATATTTTCTTTGCGGTAAATCATTTTGTTTTTCTGATCAGGCACGTTTTGGGACGCCACATTCAGGGGTCCTATTATTGGAAACTATCAGGCGGCGTCATTTACAGACTTAACTTATGAATATTAACACAAGCGCATGAGGTAAGACTGACATTTCATTGTAAATACTTCTATGTTTACGCCAGCGACAGAAATATGTTCATTCCTATAATTTCTGTCTGTTTTGCTGCTTAAACATGTTATATTTGACAAACGAGCGGCCTCACTACAGCTAACGGCTAATGCTAATTCATAAACACGCAGCCACACATCAAATCGCTTCATTAAAATAATTCAATTTCTGTTTTAAATGAACTGCATATAAAAATGCGACATTATATTGGGATGACAGTGACAGACATTATTCATCTGGGTTATTTAGTCTTTTTTATTTTTTTTTTAATTACAGCTGTTGCTGTTTGTGCGTTTGTTTATTCAGTAGTTTTATTGTTGCCTTTGTTATTGAGAGACTTTATTAGGTAATATAACGACACAGTCAGTGGTTGAACTTCTGGTGTGCGTGTGAATTTGTTATTTGAGTATGTCAGTGAGTGTTTTTGTGTGTTTCCGGTTGTTGGGCCGACGGGATCGGTTCTGCTGAACAGGCACTTGCACATCTGAACAACTAACAGTATAATCTTTATTCCTGCATTTAGATCTGAGATGTTCAGTTCTGCTTCTGGAAATCCGCCTCCCTGTAGAGTTTATTATTAATGAATCACTACTCACCTGTACCAGCTGATCACCTGATCATGATTGGCAGGTGTGTGTGAGGAGGACCTGACCTGTCCTACGTCATGTTTCTGTTTTATAAGCACAGTTTCTGTGTATGAAATCCCAGAATAACTACTGCGTTGGACAACATGTGCAGTTTGCAGCCAAAACAGACTGGTGGGAAAACATTTCCCATGACGCAGTAGTAACCATACAGATTATCCAGATTGTGCCTTATATAATATTTTTCTATTCACAATTTGTCAAAAAAAGGAAAAATATTTTTTAAAAACAGTATGCAATATGCCAAAATTGATTAAATGAATAACATTTTATTACTAGTGCAAAATCATATAAAAAGTAAAATAAAAGTCATATATGGCTTATTTAATTTCAGTGCAAAATTGCAATTTATGTGCAATTAAAAAATCCTCAAATACACACATTTTTGTCATTTGCAAAATTTGATTGTGTGCAAATGCAAAATATTATTAAAAAAATTATGCCGAATGCAAAATTTTATTATGTGCAAAAAAAATGTAAAATGTGCAAAATATATATTTTTATTTAAACTGTACCATATACAGTATATATATGAATGCCAAATATTTTCTAAGTGCAAAATGTTTTTAAACGGTATGCAATATGCAGTGCAGTATTCTAGTGCTCCTTTCCAAACACAGCTCTTGACTTTTTACTCGTGCAGTTATTATTAGGTATAGTTTATTTTGAAGTATTGTTATGTTTTGCAGGTGCAGCATGCCTGCTGAGCGTAAGAAGTCCGTCAACATGGAGGAGAGAGAGACAGGCTCCTTCAGCAACAAGGACAGAGACGCCACCGCGTCCCGTGAGAAGAGCAAAGACGAGAGCAAGATGAGCGGAAAGAAGGACGGAGGCAAGACGGCAGAAGACAAGAAGAGACGGGCCGAGGAGGAGAAGAGAAAGAAGGAGGAGAAGGAGCGGAAGAAGAAAGAGGAGGAGAAGCAGAGAGCAGAGGAGGAGCAGAGGAAGAAAGAGGAGGAGGAGAAGAGGCAGCAGGAGGAGCAGGAGAAGAAGCTGCTTGAGGAAGAGGCCAAACGACAGAAAGAGGAAGAGGCTGCGCAGCTGAAGTAAGAGCGCTGGGCTTCTCCACTCCAAACACATGCATCTCTATCAGACTCTTACATTTGATTAAAAAACTCAATTAGAAGAATATACGCTCAGCTGTTACCAATCAAATGAAATCAGTGTCAGTAAAATCAGATTATAAGATGATATTTTAGTAAGAGCGCTGGGAATAGAGACAGCAGAATAAAAATATTCATGAAGCTGAAAATACAGACTAGATATATTTAAAATAATGTGTAGGTCACTTTTAGTAGTAACATCAGCCATTTGGCATTATCAGGACACACAAATATTCCCACACTGCATTATTATACATAATATTCAACATTATGTTTATTATAGTAGTTTAAATGTAGTACTGACACTAAAACTCTGTTCATTTTTGCTGAACTATCCACAATAAATACAGGAGGAATTTGCATATGTATATCTTTATTGCTAAGGCACTTTTAGGTAAATTGCCGTATTATATCTCTAAACTCTTAAGGCGAGACTCTACAGGGTAACTAGCAGATATCACCATGAACTTTCCCAGTTGATTAAGATAAGAAAAAATGTATTACAAGTTTTCTGTAATTTAATGTTTAAATATGCATATTTAATCTAATTTGCATATGTTTAATTTGCATACTATGGGACATTAGCTAATTTGCATATATAGAAAAAATGACATCTGGGTGTTTGATAAAGCTGGGTTCAAAATTATTTTTTCGTTGTGTTCACATAGTAGATGGGGGAAAATTACAGAGGGATTTATGGATGTCTACTTTTGTTGTCCTGTAAATCAGAATATATAGCCTAAATATTTGTGCCATGTTTTTGGGAATAAAGTGTTATATAAATCAGCCTAGGAATAATATATTTACAAGTCCCTTTGCAAATGTCTTCATAATATAACTAGGTACAGGCCTGGAAGGTTTGGTGTACATAACTGCTACTGAAGTGGAGGTTTCAGACTTGGAGTTTGAGAGAAAAGTCATTTCGAGAGAACAGGCTTTTAAAGATTTAGCATCAGCCAATGAGATTGCGCATTTGCATGCTTTTACTTTCACAATTGGTTGCTGATAAAAAGGAAATGACCATATTTGGACCCGACAGCATTGTACAGGAGAGAGAGAGAGCTTTCTAACGATGCGTGTGATGACGACGGTGAGAGCAGCAGGATGATTTAGATCCGCAACTTTTGATAAATTTATGAGAAATCAAGTACACATGCAAACAGACAAAGTGTCATAAATTAAAGACCGAAATGTGTATTTCAGACTTTTTTCACCACAGGTCTAAAAGAAAACATTATTGAAGACAAATTTCCCAAAATCTCAAAATGCCTGCCGTGTCTCGCCTTAAAGGGATACTCCACTTTTTTTGGAAATAGGCTCATTTTACCACTCCCCCAGAGTTAAACAGTTGGGTTTTACCGTTTCGAATCCATTCAGCCGATTTTGTGAGATTTAGAAGAATATCAGTAACCACACAGTTTCTGGTATCATTGACTTCCATAGTATATATGGCAAGTCATTGGGACCAGAAACTGTGTGGTTACTGATATTCTTCTAAATCTCACAAAATCGGCTGAATGGATTCGAAAACGGTAAAACCCAACGGTGCCTATTATTTCTAAAAAAAGTGGAGTCCTTCAACGATACAGATTGTTGCATTTTTGTAATGCGATATGAATTGTGGCCCGATGTATTGTCACACCCCTAGTGTTTGCTTTGTGTTTGGTCAGGGAGAAGGAGGAGGCCGATCAGCTCCAGCAAGAGGCGTGGGAGCGTCATCATGGCCGAAAGGATCTGCGGGTGAAGAACCAGCACGTGCAGGAGACCCGACCAGAGGAGGCTTTCTTCAGTCGCCTGGACTCCAGCCTGAAGAAGAACACGGCCTTCGTCAAGAAGCTCCGCACGCTCACGGAGCAGCAGCGCGCCTCGCTGTCGCAAGACTTCGACTCGCTCAACCTCAGCAAGTACATCGGCGAGGCCGTGAGCTCCATGGTGGAGGCCAAGCTGAAGATCTCAGACGTGGGTTGTGCTGTTCATCTCTGCTCTCTGTTCCACCAGCGATACGCTGAATTCGCTCCGTTGCTCCTGGGTGCCTGGAAGAGACACTTCGAGGCTAGGAAGGAGGAAAAGGCGCCTAACGTGAGCAAGCTGCGCACCGACCTGCGCTTCATCGCGGAGCTCACCATCGTGGGCCTGTTCACCGATAAAGAAGGGCTCTCGCTCATTTACGAGCAGCTGAAGAACATCATCGGCACCGACCGAGAGACGCACACGCACGTGTCCGTCATCATCAGCTTCTGCAAGCACTGCGGAGACGATATCGCCGGGCTGATGCCGAGAAAAGTCAAGAACGCCATCGAGAAGTTCGGATTGTCCTTCCCTCCGAGCCAGATCATTAATGCGGAGAAACAGCAGCCGTTCCAGAATCTGCTGAGAGAATATTTCACATCGCTCACCAAACACCTGAAGAAAGACCACCGAGAACTGCAGAACATCGAGAGGCAGAACAGGTCGGTTTGTAGATCCACCCTCGTCACTTTTCTGGGGTTTCTCAGAAGTTGAACTCGTCGCAGTTGTGTGGGTGAAGGTCTGATTTTTTTTTTTTTCAGACAGAACAGGTCGGTTTGAATGAGGGCTGAACGGTTTTGGAAAATAATCTTAATTGCGAATATCATTATTGTGATTGTAATACTTTATCTGTAATAGAGCCAGACCGATATATCGGTAGGCTGTTATTATTGGCCGATATCGGTATCGGCAGTTATAATGGCCGATAAATGAATATTTAAAAAATAAAATAAAACGGACGAAACACGCTTGAACTATGTCACGAGTGTTGGAGTTGTATAGTTTGTCCACCAGAGGGCACTCTACACCGTTCCTGTTGGCAAGCTAAACACTCATAGACTAGCTAACTATAAAGCTAATGCCAATATCATCAGTCTGTTCTGTTGTGACAATTAAAGAAACAAGTTTCTTTTTAAAATGCATTATCATTTTACATATTATTTTAGTTAAAACTCATAAATAACTACAAATAACTAATGTTAGGGAAATCTGTTAATGTTTTGTTGCGCGTTTCTGAAATAAAAAATAAATAAATAAATAAATATCGGCCGATATATCGGAATATCGGATTTTAAAACCAAAAAATATTTGTATCGGTATCGGCCTTCAAAATCCTTTTATCGTTCGGGCTCTAATCTGTAATATTCAACGAGAAATCATTGTATAATGGGGTGGGAATCTTTAGGGACCTCATGATCCGATCCGATTCTGGGAGTCACGATCCAATTCCTCAACTATTCTCAATCTACTTTTTATTCTTGAATAAACGGTTCGTTCACTATATTGCTCACGGACACTCAATGCTTTTGCTCTTGCTTTGTTTGGAAGTATTTTATTGCTGTTTTAATAACCTAAATCATGTTTGCATTTGTTTTTTTTGTTGTTGTTTTTTGCAATGGACCTGTTTTGTGTCTCTGTAGGCGTATCCTGCACTCTAAAGGAGAGCTGAGCGAGGACAGACACAAGCAGTACGAGGAGTTCGCCACCTCCTATCAGAAGCTGCTGGCTAACACTCAAACTCTGGCCGATCTGTTGGACGAGAACATGCCTGAACTCCCTCTGGATAAAACCGTCCAGGAAGGTACGAACGCCGGCACGACTTCTCCTGAGAATCTCCTGAGAATCTGCCTTGGCATGCACATGATTTGTTGTTTTGTGTGCAGAACACGGTCCAGGCATCGATATCTTTACACCGGGGAAACCCGGAGAGTACGATCTGGAAGGAGGCATCTGGGAGGACGAGGACGCTCGTAACTTCTACGAGAACATGGTGGATCTGAAGGCATTTGTTCCTGCCATTCTCTTCAAGGACAATGAGAAGAGCAGCCAGAACAGCAAAGGTACTGAATCATTTAGGAAAGTCCTGCATGGAAGATGGGATTCTTGCATAATTTGTGCCAGAACGCACTGCAGTATGTACTTATGTTAAAAGTTTTTTGTTTTCTCTAGTCTAGTGTGTAATGTTGCTGTCTGAGCATGAAAAATGTTTCCAAAGTCCCTCCAGCGGGAGTTCTTCTCTATATCAGTGTTTCTGAACTCTTGGAACGCCTCCATTGTAGTCTTGAGTTTCTTCCGGGAACACGTCACAATATTCCTCATTATAATAATTAATGCGCAGAATAAAGGGACGGGGCCTGTTTGAGTTATTTAGTAGTGTGTTAAACTGGTGGTTATGGAAAGGGCGGGACATTTCCCAAACACACTCGACCAATCACAACACACTGCTTCTGACGACCAATCAGAGCACAGCGTGCTTTCAGAAGGAGGGGCTTCACAGAGACAGGAAGTGAACAGAGCGTTACTGACAGACTGGAAAGAGAGGAGCCGCAACAATGGAGAATATGAGGAGAATAATCAACATTCAAGCAGGAAAACCTGTTCTAGAAGAGCCTGAAAACAATACTTTGTAAGCGGTTCCTTTAGTATCATGGGAAACAGTATGTAATTGTAATTTATGTTGTGTGTGTGTGTGTAGAGGTACGAGAGATAAACAGCACCGAGGAGTTGGAGATGGAGTTAGAAGTGCTGGACATCACTGATGAACCGATAGATCTGGATGTAGCCGACGAGACCGAAAGTGAAGAACTGGCCAAAAAGATACTGGACGAGCAAGGTATACACACACACACACACACACACACACACTATGGAGCCTCTAAAGGGACATGGTGATAGAAAATCAATTCTTTTGCAAAAGTTTTGTGTTCCCCGAGGATTTTCAGAACTCAAAATTTTGAAAAAGGAGACAAAAGCATGGTTTCCACCACCATGTCCCTCCGTACACATATACTTGCTTTCTTAATAAAACACACTGAATAATGCCTCTCCAAAACCTCCAGAGGGCAGGAAAGGGAAAGTTTCAGGATCAGTCCAACTTTATCTGTATTTAGCATTTTTTGTCTATTGCGTTATTTTGAAATTATTTATCTGTCACTCGCTGTATTTTAGAGCATGGGTTTGATTCAGAGTAAATGCATGAACTAAGAAAATGATTTGATGTGCATAAAAGCATCTGCTGTTAAATGCATAACTTTAATGTAATGTGATGATGTTGGTGTGTGTGTGTGTGTGTGTGCGTACAGAGCAGGAGGACGAGGAGGCCAGCACCGGCTCTCATCTCAAACTCATCGTGGACGCTTTTATCCAGCAGTTGCCGAACTGCATCAACAGAGACCTGATAGACAAGGTGAAGAGTACAAACACACACAGCGCTTGATCATAGCCAGTGTTATTTTAGTATTATTTATATAATATTTGTATATATACAAAGAAAATGTAATTAGCTTTTATTTTTATGTTTTCAGTTTGTTGCCTTCTAATCGTTGTATTTTATTTCAGCTTGATTTGAATTTTTCCAGAATGATTTTCATTAGTGAACAGTAACAGTGCTGGTGGTTTTCCCTCTCGTGTGTTCAGGCTGCTATGGACTTCTGTATGAACATGAACACCAAGTCCAATCGCAGGAAGTTGGTTCGCGCTCTCTTCACGGTTCCCAGGCAGAGGTGTGTTTGCTGTGCGTCTGTAGCTGTGCCGGGGTGGAGCATATCACGGTCGATGCCCCACGGTTCGGTGATGCGCGGATTAACTGCTAAATTTAACCATCATGGAGTGAAAGTTTATAATTTAGACATGTTTTGTCTTGCCAGTTTACACATTCAAACAATTTTAAACGCAGAAGAAGAGGAGAAAATCGGGACTCGTGTGTTATCTGCGCACAGCCACACACTCACACAGAGAGAGAGAGAGCACGTTTCAGAAATAAAGATTAAAAATTTCATCGAGACAAAAGTTGGCTTGTGAAAGTTTGAAGAAGTTTAAAGTACTTTATAGTTAAAAATTAGTTTAAAGTTTAAATGAGTTTGAATTTTAAATTAGTTTAAAGTACTCAAACACTGAATTGATTCCTCTGTCACGGTTATTTTTTATCACTGACCGTTCACTTGTTTCAAATAATGTGTGAACTTAATCATTTAGGCTAGTCTTTTTTGATGTATCATTGAAGAACTTCAAGTGAGCTTTAAGCAATAAATGAAAAGCAAAGTCACTCCCCATCACCCAGTACATACTCTTGCTGATCCGACCTGCGGCTTAAAAACCGTAAATGCTCCGAACCGTGAGTTTTGTGATCCGTTCCACCACTATAGTTGTGAGTGTTCAGTGATTGGATCTGATCTGGTGTGTGTGTGTGTGTGTGACTCAGGCTGGATCTGCTGCCGTTCTACGCTCGTCTGGTGGCCACGCTGCACCCCTGCATGTCTGATGTGGCCGAAGACCTCTGCTCAATGCTCAAAGGAGATTTCAGATTTCATGTGAGTGTGTTTCTCATTAATCACACAGAAGCCCTGCTCTGAAGTCGTCCTCACTCAATACACTGTGGGATTGCCTTTTCCACACACACCAGGGCTGTCAAAATGGCTGAAAAGCTAAATTAGAATTTCTTTCTTAAATATTGGCAAAATTAGAGTTGTATTCAAATTCTTAAATCAAATATAAACCAGTCAAGCATCGCATCTTTTATTGCAATGAAATGACATTCACTTGTGAAACAATTGTTCTCAAATAAAATATAATTCCTTTAATGTGCATGCATGGAGAATTAGGTTACAACTGTGTTCATGCATCAGCAATTTGAGAAAACACTCTTCAGCACACAGCGTAATGAACTACATGAACACACAATAGCAAACTGCCATTCAGAAACACATAACACATATCCATATCTACATACTGTCGGTCAAAAACACTAGACGGTCAACTTGATCTGCAGCGAGTGCTGAAAACACACATTGAGCTCTGACCGATGTGCCAGATATGGTCAAGGATGTTTTTTTTCTGCGAGTATTCAAAATTAAAATTTTATTTGACAGCCCTACTCACAATGTGCACTCGAATTTTGCCAAAAGTCTATTTTAGGAGCAGGATATGTTAAAATGCATCGAAGTCAGTGTTTGTGTGTGTGTCTTACAGATCAGAAAGAAAGACCAAATCAACATTGAGACCAAGAATAAGACGGTGAGGTTCATCGGGGAGTTGGCCAAGTTCAAGATGTTTTCCAAGACGGACACACTGCACTGCCTCAAGGTGAGATCAGATGAAATATCATTGACATACTATTATAGTTTTATTATTATTTTTATATATTCCAGTTTCATTTTAATTTAGCTAAAGTTGTAGTTATTTTGTTGGGTTTTGTATTAGAAATGTCTAAATAGTTTTTTATTAATTTCATCAAGTTAAACTAAATGAAAATGAGAAACGTTGCTTGGCAATTTGCTAAAATAAAATAAGACACAATTTTTTAATAAAATAAATATTAAATAAATAAGCTTTTGTCTATTTTATCTTATTTTGGTTAACTTTTTTAAGGTAACTGTAATAAATCTGCTTAGAAATTTTCAAAATTAGAAAATGTTAATGAAATAAATAAGAAAACTTGCTGAAGTAATTAAGTCTAAACTGATGTATAAAAATTACTAAAACTGAAATTAAAATAAAGCTACATAGAAATGTTTAAAAAAAAGCACAACCCAAAATTTCTATTACTTTAACATTTAAATGAACTGAAAATAAAATCGTTCAAAAGCATTTTACTTTGCTTTGATACAGAAGTTAATGTGATGAAAATGGCACTGACTGCTGAATCTTTGGTGTTGTTGTGTGTGTGTGTGTGTGTGTGTGTGCAGATGCTGCTGTCTGATTTCTCTCATCATCATATCGAGATGGCCTGCACTCTGCTGGAGACCTGTGGACGCTTTCTCTTCCGTTCACCGGACTCTCATCTGCGCACAAGCGTCTTACTGGTCCGTCCTCACGCATACAACGTGCAAAACTCACACCAGAGCTGCTCGATCAACCGATCTCGATTCAAACACACACATGATCTCAGTCCAAAATCACAGTGATTCGGCTCTAAGTACGATCACACTGATTCAGATCTGTGTTCTGGTCCAGTGAGTCGTCATGTTCAGTGTGAAACAGTCTTTTCAACCACAGTATCATTATTTCTGTTATAATAATTATAAATATCACAGAAATACTGCCATACAAGTTGGAATATAAACACTGATGTCTACAGTAGTGATCAAAATAGAGAAAATCACCTTTTTAAAGTAACGTGACGCTTCAAGTAAAGATTGTATCCATTACTTTGTCACACCAGTAGACAAGAGACTGTTAAAATGTTTTTAAATGAATGTCAATCATTCGAGATTCTATTAAAAATGCAGATTCATCCAGTAATGAAACAAGTCTTTATGAGTAACTCATTGAATCATTCATTCAAACCGATTAAAAAAAATATATAATAAAATATTTTTATAAATAGACTTCAGCAATTAACCTTTTTTCAGAAAAGTAAAGTCCATGTGATTTTTATCCGTAATCTCACAGCTCTAACTGACACTATTGCACATGTCTGTGTGTGTGTTTTCAGGAGCAAATGATGCGCAAGAAACAGGCTCAGCATCTGGATGTGCGTTACGTGACGATGGTGGAGAACGCGTATTACTACTGTAACCCGCCGCCGATGGAGAAGACTGTGCGAAAGAAGAGACCCCCGCTTCAGGAGTACATCAGGAAACTCCTGTACAAGGACCTGTCCAAGGTCACCACTGAGAAGGTCATTACACCACCATTCATTTCCTACTCCACTAAATATCAACATCTATTATTCTTTTCTCCTCAAAAGCAGTGTGAATATTAGGCTGTGTGGGCATTTAGTCACTTCTGACACTGTATAAGTGAACATTGGTTCTGTTAGCCGAAAGAAAAAACAAACTTTTATTTGAATCGCGCTTCCTTTATCACTCAATCACTTCAGTTCTGCAGTCGTGTACAAGAGTGGTGCTTACTACTGTTCTCTACACACACTACACACTCTCTACTTATAGAGTAAGCTTACTACAGCAACCACAGAAAAGATCCTCACATTTTTATAATTTCTGTATGAATGTGTTTCCGAAGTACTGGTACTTTTGAATCATTTTAGGAACCATATTAATATTAATGTTTCTGTTTTATTGTAGATATTATGCCTTAGGCATTGTATGTGCTTTCTAAAGAAAATTTTTTTTTAATGTGCTACCCGGTAGTGCTTGCTTTTATAGAAATACTTGGTACGGTTACAATAATAATACTAAAACCTTTGTAAAGCAACCTCGAGTGTGTGTTTGTATATATATATATATCTTGTATATATATATATATATATATATATATATATCTTGACTTACGCAGTTGAGTAACTCTGTTGAGTATGTTTTGAGTTTACATAATATATGGGCAACGATTAATCGCGATTAATCACATCCAAAATAAAAGTTTGTGTTTACATAATATATGTGTGTGTGGTGTGCATAATTAATTTGTATATATAAATACCCACACATGCATGTATATATATTTAAGAAAAATGTATAATTAATATATCAAATATTTATATATAATATTAATTATGTATAAATATATATAAAGTATATACATGCAAATATTTCTTAAATATATACATTCATGTGTGTGTATTTGTATATACAAATTAATTATACACACTACACACACAAATATTATATAAACACAAACTTTTATTTTGGATGCGATTAATCGTTCCCCATCCCTAATATATATAATGAGCTGTAACAAGGTTTTAAAGGCAACAATGCATTAAAAAATGTAACAAACTGATTTATTTAATCAAAGACACAAAAACAAGGCGTATACAGAAGTAGTGCATTTAGCTTTTTGCTTCTGATAGTTATTACCCATTTGCATGATGTAAATAGGCCTTTACGTTTTACACGTTAGTTAAGAGGCTGCCTGTGTGTGTGTGTGTGTGTGTGTGTGTGCAGGTGTTGAGGCAGATGAGGAAGTTGCCCTGGCAAGACCCTGATGTGAAGAGTTACCTGATCTGTTGTATGGTCAACATCTGGAACGTCAAGTACAACAGCATCCACTGCGTGGCAAACCTGCTGGCCGGACTCGTGGCGTATCAGGAGGACGTGGGCATTCATGTGGTGGACGGCGTGCTGGAGGACATACGTCTGGGCATGGAGGTGTGTGTGTGTGTGAGAAGTGTGTGATGTTGATAGATACAACTTTTGATTTTATAATATATTAGTGAATGTTGAAATCATCATTAAATTCCAACATTAAAGTATTTTTCATTCTTAGATCATGCAAACTAATGTAAAGTGTTCCTAATAATGTTTTTGAAATAACTTGTTGTTTACAAATAAGCAGCATGTGTTTTCTTTCAGTAATTATAATTTATTCACAGACTAATGCATGGAGTCAAATAATGTGTTACTAACTTTAGAAATTACTACAGAACGACTGTACAATTAGAATAATCAACATGAAACTAACCTGAACTGAATAATGACACCATTGTTATTTTAGAGCTGAAATTCAATTTGATTCACAACTGAAGAATTTTGAATGTTTATGACTGTACATTATATAATGCGCTATATAAATGCATGTGACTTGACTAGAAGTAAGGTAATGAAGTAATAATGAGTTGTAATTGAGTTAACGAGGAGTGAGTGAACACGCTTGTTGATATCAGAAAGTATCTGAAACAAAAATAATGATCAGGAACATTGGTGAACATTAGTGAAAGGAGAACGTCACTGCTGGCTTTCATTAAAACATGGCTCTGCCTAAACGCTAGAGGTTATGCACTGACGTCAGGAACACACCGAGTGGCAGAAGAGCTGCGGAGTGACTGGATTTAACACGGGAAACACCAGTAAAACTGACCAAAGGTCCAGTGATCCGTGGATATTGACACACAGCCAGAAATCATGTTTCTTGACGTTTATATGAGCCGGATTTCGACGCTGGAGAAATCCATAAAGCAAATTGGCCTGTGAATGCTTAATATAAATACAATATAAGTAGGTCTAAATCCATGTGATCACTCATAACAATGTTATATATATCATAGGGCTGTCAAACAATTAATCGCGATTAATCGCATCCAAAATAAAAGTTTGTGTTTCCATAATATATGTGGGTGCACTGTGTATAATTATTTTGTATATATATGTACACACACATGCTTGTATATTTAAGAAAATTTTTTTTATTTATATATAAAATATTTATATTTATATATAATATAAATTATATATAAATCTATATACAGTATATACATGAAAATATTTCTTAAATATATACAAGCATGTGTGTGTGTATTTATATATATAAAATAATTATACACCGTGCACCCACATATATTATGGAAACACAAACTTTTATTTTGGATGCGATTAATCGTTTGACAGCCCTAATATATCATCATATCATCCAGCCTTAAAACTTGTAGAGTTTTTTGTCAGTGTTTATTTAAATATATCCAGTTATGCAGAATATACAACGGCAAATATTTAATTGATGAGTTGTCAATAAAATGAATAACTATACAACATATTGGGTATGATTTCACCCCTAAATTCAGCAGATTGCCACTAAATAATCACTGCAAATGGATCCAGTTGTGTCTGTGAATTGCAGCGATCCGTTTGCTTCTGTTCTGCAGCTTTAGATGTGCTTTTTTCTCTATAGAAAGGTAGAAAATCAGTGTTTCCTGATGAGAAAAAGCTGACACTTTACAATAAAGTTCAATAAGGTAGTTAAAGTGAACTTAGAATGAACACTACTTCTACAGCTTTTATTAATCTTAGTTTACTAATACATAATTAAAATGAAAGGTTGCATGCGGCAACATTAGTTAATGCATCGGGAACCGACTAACATTAACACAGATCAATCAATAATGTAACAAATGGATAGCTCTTTGTTGGTAAATACAGTAACTAATGAACCTTAGCAAGAAAAGTCCTCACTGTTAGTCATGTTAGGTCATGCTAGCTGACTGTGAACGTGAGACGTTTGTGTTGATGTGTGTTTCACTCTCAGGTGAACCAGCCCAAGTTCAACCAGCGGAGGATCAGCAGCGCCAAGTTTCTGGGGGAGCTTTACAACTATCGTATGGTGGAGTCCGCCGTCATCTTCCGCACGCTCTTCTCCTTCATCTCGTTCGGCGTGAACACGGACGGTTCTCCGAGTCCACTGGACCCGCCCGAACACCTGTTCCGCATCCGCATGGTCTGCACCCTCCTGGACACCTGTGGGCAATACTTCGACCGCGGGTCCAGCAAGAAGAAGCTCGACTGCTTCCTCATTTACTTCAAGGTCAGCTTTTCCCTCGGAAACAGCCAATCACAGACTGACGACTCTCGATTTGTGCTCGAACTTGGGCTGTCGATAGATTGAAGTCGTAAATGTTTGGTGTGTTGAGCTGAATTAAAATTTCTTTATTTCTAAATAACCTTTAGTTACATTTTTAAGTCGAAGTGGAAATGAATAATTTCCAAAACAGAAAACTAATAGAAATGGCTTAAAACTAAACAAAAAATAAAACCTAATTCAAAATATTAATAAAACTGCTCTGTATTAAATATTTATTATAAGTTTCTTGAGCATCAGATCCTCATATTAGAGTGATTTGTGAAGGATCATGTGACACTGAAGACTGGAGTAATGATGATAAATTCAGGAATAAACTACACTTTACTGTATATTCACATACATTGGAATCATATTTCACTGTTTTTACTGTTTTGATCAAATAAATGCAGAAGAGACTCTTTCAGAAACAGGAATATATGGTAACTGCAGATGTGAGGTTCAGTGCAGTGAAACATGTTCGTGTCGTGTGTGTTGTAGAGGTACATCTGGTGGAAGAAGAGTGTTGATGTGTGGACTAAAGACCAGCCGTTCCCCATCGACATCGAATACATGATCACAGACACACTGGAGCTCCTGCGGCCCAAGATGAAGCTGTGCTCGTCTCTGGAGGAGGCCTGTGCTCACGTCACGCTGCTGGAGAGAGAGTTCCTCGTCAAACTGGGTAAAACACTCGTGTGTGTGTGTCTCAGATGATCTAATACTGATCATATTTACTTTGAGTGGGACACTACTAAGAGTGTGTGTGTGTGTGTGTGATGCGTAGGTTTAGGGGTAGGGTTAGTGTAAGGAGACAGAATATACAGTGTGTACAGTATAAAAACCATTACCTCTATGGCGAGTCCTCACAAAGATAGTAAACCAGGTGAGTGTGTGCGTGTGCTTCACATTAGGTTCACAACTAATATTATTGTTAACAGACATTCTGATCAGATGAGACACATTGAAGACATGATGACATAGTGTTAGCATAAATACCATTTTATTTATATTTGTCAACTGCAGTAGAGCAGTGAAATGATCCAGTGACGGTGTGTGTGTTTAGTTGAGGAAACGCCCACATGTGGTCAGACCGCCCAGCCCTAGTGTGTGTGTGTAGTTGTTTTTCTAGTTGTTCCGCTCATCTTTCCCTGTCGAGCAGCATTCCTCGCAACGACACAATGGTTTGTTTCATGCGTTCAGTCATTATGCCTTCATTCCTGACATGTGCCGAGAGAAAGACACACATTCCTGCAGAGAGTGTAATAGTATCAGTGTTAAAGCAGCACAGACCCGGAATAGCTCTTCAGGAATGCTGTTGTGTGTGTGTGTGTGTGTGTGTGTGTGTGTGTTGTCTGTCTGGTTTTAAACCAGCAATTCTGTAGTGCCGGTTTATTTTTGCTGCTGTTTCGGTCTGGTTTGGTCAGTAACAACATTCCTGTGTGTCTGTCTCCTAGTTTAGTAAGTTTTTAGTGAGTTTTACCCTTAGTTTGGGTACATTTCATTCTGGGTACAATATTATTGACCTCCTGCATTGACACCATTGTATGAGAACTGAACTGAGCTGGACGATGGCATCACGTTTTTTCCAGAGCGGCCTATATATATATATGTGTAATGTGTGTGTGTGTGTGTGTGTGTGTGTGTGTGTGTGTATATATATATATATATATATATATATAAGCTGGACTGTGATGCTATTTCTACTGGACACAAACTTTGTTGCATTATTTTCCTGTAAAGCTGCTTCGAAACACTCTGTGTAAAGCGCTATATAAATAAAGCTGACTTGACCTGTGTCCAGGCCTGGAGAAAGATGGCCGCTCCTCCAGTGCGATGGATGAGAACGAGCCTCTGGATGAGGATGATGATGATGATGAAGACGAGGGAGGAGCAGAGACTGAGGAACAGTCTGGAAACGAGAGCGAGATGAATGAACCCGAGGAGGAGGTGTGATTGACAGCTGGAAACTCCGCCTTCTTTGTTGTTTGCATACAGTTGACTAATAGAAATGGAGAACGGAAACACTGCATTAGTCACTGCAAAATCGAAATAATTAAAAAATATATACACTCAAATTATCAGAACTAAAAATGATTCAGACACCAAATATTACGTTTGATATTTCTTTACTAGTGTGTGCATTTCACTTCTGTGAGTGAGGAGAGCAAAATAAAGTAAACTGTGACATATTACAGCCAGATATTCTTCATACAGCGACTATACCAGTCAAAAATATGGCACCAAATATTCTTCCTCCACTTTGAGCTGATGATGTTTTCTGTAATCGCTAATGCTCCTTTTACACACACACTGAACAACATGAAGCATTGCTTGGTCACTGGTTGAGCTAAACTGCTATTCTCTAATTGTGGAGTTCAATTTAACAGCTGACAGATACTCAACATAATTCATGTTGGACGGACAAAACCAGTCAAATATCAAACACTGAGGTCATGAACTATAGCGAATAAACCGATGATGTGAGAAATGTTGAAGGTGTCTGAATAGGTTACAGTTTGACTGTATTTAATTTATGATGAGGTTTTGTTGATGTATACACTGAGTGTTTGAAGAGTGGGATAAGCCGTGTGTGTGTTGTGTAGGACGGCTCGGAGAATGAGGAAGAGGAGCGTGAGGAGGAAGAGGAGAACACGGACTATCTGACCGACTCCAACAAAGAGAACGAAACGGATGAAGAGAACAATGTGAGTGTGTGTGTGTGTGTGTGTGTGTGTGTGTGTGAGTGTGTAAGTGTGTAGGTGTGGTTTGAGCTAACGCTGCTGTTTCTCTGGGTCAGGAGGTCACGATCCGCGGTGGAGGACTCAAACACGTGGCGTGTGCCGAGGACGAGGACTTCATACAGGCGCTGGACAAAATGATGCTGGAGAACCTGCAGGTGCGCAATAGGGGCGTTAGCTCAAGGATCGAGCCACCAGGGTGTTTCCTCGAGAACTGACGCTTCCTTAGGAACGTTTCCTGGTTGCGTTCGCAACGCCTGTGGGAACTCTGAAGTGACGTGAGACGCGCTTGTCGTTGTGACTTTTATTTTGACGGCGCTGAGAACGACAGAACACACAGTGCACAGTTAGATAAAACTGTTATATATTGAAAGCAGACAGTGATGAACAGTTATTAGCGTTTGCCGTGTGGTTTATATCTAGTGTCGCTGAGCGGAAACACATCATCATGTTTCTCTTGATTTTCTCCTCAGCGTAAAGGTTTAGAGCTTCATCTATCCCTGTTTCCGTGTTCGTAGAGTTAGTTTCTGGAGTAAATGTATAGACTGTAATCTTTTTAAATGGCGGATGCTGGTGTTTCGCGTGCGTTCGGCCAATCAGCGAACACTAACGTCACGGATAGCTCCTATAGTTCTGGTTTAGAGCGACTCAGAAGTAGAAGTAAATTAGTTTCTCTGAAAGAGTTCCTGCGGTGCGAACAAACACGTGCGAAAGCCCCTAAACACTTTCACATCCTTCACATGCACTTTACTCTCCTAAACCCTCACAATCAGGAGATTTGTGTTTTATTATTCCACATCTGGATGATCTAGCTGAAAGTGCTTTATTTTTTAAAACAACACCATACAATTAGTGGATTGCACTCGTGTGCTATTATTACACGGCTTTTAAGTCCTACTGTTTATTTTCATATACTTTTATGGTTTGTTTTTGTCATTTTGGGGGCTTTATATATTATTTTAATATCATTGAGATGCTATTAGAGTTTTTTGTAACACTTTACAGTCAGGTCCCATTAGTTAAAATTTGTTAGTGCATTAACTTGCATAATAATAATAATAATAATGATGATGCACTTTCTCATATCCAAAAGCCACTTTGTTAAGCCACATTAAGAAATTAAGCACGAATAGAGAAATACAGACATAATATTTTACATAAACAGACATAAAATTAATTAAGAATGAGTCATTTGTTACAGTGTTTATTAATCTTTGTTAATGTTAGTTAATAAAAATACATCTGTTCGTTGTTAGTTCATGTCAACAAATGGAAGCGTATTGTAGTGTTGCCTAGTTTTTTAAAAAAAAAAGTTTTCATTAAAAAAAATCATTGTAATTTTGTTAGGCATTTTTATTAGTTATGTTTTCTTAATATGCCAAAATATTTAACAAAATTAGAAATTAAGAAATAAAAAAATACTTAAGTAAAATAAATTCAAGTTTTAAGTGAAGTTAACGTTTAAGTAATGTTTTTTATGGTTTTACTCTTAGATTTAGTCACACCTGGTGTGAAAGCAGCTACATCTACAAAAAAGATCATTATATATTAGTCATTTTTAGAACGAATGAATCACTTCTGCTTCAATAACTTCATTTGTAAGTTTCTTGATGAAAGGATCTGTTCAGCCCAAAGTCACCTGTATGATGTCATCTTCACCCGTCCGATTTATGTGCATGTACATAAGCCTTTGAGTGACCGCGTGTGTGTGTGTGTGTGTGTGTGTGAGCAGCAGCGCAGTGGAGAGGCAGTGAAGGTCCACCAGTTGGATGTGGCGATTCCTCTGCAGTTGAAGAGTCAGCTGAAGAAAAGCCCCGTCCCATCATGCACTGCAGACACAGACTCCGACATCAGCGACACCATGCAGTTCGTCATGCTCACACGCAAGGGCAACAAGCAGCAGGTACCAGTGTGTGTGTGTGTGTGTGTGTGTGTGTGTTGGAATGGTTTGGGTCTGCAGGGTGTGTTCAGGATGTGGCTTTGGGTGTGTAAACTACAGCACATAGACGTAATGGTTTTTATACTGTACAAATTTCTTTCCTCTTACACTAAACCTACCCATCACATAAAACTTAAAAAAAACCTTTAATTACTTCATTTTTATACCAGATTTACAAATGAGGACGAGGTTTTTGGAGATTTTTTTCAGGTTTGGGTTACTTCTGGGGTACATCCATCTTTGATATTCTGTGCCTGTTTTCTCTTTCTCTGGTTCAGAGTGTGTGTGTGTGTGTGTGTGTGTGTGTGTGTGGGAATGGTTTGGGTCTGCAGGGTGTGTTCAGGATGTGGCTTTGGGTGTGTAAACTACAGCACATAGACGTAATGGTTTTTATACTGTACAAATTTCTTTCCTCTTACACTAAACCTACCCATCACATAAAACTTAAAAAAAACCTTTAATTACTTCATTTTTATACCAGATTTACAAATGAGGACGAGGTTTTTGGAGATTTTTTTCAGGTTTGGGTTACTTCTGGGGTACATCCATCTTTGATATTCTGTGCCTGTTTTCTCTTTCTCTGGTTCAGAGTGTGTGTGTGTGTGTGTGTGTGTGTGTGTGTGTGTGTTTTAACCACAGCTGTATGCACTGGAGTGTGTTAACAACAAATACTGTATTTCAGTCTTTCTACTCCTTACAAATTAAGTAGATTTTAAGTGAACTAGTGCAAAATAGAATTAAGAACTCGGAACTAAGAAAGTAGCATAAAATGTAACTTTTTTTAAGAGTAAATGTGATTTTTGTCATTTTAATTGTATTTGAAAGACCTTGTTCACACGTAAGCTGAACATGTGAGTTAACGAGAGTAATGAGTGTGTCTCCGTCTGTCCAGTTTAAGATCCTGAACGTGCCGCTGTCGTCTCATCTGGCAGCCAATCACTTTAACCAGCAGCAAGCGGAGCAGGAGGAGCGCATGCGCATGAAGAAGCTCACGCTGGACATCAACGAGAGACAGGAGCAGGAGGACTATCAGGGTGAGATACAATACAAATATTAGAGACAGATGCAACTTGCTTGAAGTAAAGTAAACTTACCAAAAGCGTTCCTTCCGCTGGAAAAAATAGTCCCTGAGGCACGGTTATGTAAGCAATAAGGTACGAGAGGCTCCGCTTCGCATTGCCTAACAACGCCCTTCAGCCGCCACTTATTCACGATACAGCTCTAGCGTCGAGTACCTTATTGCTTTAAGAAAACGGGTACCACACCACAGTACAAATATTAAATCTGTGCAACTTGCAAAAGCCGTAAACAGCAACAGAAGTTACTTAAATATTTTTGCTATTAATGTTTAAGGAATGTTATTTTATGGTTTTAGTCTTAGATTTAGTTTACCCTTGTGCATCAATTAAAAAAGTTACACATAGGTAAAAAGAGGACAAAAATGTCCATGTCAAAAAACTGTCATAAAAATGTGACGCTTTGGAGCACAGACTTAAGTTTGGTATCATTTTAAAGAAGACCCTTTGCAGATTATTGCTGAAGTAAAAAAATAATAATAAGTAAATCCCAAAAATGTTATATAGGTATAAGTTTATTAAAATTATTTATAAAAAATATTTCATATAAAATATATATTTTTTAAATCAGGTTGAACTCAAAACTGCAATAAAATCAAAGCCATAAATCTAAATAGGTTGTGTTCCAAATTTGAGGATGATATCTCAAGAAATGAGCTTTGGGTAACAGTTTGTTTGGGCGTAGTAACATATTTTCCCCATTGGGTGGCAGCAAAACCCCACTGGAGCTCACAGTGATTGGATTTGAATTTGCAGTTTTTCTCTCTCAGTATTACAAACACACACACACACACACACACACACATACTAACCACACTCTGACATCCATACCAACACACCCACACTTTATCCAGTTGGCTCTATAATATGCCGAACCAGAAAACAGGAATAAAGCGATATTTGTTTTATAGGCCAAACTTTAAAAAAATGGCACCATCTGATAAAAAATAGTAAAAAATACAATTTTGAAGCCTTGCCCTCAGAATGAAAGCCTCTTAACAAAGATTGCATAATTTTATAGTTAACTGAACCGGGGATTAAAAATGGCAGTTTCAATGGGGACATTTTTGTCCAAAAGGTGCTGAGAGGGAGTATTTTTTGTACCTAATGCAAAAAATATATTTTTAAGAAAATGACGGTGAAATAGTAAAATTCCAATAAAAACACACACCTGTGCCAAGTTTTTTGCAGTTAGCTTTAACACAGGCAAAGTGATCAACAAAACTGAACTGAAAAACAAAACTGAAAAGGACAAACATGTCCATAAGGATGCACAAGGGTTAAACCTGGTGTGAAAAGCAGCTGGATTACTGTAATTAACTGTGAAAATGACTTCCAAATGAAGTACATTTTAAAAGAACTAGTGTGTTTAAAACTATTAAATTATTTAGACATCTTTATGAGTGAGTCAGTAAAGAAAACTTTTATATTGAAACAGCTCGAAATGTATATAGGAGAATAATTATCATACGCAAACATCAGGAAACTGTGGCCTATATTTATGCAAAAAATGTATCCCGATTTGAAGCTTGTGACATATAAACCCGATCACTTGTTTAGCGTTCATGTAAACACTACATTCAGATTCAGATTCAACAATAAACACACAAAGTTGTGATTCATTCTGATCCATCATGATGATGATGTTGTTGTTGTTTCAGAGATGATGCAATCCCTTGCTCAGAGACCGGCTCCTGCGAACACCAACCGAGAGCGCCGGCCCCGCTACCAGCACCCTAAAGGAGCGCCCAACGCTGACCTCATATTCAAGACCGGCGGCAGGTCAGACACACACACACTGATCAAGTAGAAGAGGACATTCATCTGAAAACTTTCACACAACTTTCTAAAATCCATTTGACTGGTAAAATATTTCGGTTGCACTAGCGATTAATCAGAATAAAACTGAAGTGGTGATGCGCCTTAGTGCAATTCATGTGATTTTATCACAGGAGTAATATTCCTTATATTGTTTTACATTTTTGATTAGTATTGATTATATTTTAAATTGTTATGATTGCATAATCTTATAGTGTTACATATTATATTACAGTAGTAATATTTCTTTATTTGTTTCATATTGTTATTTAGTAATCTACACCAGTGTGGGTATTAGATAAAATGTAAATATTTTTTTATTAAAATCTAATCATTATTTTTTTGAAACATACAGTATTTATTTATATTTATATTTCATTTATTATACTTTACTATATTATTATATTATATTATATTATACTACAACTAAAATTATTTTGATTATTATATTTATTATATGCTTTTGTTTTATACTTGATATTTTTATATTATTTTATATTGTTATATATTATTATTTTGAAAATAAATAATAATAGCCATACAAACAAGCTTTTTAATCTCTCTCTCACACACATCCTCCTCACTGACCCTTAACACACTCACTGACCCTTGACCCTGTGCACCGCAGGAGACGCTGATGATGTCAGACTGAGGTAACGACGAGTCAAAGACGGACAGAGAGATGGACAAGCGGTGCTTTGGACTCGAGACGGAGACACACCTGACTGAGGGTCACCACAGCAACCAGAGAGGAGCTCCATCAACCCACACACACACACACACACACAGGATGGAGGTGATCTTACTTTGGCTGAACGAGTTTGATGGTTGGATAGTGTCCAGTGCCGAAGAGACGGTGGAAAACTCAATGTTTTTGCGTTGTTTCCTCTCCTGATGTTTATTCTCTCTAACCTCAGCGAAGGTTCCTGAGCGAGACGTGCATGGGCTGAACGCAGCCGCTAACATGTTCGCTGTTGCAGTAAAAGTGACTTCGTGTGACCGTGAGAATGTCTCTTTTTGTCTCTGTGCTCTCAAACACTCACCAGTCAGTGAACTCAATGACTAGAGCAGCTGATCAGTCGAATGCTGTCGAACCGGACGCAAACACACACACGCGCGGACCGGAACAGGTAAGATCAAACCCACAGAAAAGGCCTGGATGATTGTTTGGGTTGGGTTTAAGCGCCAAAACTGCTCACGTCGTAATTTAATTCACCAGGAAAACAGCGACAAGAACATGTAAGATTGGCATAAAATCACACATCCACATGATTAACCTCAGAATAAGAATCGTTTCAATGTACTTTCATATTTAAATGTTTTAGGACAACATTTAGAGGGTTAAATAATTTCTCAATGCCAAAATGTTTGTTTTATTCTGATGTTTTCACCGTTCTGCCGTTTCTGATTCAGTTGTTCTCAATTGTGCTTTGAATTTGTGGTGTAAAAAGACTTTTGCTAGTCTTTTCATCAACTTAACTGATTAAATGTCTCTTGTCAAAGGTGTCTGAGTGAATTATTGAGCTTGGCGCACACCCCATAATGCAGTGCTTCACTAAAGAGCTGCCAAAGAACATTATCATTGACACAAAAAACATTATAACTGATGGTTTCATTGTATTTATTCAGAAACAATTCTATAACCAATGCAGGAAAATATACATTTTTATGTCCAGCAATGTTGTCATTTATATGAAGAGGTGGTAATAAACAATGTTGTTTTGTGTGTGTGTAGTGGTGTCACATGTTCACAATCATGCATTCCATGTCCTTCAATAACTGCTTCTCTTGAAGCAAAAAACCGGAGTCAAAAAAACAAAACAATGCACACATCTCAAAAACACACATTCTACATGCATAACACATTAACTCATTCATTGTGAAACTCACAATACACACTACAGGTCAAAACACAACGTGATTAAGGGTTGGTGGTGATTTGAACACGTTCCAGATCTGCAAGCTCTCCATTTGAATCTCTGTGGTTCAGTGTGGGAGGAACTAAACTCACATTTACGAGAGCTTCTGAAGTGTTGCATGCTGGGAGAGAAAGAAGACGGTCATCTAGAAAACCAACCAGTCAAAATCAAGAGAATATAAAAACACAACATTATCATATGAACATGCCGAACATCATAAAGACACGCTTTAAGAAACTGAGGTATTTCTTGGGTTATTTCCATCAGTTGATCCTCAAGCACAGACACTTAAAAAGATAAGCTGACATATTTTACAATCACACACTGAGTGTTTAAATAAGTTTACTTTAGGAATTTTAGCAATTACTAAATTGCTCATAAACAAATGAATCTAACTTAACTAGAGCAAGTATCTTACCTAACTTGAAAATTAAACTGACTTAGCTAAAAAAAAGAAATGAAACTAGGTTAGAAAAATGAAACTTAGTTAAAAAAAAGTGAATGCGAATGTAAAAAATGAAAGTTAAAAAAAGCAAATAAAAGTGACTAACTAATTATCCAATTAATCAATTGAAACTTAGTTAAAAAAAGAAACTTAGTTAAAAAAAAGTGAATGCGAATGTAAAAAATGAAAGTTAAAAAAAGCAAATAAAAGTGACTAACTAATTATCCAATTAATCAATTGAAACTTAGTTAAAAAAAAGAAACTTAGTTAAAAAAATTAAACTTAGTTAAAAAGAAACTTAGTTAAAAAAATTAAAAAATTAAACTTAGTTAAAAAAAGAGACTTAGAAAAAAAACGTAGTTAAAAATGAAAAAAATGAAACTAATTAATTAACAAATTAATCAATTAAGTAATTATCCAATTAATCAATTAGTTTCAAAATGAAATGGAAATTGAAAAGTGAAAGTTTGCTAAGGTTTGAAAAAAGTTGCTTATTATATTATTTGCTTATTATATTATTAAACGTTGCGAAAATTAATGTTAATGCAGCATAACCGCAGCGCGGGCCGGTCCAAAACCTCGGGGGCGGGACCACACACACACACTAATTTTTATTTTTTTTTGGAAGACGACACGCATCTGAAACCGACTCGGCACGCTGACTTTCAACCGTCAGAACCGTGTCGTCTTCAGCGGCTCAGTGGTAGCGGAGTCTAAGCGCAACAACAAGTTGAAATAGAACCAGCAACCACTCGCTTCAGAGCCGGTACCGCTACCACTGAGCCACTGAAGACGACACAGTTCTGGCGGTTCTCTTCGTACATTTATCTTTATGGAGGAATCTTAACAGTGTTTTAGGAGTTCAAATATGGAGTGTTTAATCACATGACAATTAGGACTCAATGTTCTGGAACCATGTGACGATGAAGTAAAGATGGCCGAAACCAGGCCATGCGCTTCCAAAGCAGCATGTGGAGCTTGAGATGAATGTGAATCCTGAGTTAGTGTTTGATAAAGATATCAGGTCTGTCAAGCTCAGTCTAAACAAGTGCTAGTTGACTTAGAACATAAATCTGTTAAACATCCCTAACCCTTCTGAACATCTTCAAACAAGGTAATGCCAACACTGTTTGTTTTTGTAAATATATATATATATATATATATATACATATAAACGATTAGTTGAAGTCAGTGCTGGGTAGTAACTGATTACATGTAATTTAATTGATTACATGTAATTTAATTGACTCACAAGTCAATAATTTAACATTAGCATGTTCATGTTTCTCTGATGTCGTATAATGCAAGTAAAGAAAGCATTGCATCATTATTAAGTGTTTTAGTTTGTTTTAAATTTCTTTAACTTTTTTTATTGAACTATTGATTCTTCATGAACTTAGATACTCCCTGAAATTCCTTCACAAACCCTGGTTTGGGAAACCCTAACATCAGGTAATGGGTTTAACAAAATTTGGTATAATATGGTATTATCTTCAAATATTCAAATCTAAGTGTTTAGAAATAGCTTACGTTACCAACTACAATTTAGTCATGTACAATGCATTCAGCAACAGACTAAGTATTGCAAGTAATCTACCCAGCAATGGTTGAATTATAACTCCGCAAATGTTTTTCTATTCGAGTCAAAAGGCGTCATGTGAGCGTTTAAGACGAGTCTCTCAGCAGTCCTAGTTTGCGTAGCGCGTTACGTCTGGCCTCATCTGTGGCTCCTCTCCCAGAAAACTGGACCGTTATTCCCTGAGCACGGAAGGATGGCTTTGGCAAGGGCCGTGACCCGGTGGGACTCAGTGGGCTCGATTGACGCGGGGGTCTCGGAGCCGCGATGGGCGGATTAGCATTGGATCTGTTTTCACAGAGCGACGCATTCCTCTTGGGTAAGTCTTCCTTCACAGTCCTGTTGGAACAAGGTTCAGGGAAGGAGGTTCTGGATCGGGCTCCGTGGATTGGCTCAGGTGTACTTGTGATTCTTGATCTGCCGCCGTAGTTGTTGAGATGGACCTCCGAAGCCTCTGTTTTGGGTAACGCACTTGAGGCGTGCTCAGTCCTAAAGGACATTGAGGAGTTCAACTTTATGCTCTTCCCGCCATAGCAGTTAAAATCACTATGCGAGACTTCTGCGCTCGTCAAAATTGGTGCAGGGCTTGATTTGGTTTGGCAGTGATCTGTGGTGTCCATAGCGCGGGCGACAGGATTAGCGTTTGCTGGTAAGCTAGTTTTGAATGTGGTGTTGGTTTTGGTGCTTTCGGTCTGACGAGTGTTTGCTGGGATGCTAACGGCTTTCACACTTTCTGTCTCCCTCGGAGAAGCATGTGTGATGGATTGCGATCGCTTGGTTTGGCAGTGGTCTGTAGTGTCCGTAGCGCGGACATCAGCACTAGCGTTAGCTGGTAAGCTAGTTTTGAATGTGGTGGTGGTTTTGGTGCTTTCGGTCTGACGAGTGTTTGCTGGGATGCTAACGGCTTTCACACTTTCTGTCTCCCTCGGAGAAGCATGTGTGATGGATTGCGATCGCTTGGTTTGGCAGTGGTCTGTAGTGTCCGTAGCGCGGACATCAGCACTAGCGTTAGCTGGTAAGCTAGTTTTGAATGTGGTGGTGGTTTTAATGTCTTCGGTCTCCCTCGGAGAAGTGTGCATGATGGGTTGTGATCGCTTCTGAGCAAGTCCGAGTTTCGAAAGCGCCTCCATCCTAGATATGTCCGGTGTGGGATCTCGAAACGATATGCTTCGCGTTGGAAGCTTGCGAACGCAGACTGGCTCTCCGCCGTCCAGAGGGTGCGCTGAACCGGAGAGGTTTGAGAGCATTAGCGCCCGGCGCTCCTGCACCGTCACGGCTTCGGTGGCGATTGAATGGGGAATGTGTTCGCGGCTGCCCAGTAACATGCTAATGCCGCCAGGGAGACGCGTGGGCTTGGCGTGAAGAGGAGGGCCGTGTTTGACCAAGGGGTTTTGTGGCAAATCCAGACTGCTTCTGCGCTGGAGAAGCGGTGAAGAGGACGCGATGCTCTCATGCTCGACAATCTTGTTGCCGATTATTGATGAAGCTGAAGGCGGATGGTGTCCAACTTCTTGTGGTGGGTCTCGTTTCGCCTTTACCTCGTAATGAGTATCTGGAGCCGCTTGGAAATCTGATGAAGAAAACACATTCACAACTGCTTAATGAATCTCAAATACAGTAAAGTGGATCAAAAACGTTTATCAAAGTTGTCCTAAGACAAGAACATGTATTGTTCAAAATCCATGTGTAACTTTGATGAAAGGTTTTGATCCACTTCAAATGTTGACTACTATAGTACAAGAACAAATAGTTTTATTCTGACAACAACATTTAATTCAAAAGAACCAATCCTCGCAATCCTTAAAACTTCAAATCACTTGGTTTGGTTAGAAAGGTTAAAATCAGTGTCTTTATTCATAAATATGTCCTCAATGGTGTACAATTACCTCTGCCAATGATCCGACTTATCCTCATAAGCGAAGAATTTCTTATCTTTAAAGGAGTAGTTCACTTTTAAAAAAACTTTTACTAATAATTTACTCGCCCCCATGTCATCCAAGATGTCCATGTCATTCTTTCTTCAGTCGAAAAGAAATGAAGGTTTTTAATGAAAACATTCCAGGATTTTCTCCATATAATGGACTTCAATGGGGTCCAAACGGTTCAAGGTCCAAATGACAGTTTCAGTGCAGCTTTAAACGACACCAGACGATGAATAAGGGTCTTGTCTAGCGAAACGATCGCTCATTTAAAAAATTAATAAAAAGGTTTAAAGGGATACTCCACTTTTTTTGGAAACAGGCTCATTTTACAACTCCCCCAGAGTTAAACAGTTGGGTTTTCCATAGTATAGTCAATGAGACGAGAAACTGTCTGTTTACTGATATTCTTCTAAATATCAGAAAATCGTCTGAATACATTCGAAAACGGTAAAACTCAACTGTTTTACTCTGGGGGAGTGGTAAAATGAGCCTATTTCCAAAAAAAGTGGAGTATCCCTTTAAGTTTTATAAGCTCAAATGCTCGCCTTGCTCTGTTCTGTGATGTGCGTTCGTGACTCTCTTGTTCAAACTCGTTCATCAAAATGAACAAATCTTTTTTCGAGTCATGACTCGAAGGGTCCTAGATAAGACCCTTATTCATCGTCTGGAATCGGTTAAAGCCCTATGAACAGTTTGCACTGAAACTCTCATTTGGACCTTGAACCGTTTGGTTCCCATTGAAGTCCATTATATGGAGAAAATCCTGGAATGTTTTCATCAAAAACCTTAATTTTTTTTCGACTGAAGAAAGAAAGACATGGACATCTTGGATGACATGGGGACGAGTAAATTATCAGCAAAAGTTTTTTTTAAAGTGAACTACTCCTTTAAGTTATTTATTTGCAGTAGATAATTTTAAATTAAACATAACTCATATTGAAGCAGGGTTACAATCATTGATTAAGATCAGAATTTGAATGTTTTTACATGGAGTTGCGGTTTCATTAGAGGTTGTTTTCGGGTACCTGGCGTGAAGGGCAGCGTGTCTTTATGTTTGTTGGCATCGGGTGTAGGGTGGACCAGGTCAATGATGTCATGATCTACAGGGCTGTGATGTCGTGCCGTTTGTGTGTGTGAGGCCGGACGCCCCACCGTGAGTCCCGTCCTCTCATCGTCCTCCTCCAGGGAGCCGATGGTCTCCTCAAAGAACAGAATACACTCCCTTTCCTCGAGACTGAGGAACTGCAGATCATCTTCCTAGAGAGAGAGAGAAAGTTAAAGAAAACATTGAATGACTGCTAGTTGGCACATAGTATATCATGCATGTCTCAATACAAAAAGGCAATATGTGTCATGAATAGTTCACCCAACATAAAAAATACAGTGTGAGGGGGAAAAAATTAAAGTTTTAGTGTCAGTACTCCATTAAACTACTGTATATAATGTATAATAATGCATATTAGTGTGTCCTGATAATGCCACATGTGTTGTTGCGGTAAAAGTGGCCTATACATTATTGTAAATAAATGCATGCAGTGAAAGAGTGCAAGCATTCGTCTAAAATAATTATCATGAATATTGTTATTCTGGCGTCTCTATTGTTCATTGGGTTTCAGCACCAAGTCCAATTCTATTCATTCACACCCATAATGTAATATCAAATTTAGCATTTTAATCAACAGTTAATTTTTTGCAGTATCGCAGTAATATCGTATCGGGTATTGTTACACCCCTAGTAGTTCCTAATATAGTCGAATGTCTAAAGTGGGACGCATGAGCTTTGTGACCTCCAGAGAGCGATCAGTGTGAGGATTTACTGAGGAGCCTCTCCCTGCTCAAACAGCCCAACACAGACCCTACTCATGTACAGCAGCTCCTCTCACAGGTGTGTGTGTGTGTGTGTGTGTGAACAGTGGGCTGCTTGTTCACCACTGGTGTACACACCCTTCACCCTGAACAGCCCCACTGTAAGTGATGTCCAGGCAGCTCACACACACACACACACACACATATTGCATCACTTTTGTGGGCTGTCTTTGGTCTGTGCCATTCAGTTTTCAGAAAGCAACAGAAGCAGGACCGGCTTTTCCTCTCTGTTTGTAGAGAACAGCTGATGGTTTGTGTGTGTGTGTGTGTGTGTGTGTGTCACTCCTTTATCAAACGCACAGGTTTGGATCAAATTACAAACAGCACAATGATGTCATGAGGAAATGATTGTGTGAAAGAGAGAAGAAAGAACTGATTGTGGCATATAAATACAGCATAGTGAGATCTTCTGAATTAAAATCTGAGGTCATTTTAAAATAAAACAGCATTCTGCTCATACTTTTATTATAGTAAAGAAAATGCATTATTTTGGGGGTTGGTTAGATTTTTAATGTTTTGGGAAAAAGTTTATTTGTTTTATTTTTAGAAAGAGTGAAATAATTTTATTTGCTGTTTTCTATGTGAATATCCAGTAAAGTGTAATTTATTCCTGTGATCAAAGCTGAATTTATCATCATTACTCCAGTCTTCAGTGTCACATGACCCTTCAGAAATACGATGCTCAAGATTCATTTGTGATTATTATCAGTGTTAAACAGTTGTGCCGCTTTATATGTGTGGAAACTGTGATACTTTACACTTGCTTAGTTCATTTTAATTTAAAAGTTTTGTCATTTTGTTTTGTCATTTCAATTATTTTATATTTTTTAAATGTGTCTATAAAGTTATTAATTGTATTTTATCACATCAATTTAAACTGAATGAAAATACAGACTTAATTTTAATAATTTCGTAACAGTGCATCTCTTCTTAAAACACACGATTTGAGGAATCATTCATGTCAAATGGACACATACTTTGAGTCTGTAATAATAGTAGAGCTGAACGACTCTGGATAATCTGACAATCATGCTTTTTGTTTAATCGAGATCATGATTATCCCAAGGATCTGAATTGACAACTGAACAATAACGTGTAATTTACTAGAAGTGACAAATTCAATTCAAATATTGATTCGCTTTGAAAGAATGACTCACTCTCAAAGGCTTCACTTGTTTCATTACTGGATGAAACAGCATTTTTGATTGAATCTTTTGAATGATTCAATAACTCACTCATAAAGGCTTCACGTGTTTCATTACTGGATGAATCAGCGTTTTTGATTGAATCTTTTGAATGATTCAATGACTCACTCATAAAGGCTTCACTTGTTTCATTACTGGATGAATCAGCATTTTTGATTGAATCTTTTGAATGATTCAATGACTCACTCATAAAGGCTTCACTTGTTTCATTACTGGATGAATCAGCGTTTTTGAATGATTCAATGACTCACTCATAAAGGCTTCACTTGTTTCATTACTGGATGAATCAGCGTTTTGATTGAATCTTTTGAATGATTCAATGACTCGCTCAGAGACTTCACTTGTTTCATTACTGGATGAATCAGCGTTTTGATTGAATCTTTTGAATGATTCAATGACTCGCTCAGAGACTTCACTTGTTTCATTACTGGATAAATGGACATTTTTAAACGATTCAATGACAAACAGTCTCTTGTCTACTGGTGTAACAAAGTAATGGATACAATCTTTACTTGAAGCGTCATGTACTTTCATAAGGTGATTCGCTCTATTTTGATCACTACTGTAGACATCAGTGTTTATATTCCAACAATAAACTTGTATGGCAGTATTTCTGTGATATTTATAATTATTATAACAGAAATAATGATACTGTGGTTGAAAAGACTGTTTCACACTGAACATGACGACTCACTGGACCAGAACACAGATCTGAATCAGTGTGATCGTACTTAGAGCCGAATCACTGTGATTTAGGAATGATTCATGCGTTTGAATCGAGATTGCGATCTTTAAACAATTAATCCAGAACCTGCTGGTTTTGTATAGATCATGTCATGTTAATGTTTCACATGCTGCTCGACTACATTCTTGTCTTTACTACAGAAGCACATTCCTCTGAGAGAGTTCAGCGCTTTATACGAATGCAGTGATTATCACACACACACACACACCACACCTGTCTGAGGACCGAAACACAATGACTTTCCTGTCATGCTTTGAACTGAAGGAACTGGTTTCCCTGCATCAATCAGTTTGTGTGTAAACGCGTGGGTTCATTTCCTTTTACTGACCAAAAAAGTGTTTCATAAATCTATTTTAATCATAAATAAGGTGTGGTCAGGCTTATCTGTAGTCATTATTATCGGCTTAAACGATTCAGGTTAAGTGTTGTGTTTTAATACTCACAGAGAAGCCATTTGGACCATCGTTCCGGCCGTAGTGAGGCGTCCGACTGTTGTGCATGTGAACATCCATTACGGCATCCAGGCCACGGCGTCTTGTGAACAAAAGGTAGAGTGGAAAAGGTCAGGGGTCGTGTGAAATGGTCCAAACATTCCCACGTACCCGATTGACTTGTTTCACATGATGCACCTGGAACACACACACACAGTCAGAATCAACTGCTGTTCTCAGATCACTGAGGAATATTGTTTTTGCTCACACAGATCTCCTGAGGTCTGACTACAGCACTTATCAACACCACACAGCTTTTATAGTGTCATAAATGCTAGAGAATTATAGAACCTGAAAATAAAATATAGAAATATAGAACCTTTACAATATACAAGATAGTGACGCAAACAAATAAACATGGTAACAGAACATTCTGGCAAGGTTCTCTCAAAGTTATGAACAAACGTTTTTCCAGTAACATAAACAGAGGGTTTGTTAAGAGTCTGGTCGGTAGAACTTGTTTAAAATGTAAAATGTTCCAATAAAGTTTGTAAAGTGATCATTTTAAGTTCTATTAAACGTTTTAAACAACTGGACGCTGTTCAGGGAACATTCAGAAATAGCGTTTTCATAATTTATTTGGAATGTTAGCAAAACGTTCTTAGAATTATTTAATCTATTTATTTATTTATTTTTAATTGGTTATCTAGAAAGAGAAACAAAGGTGTAACTATTCTATAATATTAAAATAAAAATAAAAAAGCAATTGTTGCATAAATGTATCTTTTTTAGGACGATGTCTTTTTTTGCATTATGACTTTAACTTAATTAAAACGACTTGTGTTTATCGTTAAACTAGTCGGTACAAATAAATACTACAGTGAGATACGGAGTTTTCAAATTGACTTCAATGTCATGTAAATAATAATGATGAAATCATATTCAAATACATTTCTTTGCGGTGAAATAATGTCCTGTGTCCGTTTTGAATAAGATCTACACACGAGTCTAAGATGAGTAAAAGACATTTAGAGAGGGAAAACTAACTTACCAAAACATCATGAAACATCTGACCAGAGCAAGTTAAACGAATAAACCGAGTGCCATTCCAGTTGTGTTTCTGTACGCTGAGAGTGAATGTGCTTTAAATGAGTCTGTGCGCGTGAACTGGATCATCAGGTTCTACGGGAGCGCGCGCTCGCTATGACGAACACCGACTTCCTCCTCATTTTCTAAGCAAACGTTTCCAAGACTTTAATAATTGATAAACACTAGGCGGGGTTTGGCAGGGAAATGTTTGTGTCTTTATCAGAGTAAATCTGTGTACTGTCAGTTATGTTTACTTTGTTGTAAACAACATTAATGTAGATGTCGCGCCCTCTTGTGGCAGAAGCCTTATCATTGTTTGTGAATAAAATTGTTGAACGTACAAATTATTTGAAATTATTACGTGAAATTATATTACAAATAATAATTGTTTATCGCATGGACACATGTAAATGTGAATCTCATATTCATGTTATTTTATTTACCCCCCCAAAAATAAAATGAATAAAACGTTGAATAAATATTAAATTAGCCTATATTTTGCATAGTGATGTCAAATTGATTAATCTGCTTGCTTTATTAAATTTCTGTGAATGGAAAACTACTGTCACACCAACCTGAAAAGCACAGTTTGTTTCATTTGTATCTGTTACATTGTATTTATTTGTGTTTTTGATTGTAATTTGATTATTTGTTATTTTATTACTGACTATTTACTTGAATTTTAATGTTTATGTATATTAGTTAAGTTATGGTAGAAGTTTTAGCTATGGGTATCAAAATTGGAAGATACAATTGTGAATTTTCTCTGGTATCTCTAAAATGTTGGTGTCGTATCTGCCTGTTTTCGGCAAACCTGCATGGCCAGTAAAAATATATATATATTTTAATTTTATTATTATATTTTAAAAAAATTGTGTCAAAAGCCCTGGTCTTACCAGGGATATCCGAGAAAACTTGCGGGAAAATGAAAATATTTGATTTCAGTCATGTTCATGTGCAGTGAGAAATAGTCTAATATTATTCTTATCCAACTGTCCAGTCTTGCTTATACAGATGCTTTTTATGAAACAATCATGACTATATATGCGAACAAAAGAGTCCACTATCAGAGAACAGATGAACTAACATGTACAAAAATAATATAACATCTCTGGCGGGTTATTTTGTAGCCTACATCTATTCTCTGATAGTGGACTCTTGTTTGCATATAGTCATGATTGTTAATGTTATTGTTATTGTCATAAAATATCTAATTCTGTATAAGCAATGTAATGGTTTAGTTTTGCTTTTATAAAATGAACATGCATGTAATAAATCTGTAATACGATAAATGAATCTTCCTAAGTTGATTTGTTGTTAGCTGTAAGTTATAGTGGCAAGAATAACTTTGTTAAACCTTTAGGGGTGGTTTCCCAGACAGGGTTTATATTAAGACAGGGGTAGGCCTTAATCTACTTAATCATGTTTTAAAAACACATATTAAGTGCATATTACTAACAAACAGATTACCAGATTTATTTTCTTTTATTTTAAAGCTGATGTGTGATGTGCAATTTTCTTTTCTTTTTTTTTCTTTTTTCTTTTTTTTTTTTTTTTTTGCTTGCATTAAAATATTTCTCTTGGGTTTTTTATGCTTCTCAGTTCCATGCAATTTAAAATACAAACATAAAATATGACTAGTCCTTGACTTGTTAATTATTACAATTATTTGATACATGTTTAAACATATATAGTGTGTGTGGCAACAAAACATGTGACAAACTTGTCTTCTTAAGAGGAAATATTTTGTTAGATGTATAAACTTATGAAACAAGTCAATGGATTGTGTTATACTGTGTACTGTTGTGTTTAATCTAATACTGTGTAGAAATAAATAAATAAATATTATAATTTTAATAAAGCAAGTCAAATAACGCCCTCCTGTGGTTAACTAAGGAAATAACAAGCTACAAGTTAATTATAAGTCCGATGACGTTATTAATAATCTGCCGTTATTGGCCAAATTGATTAATTCAGGTGTGCTTGACCTCGGTAGTCATGGCAACAATAATCAGACACACCTGAATTAATCAATTTGTCCAATAATGGCAGACAGGAAACAAGGAGCTGGCTGAAGTTCAGGAAGTAGTGCAGCTGGGCATAAAGCCCATTAAGTGAATAATCCTAACTAACCCTAACCCTAAGTTAATTAAAGGTCCGAAGAAAACCGTGCATTAAATTAATTTCATTTGATTTCATATTTAACAAATAGTTTATTGCAAAATATTGTAACTCAAAGTTTTCCTCTGACTGCAGTCACAGCTGTAGAAATAAGTTGCAGCAGTGTAATTCACACAATTCACCACAGGAGGGCGACTGGCTAAGTTGTCTTGCTATAAAGTTTTAGTGCTTAACTTTTTGTGTTCAAAATGTTCAAAGGTTATATAGTGAGCGAGTACATGCATCAGTTGTCCAAATCGTGCTTTGTCTTATCCTGAATCACTGTGGTACACCTATAATAAGTGTTTATATTCGGACTATTTTATACTGGTTCTGGTCTTACCGCTGCGGAGGAGCACAGGACCTGCGTGACTCGTCATACATGTTTGGTTCAATATTAAATTATACTCTAACTTAACGTTACCTTTGGCTCGTGGAGAGAATAATATTCATTTGAACTTTTTTCATTTCACTTGAACACACACCAGAATTCTTGCAGAGTCGATTTATCTATTTCGCTGACTCAAATCTTTAAATGTTTATGGGTAAAATGACAGCAGTGTAATTCACACAGTTCACCACAGGAGGGCGATAAAACTCCATTTTAAAGAATATCGCAGCATAGGGGTGGGCTAATGGGGGCTGTTTTCAGTAAAGCCCCGAATGTTTTTTTATTCCCATGCATTGTAGGCTACACACCATCACTGAGAGAATTTAATTAATTAAATGTATATTTCTCGACTCTCGCATCGTAGCGTCCGTCAACATACGCATTGTCATTCACAACCGACAAGAACCGCCCATTCAGGCTAGTGCTTCTGACTGACATGTAAACTGGCCAACCATCGATGAGAAGCAACGCGTCTGTACGATCCAGCCAATGAAATTAAATATTTTGGAGCCAGGTGTTTGTTGATGATGTGTAAGTTAGTAATGAATGAGTAAAATTGATACAACAGCTTCAGCAGGTAACTTCTAATCATAGTATTAGATTTCATTCTTTAGATTGTCAGATATGCTACATTTTGATCGTTTAACACTTTGTGCAGCACAGTCAATAGGACGTGCACGTGCGCGGCGCGCGCGCACACGCATTTTAAAGAGCGTTATATGTTTGGTCAGCATGGCCAAACGTAAAGAAAATATTCGCTAACGAAAATGGTTTCAAACAAAGCATCACAGTGTTTATTAATTGAATTTGCTTGTAAACGATTCACTGACCGCCATTCAAAATCATTTCTTACTTTTTTCCTAAATGAATCATCTGATTTGAACGAATCGATCGAACGAAGTACCATTTTCATTTTTTCAATATTCATATTTCTGTATTCCAAATTTGATATTGATCCATCAGTCTCCACCATTATTTATGCAAATTGTAAGTGCTGTGTGAAATGCATCTACAAGTGCTCCTTCAAAAATATAAGTGTAGACCCATGTGTTTTAATTATAGGACTTGGCTTTAGCCTTTCTGTTTGTATTATGTATAAAGTAAAATGTAATGTGTAAAATGTAACGTGTGCTTGGAGAATGGCTTAAGATTTTTTTTGTTATTATAGAGATTCTTAAGTCACCTCTTTTTATATATTCTCACAAAAATCATGTTGTTAAATGAATGCTATTTATTAAAACAATAATAGAGCTGAGCTTGCTATTTTACCATGTCAGGAAAGAAGAGGATGTGTGACATTGTGATTTTTAATTTTAATTAGCAAGAAAGATCCACCTTGTTAAAAAAACCCAAAAAAACAATAAATAAAAAAATATAAAATTTTATTTAAAGTTTATTCCTTGTATCGTGACCCATACATGGATTTCTCTAAGCCCCGGATGTCCACTCACCCTAGAACCGCCCCTGATCGCAGATGTAAAATATATTTATAGAAAATTTGAAAGGTAATTGCCAGATGTTTTACTGCGTCACATGGCAACCAACAATTTATTAAATATTACAAAATATTGTAACTCAAAGTTTTCCTCTGACTGCAGTCACGGCTGTAGGAGTAAGTTGCAGGAGTGTAATTCACACAATTCACCACAGGAGGGCGACTGGCTAAGTTGCCTTGTTATAAAGTTTTAGTGCTTAACTTTTTGTGTTCAAAATGTTCAAAGGTTATATAGTGAGCGAGTACATGCATCAGTTGTCCAAATGGTGCTTTGTCTTATCCTGAATCACTGTGGTACACCTATAATAGTGTTTATTATTTCGGACTATTTTATACTGGTTCTGGTCTTACCGCTGCGGAGGAGCACAGACCTGCGTGACTCGTCATACATGTTTGGTTCAATATTAAATTATACTCTAACTTAACGTTACCTTTGGCTCGTGGAGAGAATAATATTCATTTGAACTTTTTCATTTCACTTGAACACACACCAGAATTCTTGCCGAGTCGATTTATCTATTTCGCTGACTCAAATCTTTTAAATGTTTATGGGTAAAATGATCAGCAGTGTAATCACACAGTTCACCACAGGAGGGCGATAAAACTCCATTTAAAGAACTATCGCAGCATAGGGGTGGGCTAATGGGGGCTGTTTTCAGTAAAGCCCCGAATGTTTTTATTCCCATGCATTGTACACACCATCACTGAGAGAATTTAATTTAATTAAATGTATATTTCTCGACTCTCGCATCGTAGCGTC